>PPLU03000014.1:0-316299 GCA_003706615.3 Gotozyma montana
CACCATCCAAACACCATCCAGACACCATCCAAACACCATCCAAACACCATCCAGACACCATCCAAACACCATCCAAACACCATCCAGACACCATCCAGACACCATCCAAACACCATCCAGACACCATCCAGACACCATCCAAACACCATCCAAACACCATCCAGACACCATCCAGACACCATCCAAACACCATCCAAACACCATCCAAACACCATCCAAACACCATCCAAACACCATCCAAACACCATCCAGACACCATCCAAACACCATCCAAACACCATCCAGACACCATCCAGACACCATCCAGACATCCAAACACCATGCCTCAGCAGTAGTTGGGAATGGAGTAGGAACAACAACAACAGTGGTCAATGTATCATCACTGTAAGTGAAAGTAGTTTCACCATTACCAGTTGCAGTACCAGTAGAGGCTGGAGTCTTGACAATCACGGAGATACCGTCAGAGTAGGTAGAAGTGAAGGTAGCAGTTTCAGAACCAGTCCAGGCCTCAGCAGTAGTTGGGAACGGAGTAGGAACAACAACAACAGTAGTCAATGTATCGTCACTGTAAGTGAAGGTAGTTTGAGCTGCAGTACCAGTGGAAGCTGGAGTCTTAACAATCACGGAGATACCGTCAGAGTAGGTAGAAGTGAAGGTAGCAGTTTCAGAACCAGTCCAGGCCTCAGCAGTAGTTGGCAATGGAGTAGGAACAACAACAACAGTAGTCAACGTATCATCACTGTAAGTGAAAGTGGTTTCACCATTACCAGCTGGAGTACCAGTAGTGTCATAAGTAGTCAACGTTGTAGGAATAGACTCTGTTTGTTCTGTTGGGGTTGGGTATGGAGTTGCAACAATGGCCACAGTTTGAGAAGCATCCGTATAGATGTATGTCGTTGTGAAAGTCCCTGTCCAAGCGTTTGTAACTGTTTTCAGTGGACAAACATCAAACTGGTCAATAACAGAGGCCCAGTTTTCTGTGACTTCGATGCCTGGACCTCTTAATGTAAGCTTCAACAGAGAATTGGAGTGGCTGTTGGCCATGACGATTCTAATAGGGTAGTAATTGTCTGCGACCAAGTCGAAGTTGGCACTTGTCTGAGGTCCGTATTCATAAGTCGCATAAAGGAGAACGTCGTTACCGGTAGCTTGAATCTGAGATTTGGCGCAGCAGCCAAAAGCAGTGGAATCGCCCAAGAAGACGGCGAGCGCGTCGTCCCCTTCACCGTAGAGGCTATAGGCACCAGATTCAGGAACATGCAAGTACCCCACTAATTCGACCAAGAAGTTTGAAACGTACATATCCTTGCCATGGACAGACCCAGGGACGTAAACATTAGGAGGGACATCGAAATGGCCTATGGTAATGTTTGAAACGCTCTCAGCAACGACAGTGATAGCATTGGCTTTGTAACCGTTGGCCATGAAGTCTTTATTAAAGTGTTCTTCACTGTTGAGAGGGTAGTCGTAGAAAGTGACATCGAAACCGGCTCTTGATGGTGGACCGACTAGGGAACATGCTGGGTAGTTATTAGTTTGTGCTGTTGCAGTAGTGAAGAGTAGCGATGCGACAAACGTCGCTAGCGAGTGAATCTTGAACTTCATTGCGTTGGCTTTGAGAACGAGGAAGAAGAAAGGGCAGACATGTAAAGATTTATAGACTGGTGCTGTAGTGCCTCGTCGCTGATACGAATCTGGTGAACTGTGCTAAGTGAGCGGAACCATACATGCTATAGATCCTATAGCTATGGAAGTACCATCAGGGTGATGAGGTATGGTTGCTTATATGTATCATTTTTTGTCAGATCATAAATCTTTGGTAAGTAGACGGTAGACCTCGACTCTTATGATCGGAAGTGGAACTGAATCTCTTGCATTTTGTCTTGGTAAAGTTAAGATCCTTCGATTATATCTTTGTTTTTATTTTATTTTTTATTCAATGTGCTTAGGTAATCTCGCTTCGCTTCTCGCTTCTTCAGGACATATGTCATACACTACTGTACGACAGCCCTCTCCCTTCTACGTTTATGATATGCGAAATAGAAGTATTCGCTGCAAAGTCTAATGTTCCAATACCTAGCACATACCACTCGTACGTTGTATACTTCAGTTAGGCAATTTAGGCTAATACTATTAGGTTACCTCGCTACGGCGGAACATACAATGGAAATCAGGCGATATAGAAGTTAAGATCCTTCATCTTCTTGAGATGATTTTTGACAGTTTCTTAGGCATTTGAAAATACGTAACTTGTAAAACTGAAAGCTGGATCCTACATATATGATATAAGCGATTATACCTCATTACCTTGATGGTACTTCTAACTTCTAGCTAGATTAAAACGTACTAACTCCTGATGATTTTGACACTTGGTGATCAGCACAACCATCCTGATAACACAGATCAATATAATAAAGATAGTAGAGTCTAATCTATGGTAGGTTATAGAAGTATAGTAGTATCAAAGATGCTAACAAAATGTTTAATGCGATATAGCTCCCCAAAGAACCACTCTTACATGGGCCTACTCCGGGTAAATGTAATTAGTGGTGGTATAACTAGGTAACCTGTGGGGTCACTTTCCCATGGTACCGCCAAAAATGACCCTCTTGCATAATTTGTGACGTAAGACTGTTTTTGCTTACGATGCCAACCATATATGACAGTAGTGAGAGGCTTTCAAACTATGCTATGATCATTTGGTTCGGCTTTAATGATTTGATAAATCCGAACAAAAATGACAGTTATCCTGCATTATAGTATCAGATCTAATATTTTTTGCTGTACATGGCCACAATCCGCCGGCCTATTCTCAACTTCTTCTTTTGAAATACTTGCCTACCATCTCCAAGTGCATGAATAGGATGATCAACTTAGGAACAAAATTTTCATCAATATTCCAAAAAATTGCTTCCTAGTTCCACCTTCTGGAAACTGGATTTTACTGCATTTTCTGGATGTGACTTGCAATGGCTGGAAAATCAATATACGTAATGAGATTTATCTACATACTGAACAAAATATATAGATTATGGCCCCTTCGAAGCCTTAGTATACCATTTTTAAAAGAAGAACTTGACTCTAAAAGCTGGGAACGAATGAGAGAAGGTCGAAACGAGCTAACCGATAAGGAAAACTAGCGGAATTTCTCCGAGTATAAATATTTGAAAATTTCCTAGTCGACGAAACAAAAGTCTTAACTTGAACACCTTGTCCAATTATGTCTTCATACGTTACTTTAAACAACGGCCAGAAAGCTCCAGCTGTGGGCCTTGGTTTATGGAAACTTCCTAAAGATACTGCTGCTGAGCAAGTGTACAATGCCATCAAATTGGGATACAGACTATTTGATGGTGCTTCCGATTATGGCAATGAAGTTGAAGTTGGTAACGGTATCAAGAGAGCACTAGATGAAGGTTTAGTGAAAAGAGAAGAATTGTTCATTGTTTCCAAATTATGGAACAGTTTCCATCACCCAACTAACGTCAAAGCTGCTTTGAAGAAAACTTTGGATGATTTACAATTGGAATACCTTGATTTGTATTACATTCATTTCCCAATTGCATTCGAATTTGTTCCTTTTGACAAATCTTACCCTCCAGGTTTCGGTGTAACCGAGGAATTCGTCTTTGAAGATGTTCCATTGTTAGAAACATACAAAGTTTTGGAACAAGCCCATGAAGAAGGCTTGATCAAAGCTATTGGTATCTCCAATTTTTCAGGTGCATTGATTCAAGATTTATTGAGAGGTGCTAAGGTCAAACCTTCAGCTTTACAAATTGAACATCACCCATACCTTGTTCAATCAAGATTGGTTGAATATGCTCAAAGAATTGGATTGTGGGTTGTCGCTTATTCATCTTTTGGACCACAATCATTTATCGAATTGGACCATCCAAAGACTAAAGGTTTGAAAGCATTGTTCGATAACGAGGTGATTGTTGATATTGCTGCTAAGCACAACAAGAAACCTTCACAGATTTTGTTGAGATGGGCAAACCAAAGAGGCTTAGGAATTATTCCAAAATCATCAAACAAAGAAAGACTCTTGGAGAACTTAAAAGTTGAAGATTTTGATTTGAGTGAGGAAGAACTCTCAAAGATTTCTGCGTTAGACCAAGGTATCAGATTCAACGATCCATGGGATTGGAAAGATGCTGGAATTCCTACATTTATCTAGATCTTTGTACAATTACATTTCAAAACATCTTTGTATTGATTTCCTGTAGCTAATTCCCAGCTCAGACCTCACAACTTGTCTCGTGAAGTCCCACCATTTTGAAGTTAAACACAAGTGAGTAGCTTCTAGTTACTGGTGTCGAATTGTATGGTCTAGACTCTGGAGCATCCAAGATGAATCACTTCGTGTTTTTCTTTCTCTGATATTTATGCACCATTTCACGTTGAAACGCGCGTCGTGTACCTTTTTCATACTAAAATTAACGCGTTTTCAAAACAAACGAGAATTATTTAAATAACATTTATGCAAAGGACAAGGTGAGATTCCCCCTTCCAGACGCTATTCCTGATGAAGTATAAATCAATTGAATATTCCTCATTTGCAGAATGACTTTCCCTCCTTCGCTAAACCGCAACAAAATTTTGAGCCTCAAGACTCGTCCATTCCTTTAATACCCAACTGCTCCAGCAAGCTCCAGCAACTCCATGAAACTATTCACTCTTTTAACCCTATCATCATCAGTTTCTGCTTTTGCAAACGTCGCCCTAAGATACGACCAAATCTTCAAGAGGGCTTCCAACGATTCTTATGTGGCCAGTGCTCCACAGGACTTTATCGATGCGTTACCTACTGTTTCAACCGAGACTAGTCAAATAGTTACGGAAATTCCAACTGTTATCCCAACAACTGACGCAAATGGTGTTTCTACCACCATATATGCCACTTCGACAATTACCTACTACACGACTATTGAGCTCACTTTAGATCAAACTGTCCAAAGCTCGCATGGTCCAGAGATTACTAGTGCTGTTACGATTACTTCTGATGAAGGTGATTCTACAGTTACCTCAATCATCTTAACAACAATAACTCTTCCAAATGAATCAGTAACAACTGACTCTGAAGGTCGTACCATTGTGAACAAGAACCTTTTGAATGGTACCCCTACAGAATCTGCGGAATCTCCTGCTACTTCTACTGAATCAGAAGCTGTTGAAAGTGGTAGAGTCACTGTTACTGAAACTGTCTATCCATCGGTTTGTGAAGCTTCTTCTGTCTCTTTAACTACAACAAAGGTCCCAATCGTGGCCACTTTCACCTTCACGGGTCCTCAAGGTGATGTTTTCACAGTTTCAACCTCTACAGATGTTGACCAAACAACAACCGTTGGCGTTACCTCAACCTCGACAATATTCCCAACCATCACACCTTATGGAAATTCAACCATTTACAGCACGACTGAAAACACGTCGTACTACAGTGATAACTCAACTTCAACTGAGTTCTGATTTGATTGAGAAAAGTAATACTTTTATGCCATTCATTTCGTAGTTCCCAGCTCTATTTTTTTTAGCCTTTTTATTCAATTTTACGACATGGACTGTTTTTGATATAAACGTAGAGGTTATTAACAATTACTTGGTACCTACTGGAGTACTTTTCTTATCAGCTGATTGCTCCTAAAAAGCATAACTAGCTTCAAATAAATTTACTGAGTATTCAATTTTCGGTCTTCGGACCTCTTTCCAGAGCCGTTGGATGTTTTGAGCTCAGACTCAGTAACTCTCAGTGGCAGATTGGCCTACGCGGTCCGTTGCCAGCGGGAGTAGCTCAAACTTCAGAGTTACACAGTAAAAAAACCAATCATATAAGGTAATTTACCCAGTTTTTACGCGTTTTGTCACATTTATGGAAATTTTACCGTTGTTAATGATGAGGAACGGAGGCAAAATTAGCAATTTTCTTGATCTGCTACTATCCTCTCTGGATCTTTGGCTTTAGTATATAAAGTCATGGGAAATACCATGATGATGATCTGATCTATTGTTTGACCATAGAACAAATGACATCTCAAAAGAAAATCAAAAGAGAGTCTCTTATTATACAAGTGATCACCTCCGCGGGTCCTAAGGGAACATGGCCTCATCCTGATGATAAATCAAGAGATTTTAACAAGATTGAAACTTGGATTGAATTTGCTAAGACAGCAGAAAGAGGTAAACTGAACGCCATTTTCGTTGCTGATCATCTTGCTTTGTATGATACTTATAAAGGTCCTCATAATTTCAGAGAGCCATTGCAAGCAGGGCATTATGCTCCAAGAATTGACCCTAGTGCATTCGTTTCTGCTGTAGCTGCTAATACAGAATCTCTTGGATTCGGAATTACATTCAGTACTTTGGCAGAACATCCTTATCTATTTGCCAGAAGATTGGCAACTCTTGATCATTTCTCCAATGGAAGAATTGCATGGAATATTGTCACCAGTTTCTTAAAGAGTGCTGCAAGACAATTGGGAGAAGAGTTCCCTGAACATGATGAGAGATACAGAAAATCACAAGAGTATTTAGATGTTGTGTATAAACTCTTGTTGAGTTCTTGGGCTGATGATTCTGTTGAATACAACAAAGAAACTGGTGTGTTTGCCAATGCAGAGAAAGTTAGAGAGATCAACCATGAAGGTGAATTCTTCAAAGTCCCAGGTCCTCTTCCAACTGAACCATCTCCTCAAAGATTTCCAATTATTTTCCAAGCTGGTACTTCAGAAGCTGGTATCCTGTTTGCAGCTGAAAATGCAGAATTGGTGTTTGTTGGTCAAGGAAATGACTCTAATAATCTACAAGCACAAGTTGCTAAGATTAGAAGACTTGCAAAAGACAAATTCAATAGAGATCCTTATTCAATAAAGATCATCTCTGGTGCAACAGTTCACGTTGGAAAAACTCACGAAGAGGCTTTAGAGAAATTGACAAAACAAAGAAAATTCTATTCAGACGAAGCAAAGGCCATTGGTTTTGGTGGGGTTAGTGATATTGATTTGAGTCAATATGAACTTGATGATGTTGTTGCTAAACCAGAACGTTCTAATGCTTTAAGAACCAAAACAGATGGATCTTTCAAAGGCAAACAAACTACTAAAAGAGAACTTTTGAAAAGTTATGACAGATCCGGTCTCTTTGTTGGAACTCCAGAATCAATTGCTGATCAAATTGAAGAGTATGTTGAAAAATTTGATATCGATGGATTCAATTTTGATATTTCCATCTATCCTAATGATTTGAATGACTTGGTTGATCTACTTATTCCTGAATTGCAAAGAAGGGGATTGTTCTGGCGTGACTATGCTGTTCCTGGTGGAACTTTAAGACAGAATGTGTTTGGTAGAAGTTTCTTGAAAGAAGATCATCCTGCTTATGATCTAAGATGGCCAGCAGGTGTCACACAAGAAGAATTTGAAGCCAAACTCAGCAAAAATGAAAAGAGAAGAGAATCTGCAAGAGAGCAGGCAAGAAAAGACGAAGGCTTGTTCACTAAATAAAGTCTTCAATGCTAACTCAACCAGTATAGATCTTTAAAATGAGAACCTACTGTCTATACAAAAGTCTTGTTTGTACCGTGTACACCAATACTTGTGGCCGATAAAGATCGGTTAACTTTAAATTCTCTTGAACGTGTAGTAACACTTATTATTTGCTTCAAATGCGGTTAAACTTTGAAATATTTCTCTTAAGAATCCCTACAATAGTAAATCTAAAGACAACTTTTCAATTTTCTATACTCAAATTTTCTTTGAAATCAACTCAAAGTCTTCTAGACTTACCCCAGCTTTCCATTGATATTTGGATGCGGGATGTTCATCTGGCAGATATTGGGCTCCAGATTTACCATAGAAATTTTCTCTAAAAGTTCCTCCTTCCACTGGGTATTCTTTCTGAGCTAATCCTCTTTTTTGTAACTCTGGTATCAATAGATCAACTAAATCTTCAAAAGTTTCTGGCCAGACAGCGTAGGCAAAATTAAAACCATCGACATCACTAATATCAACCCAATGTTCAATTTGATCGGAAATTTCCTCTGGAGTGCCAACAAAGACGACACTACACGAGCCTCTCATCGAAATGTCCTCAATTAGTTTCTTTTTGGTGAACCTCTCCCCTGGTACCGCTTTTGTATAGCTTTCTAGGTATGATTTCATGGCATTTGTTTCAAGATTTTCCAGTAAATCATCATCATCCAGTTTACTTAGATCAATCCCAGACCAAGACCCAAACAAAGTTGCACCTACCTCTAGATTTGTGTATTTTTTCAATTCTTCATATTTTTCAACTGCTTCTTGATGAGTTTTACCAACAATAGCGGTAACCTGTGTGACAAATTTAATAGAATCTGCACTTCTTCCATTGTCAATTGCAAGTTTTCTGATGGCTGAAATCTTTCCACCCAGTTCTTCAGGAGTAAATCCGTTTACAAACACCATTTCTGCATGTCTTCCAGCAAGTTCTTTCCCATCTTTAGATGAGCCAGCTTGTATAATCAAAGGGAATCTTTGTGGACTAGGTTCAGTAATTGCAGGTCCTGCTACGGAAAAATGTTCCCCCACATGGTCGATCTGTCTAATCAAATCAGGATCAGCATATATGTTTCTTGAAACATCGTTCACCACTGCGTCATCTCTCCAAGATGACAATAGAAGCTTGTAAACCACTTCCAAATATTCTCTTGTTTTCGCATATCTTTTGTCATGAGAAGGCAATGGGTTACCATTGAGTAACTGTCTACCAGTTGATGGAGAGAATGAGCTAACGATGTTCCAACCAATTCTACCTTTAGTTAAATGATCCAAAGTTGCCAATCTTCTAGCTAAATGATATGGTTCCTCTGAAACAGTGCTGAATGTCATACCAAATCCAATATTTTTGGTTACTGCTGCCATTGCAGTGATAAACAAACTTGTATCATCTTTTGGGAAATTAGCAGCCGTAATAGCTGCTGGTCTGAAATTGGCAGGACCTTTGTAAACATCGTAAACAGCTAAACTATCTGCAATGAAGATACTGCTTAGTTTACCTCTTTCTGCTAGCTTTGCTAAGTACTGCCAGTATTCGATTGTGTTGTACTCATGAGAACGATCCCTTGGGTTTGGCCATTGATGCCAATGATGAACTGGACTACCTGTCTCAAAGGCATTGAGAATCAACGTCTTCTTTTTTTGTGTATCTTTTCCAGTTGTCATTATTGGGCCCAATTAATTCAGAGGTAACAAGTCACTTTGGTCTATAGCTGAATATGGGTACTGAAAAATTAAAACACACCAAACCAAGCTTAGTGTAAACCATTTTCCAGCTTTATACAAATTGTCGATTCAGGAACAATCTTGACGGTTAAGTACCCTTTTTGGGAAATGTCACCTCAATTCGCTGAAAGAGCTTAATTCAAGCTTCTGGGTCCGATGGCCACTACACAGCGTACTTTAGCTCATGAAAGAGCTCTAAATATCGATTGTTTACAACGTTTTATCGTTAATTTTTTCTAGTTTATATTTTCATGAAATAACTTCACGACCTTTCTTTATGTATTTTGTTAATTTTATCATCGAACTCTTGAGCCGTGTACTCATTGGTCCATCTAAGATCATAAGCTGGATGTGATTTCTCAACAAAGGTCTTTCCTGGAGTGTTGAAGAAATTTTCTCTGTATGTTCCACCATCAACTGGATATTCCTTTTGAGCCAGACCTCTCTCTTGTAACTCTGGGATAACATAGTCCACCAACCCTTCGAAGCTCTCTGGCCATACAGCATATGTGAAGTTAAATCCATCTATGTCAGAGACATCAACCCAATGTTCAATCTCGTCTGCTATTTGTTTTGCAGTTCCAACAAAAATACATGTAGTGCTTCCCCCAACGGAAACTTTCTCAGATAATGTCTTCTTAGTATAACTTTTACCAGGATTGTACTTGGTTAAGTTTTCAATGTAGGATCTCATTCCATTATTCTCAACGTGTTTCAACTCTTGATCATCATCCCAAACACTCATATCAATACCAGTCCATCCTCCAATGAGAACTTGAGCTCCTTCTAAGTCAGCATATTTCTTGATTTCTTCAAACTTTTCCTGTGCTTCCTCTTCTGTTTCACCAACAATGACAGTTGCTGAACAGATGAATTTAACGTCGTATCTGTCTCTACCATAACTTTCTACCAAATTTCTGAAGCTGAATATTTTCTCCCCTAGAGCTTCTGGTGTTAAGCCATTGACATAAACAGCTTCAGCATGTCTAGCAGCAAAATGTTTCCCCTTATCAGATGCTCCCGCTTGAACCAAAACTGGTAATCTTTGTCTTGAAGGCTCTGTTAACGCTGGACCAGCAATATCATAGTACTTTCCTTTGAAGTTGATCTCTCTGATTCTTGTTGGATCAGCAAATATCTTCTCCTCTCTGTTTAATACAACTGCATCATCTCTCCAGGATGATAATAAAAGCTCATAGACTGAGTTGACATATTCTTCTGTCTTGACGTATCTTTCATCATGATCTGGTAAAGCAGCTCCGTTCAATAGTTGTCTTCCTGTCGATGGGAGAAATGAAGAAACAATGTTCCAACCAATTCTTCCTTTTGTCAATTGATCCAAAGTAGCTAACCTTCTGGCCAAATGATAAGGATGTTCACTGACTGTACTAAAAGTCACTGCGAATCCAAGGTTCTTGGTCACAGATGCCATTGCTGAAACAACTGCAGCTGGTTCATTCTTTGGGCCTTGAATACCATATCTGAAACTTTCTTTTGAAAATGGTCCTTTGTAAGTATCGAATAGAGCCAGAGAATCAGCAATGAATAATGATGTGACCTTTCCTCGTTCTGCTAGTTTGGCAAGATGTAACCAGTAATCAAGGTCTTTATATGTGGTTGATTTATCTTTTGGATTTCTCCATTGACCTGGCCATTGAAGACCTGGAGAGTTGTTCTCAAAGAAGTTGATCACCAATCGTTTTTTAGTTTTCTGTTTCTTAGAAGGTGGTTCAGACATTTGATTGATGAAAACACCGTCTCTAGAAAAGAATTTTTTGCTCTATAATTATTCGACTCGAGGGTTCTACACAGTGGCTTGTATGTTTCAATTGATTCACTCTTGGCTCTGTTGTGGCAATCTTTTGGTAGACGTAGATCAGTCAAAAATTCATGGCTAGTTGACCTAAAATGAACATACATAGATCACATCAACACACAAGCAAAAAAACCACATCAAATTGTTGAAATCTCAACTTCAAAAAGTTCGTTCCACCAACCGTTGCTAAGAGATCAGTTTATTGCACCAGCATTGTTTGTGCATTAAAGTTGAGACTACTTTGGATCTTAAGAAGAACGTTACCAACAAGTCGAAATCAATGGTCATTATCATCTCGGTCACGTGAGGTGGCGTAATGCAAAACACCCATTCACCACAAATATTTTCGGAATAAATGTTTCCGAATTTTGTATCAACACCAATTGGCCTAACAACGGAGATATTGGTGCCAGACAAGTCAAATGGAAGAGAAAAGAGCCAGAACGTTCCTTGCCTGTGACTCGTGCAGAAAGTCGAAACTACGTTGTATTGCTGCTGAATCGCCAGTGCCACTTGCCGTTTCATCGAGACCCGTGTGCCAACGTTGTTCCAAACTAAACATCGAATGTCAATATACACCAAAAAGATCCCAACTGAAGAAAAGACTCAAACAGTCCCCCGATGATGTCGTTATCAACACTGACACTGACTTCTTTGCTAGTACTATTCACAATTTGAACCGTCAATACAGAAAAAAACCACACTCCTTGGACTCATTAATCCTACCTAACAAGACATTATTAGTTCAAATAATCAGCCAGTTTTTTGATAATCAATACCATTCAACCTTCAGCTTTATCAATAAGCGACAATATCTTGACTGGATTCTTTCTGAAAACTTCGAAAATGAATTCTTCAACTATGATGACCCTTCAAATGTCCCTATTTTCACACCTTGTACACTATTAGCTATTTTGGCCTTAGTTGCAAGACATAACAAAGACCTTTCCAAGATATATGGCAACTTTGATCAAAAAGTTGATCCACAACGGTTCATTCCTGACTTCCAAAACAGTTCCAACGATAAAAATCACAATGACTCTTGCTCTAATGCATCCAGATATTTTGCTTATTACTCACGGTTATTGCTTAAAGATGTTTTTGATACCCCATCTGTTCAAAGAATACAATCGTTAACTCTACTATCATCTCATGAATGGTCTGAAGGTAATCATGCAAGATCCTATCTCTATATTGGAATAGCCGCCCGGATGTGTTCTATCCTAGGCTTGTGTTCACCTCGTGGAGTTTGTTATCAGTCACCAAAAGAGTGTTTTGTAAGCTGCGAAGCTAAGCGTCGAACAGTGTGGACTGTTTTCATGATGGACAGATGTCACTCATCGGGACGTAATAGAAGCCATGCCCTCAAAATTGAAGATATTGAAATCCCTTTACCTTGTCCTGAATACAATTTTCAAAAGGGAGTTTATGTTCAATTCCCTTCTTATAATGAATGTTTCAAACATTTTAGTGAATTAACAAGTTTGGATTTCACTATAATTACACTGGAACTATGGTCAAAGATTGCTAAATGGATAGGTGATATTGGTGCAAAGAACTCTAAACTAAACCCAATGGACACAAACTCTGATTTTAACAAAATTTATTCCGATTTGAAATTATTAAAAGAGAAGATACCAAGTAAATTGAGTTTATCGAATTTGAACAATGAATTGGAAAATGGAAATATTAATTTTGGATTCTTGTACCAATTGTTATATCTATGTGAGATCTTCTTGACAAGAGAATATTTTTACTATAACTCAGCAATCACCCAAGATGACCATCTCAATTTCACAAATTCTTTGAAGACGTCATTGAAAAATCTAAATGAATTGAACAAGTCTTTAATCAATTCTTCAAACTTTATATTTACTCCTTTTACATTTTTTCAAATCTTCACCACTTGTGTTACTTGTTTATCAATCAGTTCAATCTTACATGACGATGAACTAATACTGATTGCACTCGAAAATATGGACTTCCTCAAATCAAAATCTTGGAACGATCAATCAATTTCAATGTGGTTGAAAATATGCCAACAATTAAAGGATTATTTGTCAATAACAAATAACTCTCAATTGAATTTGAACTTAAACTCTGATAAGTTCAAGAATCTTTTGAATGATTTTGGTGAATCCGATATCAGAGAACGTATAAGTATAAATGAGCCCTTGAACAAATCAAAAAAACTGGATTTGCATGATATTTTGAACTCAACATCATCTCCAACCAATTCAACATCATCACATGCTTCCACATTGGCATCTTCTGTTTCTTCAAGTTCAATTCTTGACTCTCACTTGGATACAAGATCAATTGTATCAGAAGAAAGTATTTTGGAATCTACAGACAGTACAGGTGATCATAATAAATATGTGGAGATCGATAAATATTTCAAAAATTGGGAA
The DNA here is from genome assembly GCA_003706615.3 of Gotozyma montana. NCBI lineage: Eukaryota > Fungi > Ascomycota > Saccharomycetes > Phaffomycetales > Phaffomycetaceae > Gotozyma > Gotozyma montana. The sequence continues at coordinate 13,482 of PPLU03000014.1, forward strand.
AAAATTATACCCAATTGGAATGATGTGTTCATTGAATTTGATGAGAGTAACAATGATTTTATTGGTTTATGATTGGGATTTTTTGTTCACTTAAAGAGACTATGGATGTTTTAATGTTTTTTGTTTTTTTTTATTTCTTTCACTGCTTACCGCTTGATCTTTGCTATGTTTTGTCTTTTGAGGTTGAGTTGCTTGGGATATATACTCTGCTGATAGGCCTCAGTGATAATTGGAGGTTTTATCGGATCTATATTTTTATAAATCAGTTAATTTTTAAACGTTTTTATCTTGCAATTGTAAACTTGCTAATGAAAATCTTACTTTTAGCTGATATAGTTTCAGGTGCAAGTTCATGCTTATAATATAGTATATATGTCAAATATATATGAGAAGTGTGTAGAATAAGGTTTTAAGGGTGTGTGTTCTAATCAAGTCTATAACTTAGCCAACATGTAGATGTTCAAAAAGGAGATGAACAGCCAAATTAAAACTCCTAAAGATGTAGTTATCCAGTTATTGGACATATCTTTGAGATCTTCTTCTTCAGCTTCATTCTCATTCACTGCCTCTTCGGTATTTGAGTTGGTAGAATTCAAGTCCGTTTGCACAATAGGTACATTTTTGGAAACTTGCATAAACTTCTTTCTTGAAGTGAAATAGATCAATGGAGCGGTTAAAAATGGTAATAAAACAGACAAAATAACTTGTGAAATATTCAGAGCTTGGGAAAGTCCTGATCTTCCAATGGACAAACTGACAGCCAAACAAGGGATAATAGAAATCAATCTCGTAATGATTCTTCTTTTCCATGGTTTTATATTCCAACTCAAATGACCTTCACTGACTATTTGACCAGCAATTGTACAGACAACACCTGCAGAAGCACCTGAGAAGAGTAAAGCAAGCATGAAGATTGTACCTGCAACAGGGGCCACTTGTTGAGATAAAAGGTCATGAATGGCGAATAAATCTGCATCATTAGCAGCTTCAGTACCATATAGAGAAGCAGCAGCGACAATCAAGATCGCAGAGTTAACAAAAAGAGCAAAAGTGAATAAACTGATTGCTAATTCAATTATTGAGTATTTCATGGCATATCTGATAGCTTTAATAGAAGGTTTGTATAAAAAATATGTTTCTTCAGGGTCCTCATCTTGAGCTATTTTATGGTATCCATTATCAATATCATACTCTCTCAAACGTGGTTGGACTAACCCTGATCCTAAAAATAGAGAGTGAGGCATCACTGTAGCACCAAGAATACCAACAGAGTTCAACAAATTGTCTCCTTTAAAAATAGTGCTTGATGGTGCGAATCCTCTAAATAAGTCTCTAGCATTAACAGGAGGCATGTATGCAAGTTGGACAGCAAAACAAATAACGACCCCTAAAACTAACAATGCGACGGCATATTCAAACATTCTGACGAATTTAACCGAAGAACCAGGTCTATATGCCATCATGACGAACAATACATCAAGAACAGTAATGACAACACCTGCTGGTAAGGGAACTCTTATGAGGACGTTAAGAGCAATAGCAGAACCAAGAACTTCAGCAATATCAGTTGCAATGATTGCAACCTCAGCCAAGGCCCATAATATCAAGTTTAACCATTTGGGGAGAAATTTCCTGCAAGCTCTAGCCAGATCAAGACCAGTAACTGAACCCAACTTAATACAGAGAGATTGAAGGAAAATGGCTAGTATGTTGGAGAGTAAAATAACAAACAGCAATGCAAAACGGGCAGAGGCACCAGCAGTGACATCTGTTGCATAGTTTCCGGGATCCATATATGCAACAGAGACCATGAGTCCTGGACCCACAAACCTCAGGTATTTCTTCATAACCTTAACCAATTTGTAGTCATCCTGCTTAATTGCAAGGAGACTACGCTTCTTTCCCTGTTCAGGCTGTTCAGTGCCTATTTGCTCTAGTGCGAACACCTCCAATGCAACACTTTTCGACATTTTTGCTAACTAAAGTGTATGAACAGTAAAGTTGAAACGTGGTGATACTGAAATAAATTTATTCACAACCCCGATTTTACCACTATAAAATGTACCTTGCAAGTTGTGATTAACTCCGAATTAATCCGGCGATTTTCCGGGTAAATGAGTTTTGTTTATTTTTCCGTGTTTCATTTAGCCTAAATGAAGTCCGCAGTCACACTCGCCCCTCCTGTCGGGAGATTTCTTTTCCCGGGCAAGGTCCGCTAAAAATTCCAGCAGGGTCCCCTGTTGCTTCTGCCCGCTACAATCAAAGCACCGGCTGGAAGGCATAAGGGCCCCGGAACATCAACTCTCCATCAGGTGGATAAAATCTGGGGAAATTTGTTGAAGTATAAAAACTGGACGAAATTCTTCGAAAACGGTAACTTTCTTTTCATTTCCCCAGTCCAAGTTCATTCTAGCTTATCATTATGTCTGTCAAGGAGTTCCCAAAGATTAAAAAAGTCACCACCTATTTGATTGGTGGTAAAGGTATCGGTGGTGATTACCACGATGTTGCCAAAGGTCATTGGTTAGTTGATTCGGATATCTCCAACCCAATGTCCAAATACCCAGAATACAGAAAATCAAGAACTTCATGGGGTATTAATGTCTTAGGTTCTTTCTGTGTTGAAATTGAAGCCACTGATGGTACAAAAGGTTTTGCTACTGGTTTCGGTGGTCCAATCGCATGTTGGATCGTTAAAAACCATTTCAACAGATTTTTGGAAGGTGAAGATCCAAGAGATGTTAACGTCATCTGGGACAAATTGTTCAGAGCTTCCATGTTCTACGGTAGAAAAGGTGTTACCATTGCCGTTATCTCAGTTGTTGATTTAGCTATCTGGGATTTATTAGGTAAGATTAGAGGTGAACCTGTTTACAAGTTGATCGGTGGTGCTACCAGAGAAAGATTGAACTTTTACTGTACCGGTTCAAGACCAGATGCTGCTAAGAAAATGGGTTTCTGGGGTGGTAAAGTTGCATTGCCATTTGGTCCAGATGAAGGCCATGTTGGTTTGAAGAAAAATGTTGAATTCTTGACCAAACATAGAGATACAGTCGGTCCAGATTTCCCACTTATGGTTGATTGTTACATGTCATTGACTGTTCCATATACCATTGACCTTGTTACCGCTACTAAGCACTTAAACTTGAACTGGTGGGAAGAAGTTTTGCATCCAGATGACTTTGATGGTTTTGCTCAATTAAAGAGAGCTCATCCAGATGTCAAATTTACCACTGGTGAACATGAATACACCAAATATGGTTTCAGAAAATTGATTGAAGGTAGAAATGTTGACATTTTACAACCAGATGTTATGTGGGTTGGTGGTTTGACTGAAATATTAAAGGTTGCCGCTCAAGCTGCTGCTTACGATATCCCAGTTGTTCCTCATGCTTCTGGTCCATACTCCTACCATTTCGTTGTTTCTCAACAAAACACTCCATTCCAAGAATACTTGGCCAACTCTCCAGACTCTACTGCTGTTCTACCAGTCTTCGGTGGTTTGTTCATTGATGAACCAATCCCATACGAAGGGTTCTTGGATGTTAAAGTCTTGGACAAGCCAGGTTTCGGTTTGACTTTGAATCCAAAAGTTGAATTGATTGATGCTGAGTTCATTTTGAGCCCAGCTCCACAAAAATCTTTAAAACTAGAAGAAGAGGAAGCCAAATAGTTACGAATATATGATCCTTATATAGTCTATACAATGAAAAATTGATGTAGCGACTCTGATTAACTATCGGACTGCATACTATGTACATATCATAAGATAAAACAATGTAAAACCGAAGCATCGAATCACGTCGTTCACCGGGTAAAAGAAAAGAGCGGTAGCCAATCAGGGCTCTCGTGACTAAGAACTTAGAAGTAAGCTTAATTGTCTTAACTGCACTTGTATGTATTCAATTTTTACACCTCAAAGTCTCAAAGTGCAAAAATTTGATCTCCGTGTAAAGAGGAAATTACACGGGTTTAAAAGGAAATTGCTTCCCAAGAGAGTACTGAGCTCCCTGTTGCGCTGAAAAGACGGGGGTTTGACTTGCAATCCTTATGCCAGTCAGTGCATTTGAGGTGATGGTAGCAACACCAACGAACTGCTGTTGACTGCTGTTTGGGCCCAGTTCAAGCCCATTCAGTCCCAGTTTTTTTACACGGGTGTATTCTCTGACCGCCTATCGCCGGTTAAAAACTTAACTCCCAAAAATCCAATTTCCGCTCTAGCGTTTTTCCGCAAAGGGCACTAAACGGCTGAACTGAAAATCTTTCTTTATCAGATCACATCTGCAGGATTTAAGCTTACTTCACCAAGCATTGGCTGTCCCTGCTCAATGTGAAAATCCCTTACTCATCGTATGAATAACCCATTATTCAAACGTGCATATTTGCCTATATAAAGGGCCCCTTCGCCTTTCAGATCAGAAAGATAATCCAGATCATCAACTTAAATTTTTTATTAATGTCCGACAAAGAGGTATCCAACTCAGACTCAGTCAAATCTCAGGACAACACACACAACAAAGAGTATGCTTCTTCAGCAGATCTCTCATTTGAATCCTACTCAGACAACTTTCACTCTCGTGGTGTCAGAAGAATGGACAAATTGAAACGAGTTATGGATGAAACAAAAAGAGGTAAATGGGTTAGAATCTCTTTCATTGCTGCTATCATTGTTGTTTCTTTCGTCCTTGCTTTGGATGGTTCTACCACAGCGTACTATCAACCAAATGCTTCCTCGGCTTTTGGTCACCATTCTATGCTTTCGACTTTGTCCATTGCCACATCCATCATCTCATCTGTTTCTAAGCCTATGGTTGCCAAATTTGCAGATGTCACATCCAGACCGATGACTTACATTTTGCTTTTGACCCTTTACACCATGGGTTACATTATTTGTGCTGCTTCTACCTCAATCTCCGCTTACATTGTTGGAAGCGTTTTCGTCACTATGGGTAGCTCTAATATCGATCTGATCAATAGTATCATCTTAGCTGATATCACTCCATTGAAATACAGAGGTTTCACTTTTGGTTTAACAACAACTCCTTATTTGATCACTGTTTGGATCTCTGGTTATATTGTTGATCATTTTCTCTCCACCAGTTGGAGATGGGGATATGGTATGTTTGCCATCTTGATGCCTGCTGTTGTTGCACCATGTATCACTTTAATGATCTGGTTAGAACATTACGCTCAAGGAGTGTTTGAGAAAACTGAAGAAGAGAAGAATCATATTGCTTTGGCTAAACAAAGAGGTACTAAAGGCTGGGCTAAGTTAGTTTGGAGATACTGTCAAGAAGGTGATTTGATTGGTATGCTATTGATGGGTTTCGGTTGGGCATTATTATTATTACCATTCTCACTATACACATCTGCAATCGGTGGGTACAGTAACCCTTCATTAATCGCTATGTACGTTGTTGGTGGTGTTTTATTGATTGCCTATGCAGTTTACGAATTGTTTTATGCTCCTTTCCCATCTATGCCTAGAAGAGTTTTGGTAAATAGAACTTTCTTAGTGGCAGTTAGTGTTGATTTCTTTTACATGGCTGGTGAATCAATCTTGCTTTTATACTTATCATCTTATGTTGGTGTCATCAAAGATTTGAGTTATCAACACTGGGTTTATTTCAACAACACATTAACCTTATCCATTTGTTTCTTCGGTTTCTTTGTTGGTTTGGCCCAAAGAGTCACACATCGTACCAAATTTATTCAAATTATTGGTTTAATTATTCAAGTCATTGCTATGATTGTTGCATTATGGGCTCGTTATGAAAATGCCAACATTAGTGCCTTAGTTTGGGTCCAAATATTGTTAGGTATGGGTGGTGCAGGTTCCAACATTGGGTCCCAGGTTGCTTCACAAGCTTCCGTTCCACATCAAGATGTTGCTCTAGTTATTGCTTTGTTATTACAATGGTCTACAATTGGTTATTCTATTGGAAGTGCCATTGGTGGTGCTATTTGGGAGACTAAATTACCTACTGCTTTGAGAAATGCACTTCCTTCAGATGTGTCGGATGACGATGTTGCTTTGTTATATGCTGATTTCACTGCCATCCAAGAATATCCAATGGGAAGTGAAGTCAGAGATGGTTCTATTCTTGCTTATAACCAAGTCATTTACTATTTGTTTGCCATTGCTTTAGGTTTCACTGTCATTGCCTTTGTTTCTGCTTTCTTCCAGAAAAACTACTATTTGGGTGACTCTCAAAACGGTATTGAAACTGATGATCAAGTGGTTAAACCAAAGAACAAATTTGAAAGAATTTTAACTTGGATTGATAATCCATTTGGATACAACAAATTCATGGCACAATTCGAAAACAGTGAATCTAAATTAGAAAAAGATAACAGCGTTGACTCCATCCGTGATGAGAAGTATAATGATACTGTCGAAGAACCAACAAATGATGCCACTAAGTTGTAAACGTTGAAAGAATAAAATTTTACTAGAAAATTTTGATAATAAATAATAATATATGGAATGAGTTTTGTTTTACCTGACCATGGACCTGTAAACATTGATTGAACTACTACACACACTACCCGATATACATCACCGATCACCGAATCACCGATCACCGGTGGTCATTATATAAGCATCGAGTTCAGGGTTAAGAGCTCTGGTTGTGGCATCGGTGATTGCGCCATTCACACACTTTTAACACCGAGAACCGAGATCAACCGTTATTAAACGGTTTAGCGACCTTAAAATGAAAAACTCGTACTACTTAGTACTTAGTACTACTGACTATAGAAGGCACTGAAACTCATGACCGAATCATTCCAAATCATACACGACTCCAAAATCTATTCTTTGGACACACTTCCTGCCCAATTGAAAAACGCTTTACTCAGTTCTTTACAGAACGGTGAGAAATCTCCAGAAAAACCTGCAGTTGATTCAATCATTGAAGTGCAAGATCTGTTTAACATTGCACCAAATCACATCTCAACCGAGACTTATGCCTACTACTCCACTGGGTCTGATCAAGAGAACTCTCTTGCTGAGAATGAGAAGGCTTATAAAAGAATCTGGTTCAATCCAAGGGTTCTTCGTTCTGTAAGCGAAGTTAATCTCAAAACCAAAGTCTTTGGTAGAGAAGTTCAACTACCTCTTTATATCACGGCTTTCTTCGGTGCTGCTCTTGATGGAAACACAGAAGGTGAAAAACCTCTAGTTCAAGGTGGTAAAGAGAGAGGTGTCTTGACAATGATTCCTGGGTTGACACAATTCGAAGTTAGCGAATTGGCCTTGACTGAGAAAGATAAGATTGATGGATTCCCATTACCACCTCAATGGTATCAAATTTATATTAGGGGATCATTTGATGTTGCAAGCAATACTTTAAGAAAATTAGAACAAGAACCAAACATCACTACTGCTGTTTTCACGATCGATACCGCACAAATCGGCAGCAGATTGTCGCATCAACGTAAGAATGGTGGAGTTTCATCCGTTGATGCCGTTCAAAGTAACTTGAACTGGGATGATTTGGTTGGTTTGAAAAATAGCACTCACTTGAAAACAGTCTTGAAAGGTATCCAAACGGTGGATGATGCTATCAAAGCTGCAGAGTTAGGCTTTCATGGTATAATCTTGTCAAACCATGGTGGTAGACAGTTAGATTTTGCCAAAAGTAGTATTGAAACATTGAGTGAAGTGGTTCCTGCTTTGAAACAAAGAGGTTTGTACGAGAAAATCGAAATTTATTTGGATGGTGGTGTTAAGACTGGTAAAGATATCATCAAGGCTTTGGCTCTAGGCGCTAAAGCTGTTGGTTTAGGTAGAACTTTTGCTTACGCTTTACAGCTATATAGCAAGGACGGTATTGTTAGAGTTCTAGATATCCTGAAAAGGGAGTTGGAGACAAGTTTAAGATTGTTGGGTGTTAGTGATATTCATGACTTGAATGAAACACATGTTGATATTTCAAACCTTTCTAGAAGAGGATAATTTACTTAGAGCATTATAGAATTTTTTTCATAAACGATGTAATTGTTTATAAATTAATACAACGTTTCTACAGTAGTAAGCACATATATATGACAAAACATGACGATAACAAGTTAATTAAAAAAGATGAATTGATGAGAGCACACGACCGATTGGTCTGTGATTCATAGGCATCCGTTGGAAACAGATAAAAGATGCCCTAAACAAACAAAACGAAGAATAAATTGAACAGCAAGAATTAATAGAGTTGCAAACGTTCTTTTCAGGTTTAAAAGATGATGAAACCTGCGACAATGATAGCAATAAAGTTCATTGGAATAGGGTGAATTGAGGATGCCCCACCTTCAAAAACACTGATAGCTGGGGCAGTTGGAATTGAATAAGATGAGGATGTAGTTTGTTGGGAAACAGAGGTTGTTAATGTTGATGGATTTATAATGGTTCCACTTGGGTTAAAGTTAGAGTTTGAAGGAGAGTCCGGAGACTCAGACTGAGATGGAGGAACCGAAGGAGATGATGGCTGGGTTTGATCTGTGTTGTAAATAGAGCTAGATGTTTCTTGTGGAATATTTCCTGTGTCACCTTGATTAGCTGGAGTAGCACTTGTGGTTGTTGTTTGCAATGGTGTAGTATTTGTATCCTGTGTACTTGTAGGAAGTGATGTGAGAGTAGACTCTGGACTTGGAAGAGGTGGGCTATCAATACTAGTTGGAGGATCAATGACTTCAGTTTCTGCTGGAGGTAAAACACTGGATGGCAAAGAAGGATCAACCACAGATAATGAAGTAGGCTCCACTGGTGGGATTTCAGTTGCAGGTGTAACTTCAGTAGTGACGGCGCTTGAAGACAAAGTTTGAAATGTGTCTGTTGTACTTATCCATTCAGATGTTGGGATATCAACACTCACAAAGGAAGAAAATGTCAAAGTTTGAGGTATAGTTCCGTTACTCCATGGCTGACTTCTGCTAGTTGGGTACAATGACGGAGTCGGTGTTGGAGTTTGAACCACAACGTGGGTACCAGTTGAATCAGTCACTGTGTAAGTCAACGTAAAACTGCCAGTCCAAGGTTCAGTGGTTGTCGAATAAGGAGTTTCAACAACAACAACAGTGGTAGTTAGATCAGAGGAAGTATAAGTGTATGTGAAATCCCCTGTCCATTGAGAAGTGACAGTGGTTGGAGTAAAGACCGAGGTTGAAGATGTGAGGTCACTAATAGTGAAGACTTCAGAAGAATATTCACCGGATGATTCACCTCCAGTTTCAGCAGTGGACGAAACAGGCAATTCAGAAGATGATTGTGTAGCTGTCTCAATTGAAGATTCAGTGATACTGGAATCTTCGGCGTACGATCCAGTAGGGGACAGACTAGTAGTAGATATTTCAGATTCATTCGAACTTTCACTCTCAACCACAGATGTTTCAAAAGAAACACTGGAGATATCACTGAAATCAGAAGAAGATCCATCGTCAGTTGCAGAGGAATATTGTGTGAAACTTTCGACTGAAGAATCAGTGAGACTAACAACACCACTAGATGATTCAGGATCTGAAGAAGTGATCTGCGAGCTAGCCGATGCTGAGTCGGTTTCCGATGGAATATCAGAGTTGGATCCAATACTAGATTCACTAGAGCTGTCGGTTTCACTCGTACTCTCAGTTTCAACAAGAGATGAATAAGAAGAATCACTAGATTCCAAAGCGAATGGAGTCTCAACAACAACAAATGTGGTGGTCTCATCACTGGAAGTGTAAGTTGAATCAAATGCACCGGTCCAAGGTTTGGTAGTAGTTGAGTATGGTGTTTGGACAATCACTGTGATACCATCTGAGTATGTAGAGGTGAAGGTAGTGGTTTCAACACCAGTCCATTGTTCAGTAGTGGTTGGGTAAGGAGTCTGCACAACAACAACAGTAGTGGTAGAATCTTCATCCGTGTAAGTGAAAGTAACATCACCAGTCCAGGCTTCAGTGGTGGTGGAGAATGGGGTCTCAACAACAACAAATGTAGTGGTCTCATCACTGGAAGTGTAAGTTGAATCAAATGCACCAGTCCAAGGTTTGGTAGTAGTTGAGTATGGTGTTTGAACAATCACTGTGATACCATCTGAGTATGTAGAGGTGAAGGTAGTAGTTTCAACACCAGTCCATTGCTCAGTAGTGGTTGGGTAAGGAGTCTGCACAACAACAACAGTAGTGGTAGAGTCTTCATCCGTGTAAGTGAAAGTAACATCACCAGTCCAGGCTTCGGTAGTAGTACTGTAAGGAGTCTCAACAACAACAAATGTGGTGGTCTCATCACTGGAAGTGTAAGTTGAATCAAATGCACCAGTCCAAGGTTTGGTAGTAGTTGAGTATGGTGTTTGAACAATCACTGTGATACCATCTGAGTATGTAGAGGTGAAAGTAGTAGTTTCAACACCAGTCCATTGCTCAGTAGTGGTTGGGTAAGGAGTCTGCACAACAACAACAGTAGTGGTAGAGTCTTCATCAGTGTAAGTGAAAGTAACATCACCAGTCCAAGCTTCAGTCGTGGTGGAGAATGGAGTCTGAACCAAAACATAGGTAGTAGTAGCATCAGAAACAGTCCCTGTGGTAGGAACTGAACCGGTCCACTGTGTAGTTCTGGTAGAGTATGGTGTTTCCACAATAACATAAGTAGTACTAACACCGGTAGTAGTGACAGTAGTAGGAGTTGGTCCAGGTCTTGTAGTTGTTGAGTATGGAGTTTGAACCAAAACGTAAGTAGTAGTAGCATCAGAAACAGTTCCTGTAGTAGGAACTGAACCGGTCCACTGAGTAGTTCTGGTAGAATATGGTGTCTCGACAATAACATAAGTAGTACTAACACCTGTCGTAGTGACGGTGGTAGGAGTTGGACCAGGTCTTGTAGTTGTTGAGTATGGAGTCTGGACCAAAACGTAAGTAGTAGTAGCATCAGAAACAACTCCTGTAGTAGGAACTGAACCAGTCCACTGTGTGGTTCTCGTAGAATATGGTGTCTCGACAATAACATAAGTAGTACTAACACCTGTCGTAGTGACAGTGGTAGGAGTTGGACCAGGTCTTGTAGTTGTTGAGTATGGAGTTTGAACCAAAACGTAAGTAGTAGTAGCATCAGAAACAGTCCCTGTAGTAGGAACTGAACCAGTCCACTGTGTAGTTCTAGTAGAATATGGTGTTTGAACTACCACATAAGTGGTTGAAGGTCCCGTAGATGTGAAAGTCGTTGGAGTTGGTCCAGGTCTTGTAGTTGTTGAGTATGGAGTCTGGACCAAAACGTAAGTAGTAGTAGCATCAGAAACAGTCCCTGTAGTAGGAACTGAACCAGTCCACTGTGTGGTTCTAGTAGAATATGGTGTTTGAACTACCACATAAGTGGTTGACGGCCCTGTAGTTGTGAAAGTAGTCGGAGTCGGCCCAGGCCTTGTAGTTGTTGAATATGGAGTCTGAACCACCACATAAGTGGTAAAAGAACCAACTGAGGTTGATGTTGTAGGGGCAGAGCCAGTCCATTGTTTTGTTGTAGTAGAATATGGAGGTGCAACAATGACACGAGTTTGAGAGACATCTCTAGAGGTGTATGTGGACGTGAAAGTTCCTGTCCAAGGAATTGTACTTGTCTGTGGTGGACAATCTCTGAATGGGTATGTGTCAAACTGGTAAATAATGGAGGCCCAGTTGTCTTTGATGTTGAGACCATTTGGCCCTCTCAATGTAAGCGCCAACTGAGAATCGGAGTTGTAGTTGATCATGACAACTCTAATAGGATAGTAATTACCTGCAACCAAGTTGAAGTTGGCACTTGTGTTGTATCCATTTGGGTAACTAGCAGCAAAGAAGACATCACTAGTGGTAGCCTGAGACTGAGGTTGGTTACAGCACTTGAAAGCTGTGGAATCACCCATGAAGACGGCAAGCGAGTCGTCCCCATAACCGTAGAAGCTATAGGCACCAGTATAAGGAACACGTAAGTACCCCACGAGCTCGACCACGTAATTGGAAACGTTGATTTCCTGGCCATAGATATTTCCATGGACGATGACCTGAGGAGCGATATTGACAGAGAAAATGGTGACATTTGAAACGCTTCGAGCAACGGCGGTGACAGCATTGGACTTGTAACCGTTGGCCATGTACTCTTTAGCCTGGAAGCTTTCACTGAAGAGGGGGTAGTCATAGAAAGTGGCATCAAACCCATTTCTTGTAGGTGGACTAATAAAGGAACACGCTGGGTAGTTGTTCGTCTGTGCTGTTGCAGTAGTGAAGAGTAGCGATACGACAAACGTCGCTAACGCGTGTATCGTAAACTTCATATCGTTGGCTTTGGTGACGGAGAACAAGAAAGGGCAGGAGCCTGAAGGTTTATAAAGGGCCCCTAAGGGCCTTGGAGTTGTAATGCCTCATCGCTGATATGGACCTGGTGAGTTGTGCTAAATGGTGAGCGGAATCACACATGCAACGTCGCGTATATTGTGGACAGTGTCTCGACTCTCGAATCTTAACAATCTCGTAAACCGCAGATCTTTGACGCCTAAATCTGGACTCTTATCATCTTGATGAGAGCTAAATTGCAATTCCCTGCTTTGTAAATGCGTGTGTAAAGATTAGAGTTCACACTTCAATTAATTTAAGTTCACTCAGATTTTTTTAATTCAATGTGCTTAGGTAATTCAACCTCACAGCTCGCAGGTGGAAAGAATTCATGGAGAGCCTTTCCCCTTCTACATTGATTACCTATTGAATGTCTCTGTTATTCACTCTGAAGTCCTGGTATAACAGAGAATACCACATGGCCCTTGTACACTGGAGTCTGTAAACTACTTCAATTTGACTGTTGAGGCTAATTTTTGAGCAGTGAGGCCTGACAGGTTTCGCGACAATGCTGTCAATCTCTAAGTACGAATCATGAATCTAGCATATTTTCTGCGCCTACTTCTAGGGAAGATCTGCGATCGAAATACCTATTTTCTTCTGGAAAACACTTTGGTGACAAGTAGATAATATACTTTGAATCGGTCATCGTTCAAGAAGAAAGATCTGTGAAGTTCCGCCCATAACTTATGACAAATTGATAATCTTTAAATCTGGCTCATTCGGTCAAGTCCTAATAGCGTATACAAGAACTTTATTTAGCAGTTTTTATTATGGTAGACAAAATTTAAGAAACTAACCCGACAGAAGAAGGTCTCAGCAGTTTGATTGAATCTTTCAAAAGAGCTTATGGTCTGTATAATAATGGCTCTTTGCGAACAGAGCGTTAGGTCTTTATGAAATGTTCAGTGCACTAATTTTAGGAAAACATCCCACAAATTTTCAACAACCTCATTCTCCAAGTTCTACGTTGAGGCTAAACTTAATTTACAATAGATTTCATGTGCTCTCGAGCCTAACGCTAAATAAAGAGAATCGGATATTTAGGAGATGTCGTTATATGACAGAGTACTTTATGACCAGAAACCTGGACCATGAAGTCATAGACCAAGGACTTATAGTGTCATAGAATCAGAGACCAGTATATATAGTTGATACTATAGTTATATGCCTTGCATCTAAGCAACTATTCATGCAGGTTTACGGATCTCATTGAAATTATTTTTTAGTTGAAAATCTTGTACTTACTCTGAATTTTGAAATTTTGGTTTGCTATAGCCAGGCCTTTCGAAGGAGTGTCATGTGTAGTCCATAGATATGAGCTAAATATGTCACCAAGTGGCAAGACCGAAGTCATCACCAAGACATAAGGCTCAGGAGTTAGGTAGAAAGTAAAAATAACAATGAATATCTTGGTCTTTTCGAACATTCAGCAGATATGTCTATCTTTAAGACCTTACGGCTTCATAAAAGCTAAATCTTTGGTAACTGTAAATAATAATCATCCTATATTGAAAGATCACACATTTCAATTGGTTTAGCTACTCATTTACTTATAGGTTAGAATTTGGAAAATAGCTTTATTCAAAAGAGTCAAAAATAAGAAGAGGTAAAACTGAAAGCGACTGGATAGATAATTTGCAACATTTGATCTATATTGTTTGATTTCCTCTATTGTATAATATACTACTATTTGCATGAAGGATCGTTCCCATCTGTATAGCACAGTTATATATATTGCCGCCGAAGCGGCTGGTGTAAAAATTTTACAGTCAGATTTAACGTCGTAAAACCCAAAATAACAATCACTTGCGTACGGTTTTTTTTACTTGACGTACTTCGGTTAAATGAGATCTGAAGATATGGTCTTCTAGAACCTACAACGGCTTCAAGTTTTAAGAGGGGGGCATAACTATCCACTGTCTGTATTCCGCTGAACTCTGTAAATGGAGGAATCTGTGTACCCTCAACTGTGGGATGGTGATAAAATAAGCTTATCGATGAAATTGAACGCTTTCAATTTTCCGCTCATAGTACTCAGTGCTCACTTGCAATTTGATCGGCAAGCTAATAAAGATGATATCTAAACTCTAATATGATCCACCAAGATTCCATCAATGAAATCTTGGTCTAACAGCGGTTATCTGGGGGTTTAATACATTGTACACTCAAATCAGACTTTGTGCTAGACTTTGGTAGCAAATAACAGTAATTTGGTGATCAGACTTATCTTGACTCTTTAGCCCCTCTGGCCACATTCAAGTCAGTAACTATAACCAAGTTACTAAAGTTGTCCCAAGTTCAAACTAAAATAATTGCTCTGATTTCTATGTTGATGTCTCCACACTGTACGTAGCTCCACACTGCACTCCATCTAAAGCCATACAGGCTTTCTTTGCATAAACGTTCATCCATATATATGATAATGCACTTACTGATCAAATGATTTTTTCAACATTGCAGTCCGCCCCAGGTTTAATGAAATGACTTTGATCAATGGCGTTTAATTATAGTTTTGAATCTTGATGGCAAAGATTTGCACATCTACCAGCAATTTACGCTATCTGATTTCTCTGACAAGTACCACACAAACATTTTCAGACATCATTCAAGGCTGAACTAATAACATTTCGAAAAGACTTCATATCTAATTAGCTGTCAGTCATCTAGCCAAAATAATTAAAGCACGAGTGTACACTAGCCACCCAAAAATAAAAAACTGAAAAATATAGTGGCAAATAAAATGCCATACAAAGAAACCCCACAGAGTATTATTTGGTTAACCGAGACAATTGTTACCTAGCTTTACAGATTATAGGCCGGGGGCCTAGTGCCCCGTACTCGGTACTGTGTAAGTAACAGTTTATTACTTATCAACTGGGAAAGTTGCAGAGATAATTTAAAAATATGTAATAAACTTCAAAGTTCACAGAGCAAGAAACTAAACTTTGCAATTTCAGCACACTAAACTACAATTTCTTTCAAAAAAATCCTATTTATTCAAGACAAATTCGATCAATACTTTATTCTAGTAAAAGACTAGCTCTCTAGAAAGGAACGATGGTACCATCATAGTTGAAGAATTTACCAGAGTCTTCTGGGGTCAATTTTCTAACCAAAGTAGCTAAAGCTTCACCAGATTGTTCTGGAGAGATGGCAAAAGAACTGAATTGTTTGATGAGTTCTGGGTCTAATCTAGCAGCAAGAGCCTCAGTGGTGTTTTTAGCCAAATCAGTAGCAACTAAACCTGGGTGGACAGCGACAACGGTGGTACCTTGAGCTTTGGTTTCAGCAGCCAAGTATGAAGCAGCGTAGTTCAAAGCAGCTTTAGATTGACCGTAAGCAGAACTGGAAACTGGCAAGACATTACCAATTGAACCCATAGCACTAGAGATGAAAACAATTTGTTTAGTTGATTTCTTAGCCAAGTGTGGGAAGACAGCTTGGGTGGTGAAGATTGGACCCAAGGTGTTGGTGTTGTAGTGTTCGTTCCAGACGTCTCTGTTAGTCAATTCCAAGATTCCTCTGTAAGCTTCTGGGTTAGCGACACCAGCGTTTTGGATGAAAACATCGATACCTTCTGGGGCAACAGAGGTCAATTGAGCATCTAATTTGTCAATTGATTCTTGGGAAGAGATATCCAAGGTGATAATCTTAATGTTGGAGTTTTTTTCAGACAATGCTTTCAATTCAGCAGATTTAGCAATGTCTCTGACGGTGGCTATAATGGTGTCTTCAGAGTTCAACAAGAAGTTGACCAATTGGAAACCGATACCACGGTTAGCACCTGTAATTAAGAAAGTTTTTCCAGCCATTGTATATATGTGTGAGTTGTAGGGTTATAAGCAAAGTTATATGTTAAGAAGAAACTCCTGAATATTTAAAGTCGGGGTTTTCTTTGGGTTTTTATACTTTGAGGCTTAAGCGGACTTTTCTTTTTGCAATTTATAATAAGTGCGACGCTGAGTAAACACGAAATGGTGAAATGAGTAATGGCGATTATGAAGTGGCGAAATGACGTATCGAGATTTCAGCACAATTGGGTGAAGATGAGTGGAGGATGGCTCAATTGGATGCTGCCAGTGACTATTCGAACACTATGATTGCCAAGCAGTGAAGTAAACACACCACAGTACGAATAGTAGTACAACGCGAATTGAGTTTATCGCTGTTGAATTCTAATCAGTTATAAGGCCGACACGGGGAATTGCGATTGTGTTAAAGTGCCCACTGCCCACTGCCTATTGTAGAATTCACTTGAGCATTGGCGGAGTTTGCGGCCGATTAAAGCCGGAGTTTCGCATTTAAAAATTCCCGATAAAACCTACCAATAAAACTATTACAAAGTACAAATGGCTCGAAGATACCGAAGTTTTGTTTTGTAAACATCAAAACTCTAAACTAGCCTCTCTGTTTTTCTTAATTTGTGCCTTAACTTCTTTCAATTCCTTTTCAAAATCTTCTTTGGACACACCTTCTCTCCATCTCAGTTTGAATGCTGGATGGTCAGGTGGGAAGTGAGTCTGACCCTTTACCCCATACAGAGTTTCCCTCAAAGTGGTTCCTTCTGGAGGGTATTCAGTTTGGGCCAAACCTCTCTTTTGTAACTCAGGGACCAATAGATCAACTATATCATCAAGCCCCTCCGGAAATGTAGGCATATTGAAATTGAATCCATCAATACCAGTCAAATCTATAATTTCTTCCAAGGTGTCAGCAACTTCCTGTGCACTACCAACAAATCTAAGTTTGTGTGTCTCCATTTGTTTCAAAATTGCGCGTGGGGTTACTTTCTTGTCTTTGGCTTTCTTTTCAGCATTCAAAGTACCTTGAACTCCATTGATCTTTTCAGGGATTGGAACAGGATCATCAAGACCAATACCAGATACATCAATGTTTGAAGCACCTCCATAAATGACCAAGTAGTTCTCATCGGAAGTGTGTTTCTTACTCTTTTCATATTTAGCAACTGCTTCTTCATGGGTCTTACCAACAGTAACATGTAGTCCACCAATAAACTTGACATTTTTAGGATCTCTTTTGAAGTATTTCTCTGCAATGCCTCTAATAGATTCAACAGTTTCTTTGGCTGCATTTGGATCTTGTAAACCGACAAATATCAATTCTGCATTTTCAGCACCAAACAATCTACCCTTTTTGGATCCACCAGCTTGCATCAACAATGGAATTCTTTGCTTGGATGGTTCAGTGATACCAGGTCCTTGTACTTTGAAGAATTCACCTTCATGATCAATTCTTCTGATTCTTTCTGGATCAGCAAAGACACCCTCTTCTTTGTCATAGACAACAGCATCTTCACGCCATGAAGATAATAACAAATCATAAATTACATCTAAGTACTCTTCAGTCTTTTCGTATCTTTTATCATGTTCAGGTAATGGTTCACCATTCAACAAATTGGCACCAACGGATGGAAGATATGAAGCAACAATGTTCCATGCGACACGACCATTACTCAAATGATCAATACTTGCCAAACGTCTGTGTAGATGATATGGATGTTCACTAACAGTACTGATTGTTAAACCAAATCCTAAATTCTTTGTTGCTGCAGAAAGAGCAGAAACAACACTAACCGGATCGACTCTAGCGGCATTGACACCATGTTTGGCAGGTGCTTCATGTGATTGACCATAAACATCAAACCAACTCAAATGATCAACGAAGAATATTGAATTCAATTTACCACGTTCAGCAATTTTGGCAAACTTAATCCAAGAATCTAAACTGTTAGAAAATCCACGAGATTCATCACCTGGTTCTCTCCAATTAGTTGCAGTTCCTTTGGTGGCTACACTTAAGAACAATGGAGTTCTAATTTTCCGTCTTTTAGTTTGTGGAGATTGAGTCATTGGATTTTGATTTTAGACTATAGAGTGGACTCCGGAGTAACTTAGTACGTATTACAGACTTTCCTTCTGAGCATTGAGTCAGGACTCAGGAGGAGCGAGAGTGTTCGTTTTATACAATTTACTATTTACGCTTCTTTTTCCCAATAAGACACATTTTTTGTGTTTTAGCTTTTAGAACCACAACAAAGATAACCACAACAATGATTTTCGAGTCTCGACATCAGATCGAGTCTTAAGTCGTTTGACTCAAAGAAATTGGACCTTGGTATAGTGACCACTGACTATTAGGTACTATTGAGTGGAGTATCTCCTGGAGTTCGGCTTTGATATTGAAACTCCCATTTTGCAGGAACATGCAGGCCAAAACTCCAGCATGTCAAGATATAGCATGTAGTAGGCTAATATAGGCTGTAGTTTGAGCCTTGACGAGTATTCGACTAGTATACCGTATTGGGTGATAATTAGTTCTGAAAAGTCCGGTATATTGAAGAAAACGGGACAGATTTCCAACTTTCAACTTTCAATCATCGTCAATTCCTTCTATATGATGTGTATATTAGCTGTAAAGTACTACTATTCAAATCATGTAATGCTACCTGAGTAGTAATAATACAAACTTAGAACTTCTTGGTACCAGTTATAACTCCATAATAATGTAGAGGTATTTTTACTTCATTTTTTTGTTATTTTGTTCTTTATGGAGGCAACTTCAATTATTAAATCCATAAACTTCCGTCCTCATTTTTGATGAAAATAATAAGAAAATTGTGTAATTTATATCAATTTGAATCTATAGAACAGTGACTCGCAACTAAGAGCCTCCTGATTGCTCTTGTCTTCTGAAGTCTCACCGTTTAAGTTAAGAGGCGATGAAATGTTGTTAAATATAAAATTTTCCATCTTTTAATGAAAACATTTGATTTATATGGAACAGGACACTATAGTAACTTCAACAGTAAGAGGCAAATGAACTGACGAGGCTACAAATATCCCTTTAAGTAGAGTGTATTTTGTCTTTAGAAAGCGTTTGCCTACCTTAAAATTTGTACGAATTAAGCCAGGATGAGTTTACTAAGATCAATGTCAAATCGATCTTATCCAGCAACTTGGAACAATCTTTATCAAGCTTACCTAGTCTATAGTTGACAACTCATCTACATCTTCATCAAATAATTAGCATAAACTTTCAAAGCAATAAGCCATAACTAAAAAATCCAAAACAATTACAAGATTCTTAATCATGGTGAGTGAACCTTTTGAAGATCAACAGTTGTGTTTTCTTTAGCTTCAGATTGTTCTGACAGCTCTATTGAGTGATCATAATCTTCATCATCCTCATAAATTTGTTCTTCAGCAACATCACCGTTACGTTTTCTATCTCTACTTTCATAATAATGAGCTGTCAATGCAAGGAAAAACACTAAAATGGACAAACCCAATGAAGTAGGATAACCAGTCTTCCATTGTGGTGCTGCGTTTGCTCCATGTTTTTTAACATCAGTAGGAAACAATCCCAAAGGTGCAAATGTATAGACAAGATAAGCAACACCCATAGTAAAACCAAGAACCAAAGCCCTACTCTCTTGATCACGACTTAAAATTCTATTGATTGATGAAAATAAGATAACTGGTCCACCTGATCCAACACCTGAGAAGTAAAAAGCGAAAAACACAAGACCTGGGGTAACTGTATAGATAGTCATGATTATTGTGAAGACAATCATTGCAACAACCCAAAGCATGAAAACGTACCAAGGTTCATAAGCAGAGGCTAATGCACTTGCAACAAGAGCAGAAACAATAGAGACTGCACTAACACCAGTTGGGTAATTATTAACTTGAGGAACTGTGTAGGTTTTTTGTGTTTTTAACCAAAGTGAAAAATAACCAGTTGGATAGAATGCTAAAAGCATAGCGGTGTATAGAATGACAAAGACATAAACTTTCCATTGTCTAAAAGTTCTCTTGAAAACATCAAGGTCCAATTTACCTGTTTCGGCAACAGCGTATCTTTTGGCTCTTTTCAATAAGATTTCATAATCTTGAGCATTTAAATACCAAGGTTTACCATGTTCAGGAAGTGTTGGCCAAAATAAGAATCCAATAAATGCAATAGGAATGGTGATTATTCCATCAATGATGAAAAGCCATTGCCATCCAGCTTTCCCACCTACTCCACTTAAATTTGTAAATGCAGCACTTTGTAAATAACCAGAAAACATTGAACCAATAGGAGAACACATGAAGAAAACAGCAGCTCTAACGTAGATTTCAGGTGGATTACCTCTGAATGATTTTGCACCATAAAATTTACCAAGTACAAAATGAACACCAGCAAAACTAGGAGCTTCAAAAAATCCAACTAAGAATCTAACCGCATATAATTGATGAACGGTTTTAATACTGGCCTGTGTAAATGTACAAATACCATATAAAACTTCCAAAGTTGGTAAAACATATCTTGAAACCCCTGGTCTTGAAATTAATAAAAGAAATGGAACTTGTCCCACAAAATAACCAGAAAGGTATGTAATGTTTAAATAATTCAACTCATCACCATATAAACTTAATGATTCTTTCATACCTGACACATAAGCATTACTGATATTGGTTTGATCTAAATATTTACAGAAGAAACTCAAAGCTGCATAGACTAAAATGGCAAGATCAAGTTTGAAAAGAAGTTTTCTTTCTTGAACATCCAAATTCTTTGGATACCAGACGAATAATGCTCTGAAAGCTTTCACCCATTTTGGATATTTTGCCAATCTTGACTTGCTTGATTTTTCAACATCAAGAGATGATTGTTCGTTGGTTGACGACATAGTGAAGTTCAACCAGCAGTATGATTTGAAGATTGATGCAGGATTTCCATTTTAAAGCAGATGCCAGAAGCTTCCTTCTTATATGACACAAAAAGAAACATCCAATCTGCATAACTGTGGATCAATCTTGCAAAATATTCACTAGTATTTCCACATTCATCCAGTTTCCCTAGGAAATAATTGACATAGATCCGATGAATTCACCTAAAAAGGAAAAGTAAGAGTCCGCTATTGTGGCCTAATTGAGGTTATCAAAATTTGATCTAGAATTTTTCATTTAACCGGATGATGGGATTTTGAATTTTGAAAGGTATTTTCGAACTTTCACTATGCAGGGTCCATTACATTTGCATCAGGTGAAGACATTTGCATTTGAATTAAGCGAGCAAAGGAGAAAAATCCTTAGCTCATCAAGTCTTGAAGGCTGAAGCGGTACCAGTGTCAAGCAAGATCTTGACATCCATCACATCGAGGCCTAGGAAACAATTGGCTAAAGGTAATTCCTTCCACAGATAATCAGCCGCGTAACGCGGAGCCACAGTCATCTTGTAATCATTACTAAAATAACAGGGTTAGCATAGGGCACAGGGCATAGGGTATAAAGTTGGTACCTCAAAACGGTTGAATACTTCATTGTCTTTGGTGTTCACTTCTATTGTCATAGAGAGGCTGATAGAAACTTTTTCTATAGCCATTTCAAAATTTCAAGATTCAAAAACTAATTTTTACTTCATCATTTATCAAAAGAAAAGAGATGTAGGAATGTTGGAACACACTTCAAACTATTGATTATGACTTAGAGTGACTCTAGTTTTGTTATAAGTATACAAGTTATCAGTGGGGATGATATACAATTGCTCAGATAAAATTTTGTCTAATTCTAGTGTTTTCGAACAATATAATACAAACATTAACACATACGAATACTTTTTGAGGGTCATTAAAAGGATTATTGTGGTGTTATGTCCTCCAATCTAATTCTATCTTTGATAACATGCTTCTCCTCGAGCCCGTCGGTGAGAGCCACTTCTGTCCCCACGAGTTTTTGCCAATCCCCTTGATACACGTCATTATCAATCTTGAAGAGTGGATGAGCGGTATGAAGACCACTCACTTGAAGCTTTGCCGTTGGAGGGATCTGAGAAGTACCGAAACTTGTCTTTGGAATGTCTAATGTGACATAAACGTCTTGATATTCTTGTTCTGGATCAATCTCTTGTTCATCGTCATTGGTATAAGCTTCACCTGTCAATTCCGTGTCAATATTTGCCAACTTGTTTTTCTTTCTTGCCCTGATATCATCATCTGAACCCGCTTCATACCCATTTTGGAAATCCCAATGCATCTCTTCACCTTGTGATAGGAAATCAACGTTCCCATTCATTAAGATGCTCCATTTATCGGTAGAGTCACGTCTGTAAAGATCCAGGCTACATGTACCTGAGCGGATACGGGTATCTTCATCATCAATAGCTTCTCTAACACTGGCAAACCCCATCAATGCCATTCCTAAAGCGATTTTGGTAGCAGCATGAGTGACAAACAGAACCGTTTCACAATCTGGATATTTCTGTTCGAACAACGGAATAAACGCTTTTAAGAATCTTTGACAACGTTCAAAAATGTCTTGCTCTGTTTCTCCTTTAGCTGAAGGTTTCCCTTCAACAATTGGATCCCAATCATCACTTAACCATTCAAAATGTTTTGATAAAACATCGAAACCCACTGGTTCTGGAATGACTTCTCTTTCTGGTTTGTACCATTCACCAATGCCAGGCTCCAAATGCACACGAGTGGATAGCACAGTTGAGATGGGTTCTGACGTCTCACAGCAACGGTAAAAGGGACTTGAGAAGATCACATCTGGCTGAGGTTCGATGGAGAGCAGGAAATGGGCAAGCTCTTTCGCCTGATCTCTGCCGTGGGGAGCAAGTGGCGGGTCTGAGTCGACTCCCGTTGGAGAAGGAACTTGTCCAGCGGCACCGGGCAGCCAATTGGAGCGATACCCGTGACGGGCGATGTAGATATTCGTGAGGGCCATTATTCGATGGTTTGGATAAACGTGTTTGTTTACTGAAAAAAATTGAATATTTTATTCTTTAATTCTTCAATACCAAAATAGACAAATGGCTCCTTCCAGCAAACGTATCAGAACGCTGTCGCTGTGCCGGCCGATCATCTACGGCAACACGGCCGTCCCATTCACGGAGCGTCCCGCCGGTGCCGACCCGCTGCACACGCACCACTGGACGGTGTTTGTGCGTGGACCTCAAGGCGAGGACCTTTCGTACTTCATCAGAAAAGTCGTCTTCAAGCTCCACGACACGTATGCAAACTCATCGAGAACAGTTGAGGAGCCTCCATTCGAAGTGACAGAGACCGGCTGGGGTGAGTTCGAAGTGGGGATCAAGATATTCTTTGTGCCAGAGGCAAACGAAAAGAACATCAACTTATACCATCACTTGAAACTCCATCCATATGCGGGACTCAAGCCTGTGGATGTGGTGACTGGATCTAATGACGAAGAAGAAACCCCTGCTTCAGACGGCACAGTGAGCAGTATTCAGTACGACGAGGTGGTGTTCAACGAGCCCACAGAACAGTTGTTCCAGATCATGACAAAGACTCCAGGGAACGTACTACCCAAGACGAAGAAAGAGAACATATTCAGCAGGGAGACAGAGGCAGAAGAAGTTGCCAGACTCGATAACGGGATCAAGATTGTGAATCTTGAGATCGAAAAGCTGAGAAAACAACTGCTGGAGCATCAACAGTTGCAATGAGACTTACACGATAGTAATAATAATGTTTTTAGTTTTTATACATCATGTAGACAGTCTTGCCGTTTCAAGAACATCCAGTAGCACTTCTTCAACAGGTTTTTCATGAACAAATTGCCCACACAGCACTACGGGGATTTGAAGCCTCTCAACACCATTAGAGTCTAAAAGAACAATCACATCACGAGGATAGACACCTCCTCCAAGTGGATCAAGTACTTTATACTCCTTTGCTAGCACATTACTGCTAATTACCGGAAAACCATAACGGTTCTCATGCACATTACTCGACACACCAATGACATTCATACCATAAACCGTTGAAATAACTTCGGTCCTGGCACTGATCCCATCAACAAAGGCATCCAAAACACCAAAAAACACGAGAACAGTCGGTCTGGAGACGTCTATGGGCAGTCTGGACAGTTGCTTCACTTGACTGTGTGGAGCATACACGTCAAAGAGACCGTTCCCGATTCTCTGGAGCAAAGCATTGTTCTGCTTGGGCACCTGTATGCGTTTGTAATGAAACTGCGCGTCGTACTCACAGTCGTACTCTGGTGAGGGCAAACACTCCCACTGTCTCTTCATCTTTGATTTCAGGTAACGATTTAAAAGTGCAACTGAAGCTGTTTATGTAATACCGGAAATTCCCCTCTACGTTAATACCCCAACACAAAACGGTCTAAAACCCCTCTCTTCCAGGTCACAGATTTCACGTTGGTTCTATGGATAAAACTATGAGAGTTAAAATGACCAAAGTTTTTGATCTCTGATCTGGTTTTCGCAAATTTCGTTTCTATTTCCCCATTTCATTTTTTTTGGTGATATTACGCAATTTTTCGTTTGTTTACCTTTTACCGCATTAGGAAGTGTAATTACGCGCATTTTATAACTTCATTGTCATTAGTTTTCTATGTCTATTCTTCAGTCTTTACATCACCACGATTCACTTTCTTGCGGCGATACACAATCGTGTCAGCGTCAAAGTTCTTCAAGTTTGCAGGTTTCACCGTCTTTGGAGGAGGTTGTACTGACAATGAGGCCGGTTTCTTAGGAATCACAGGTGGTGATTTCTTAGACTCTGTAGTAGTCAGATTTGAAGTTGACAATGGCGAAGTAGCTCTCGTACTGCTAGATCCCGGTGGAGCTGGTGGTAATGGCAATGGTGTAGATGATCTTGTTGATGAGGCTGAAGATTTTGGTTGTAGGATAGAATCTGTAAATCCTGGTGGAAGTGTCGTTGTTGTGCTTCTCTTTGGTGGTGGTGTAGGAATATTTGCTGGTGGTGGTGTAGGCTTAGGTGTAGAACGTGGTGCTGGTAATGAGGATGTATGGTTCACAGATCTGCTAACCGGTGGAGGCGGTGTGTTTCTGGTTGGAGTTAAAATCTCAGTGAATGCAGGTGATGCTGTTTCTCTTCTCGTTGGTAATTGAGGTTTTTTCTCTTCTTGATCATCAATATCAAAGAAATTTGGATTCTCAACAATTGCAACTGGCTTCTTCTTAGCTGGGGTAGGATCCACACTATTTTCATCAAAATCAAGCAATGTTGAATCGATATCTTGTCCATGTTCTTGCTTATAATTCTCATAAAACTCTTTGCTCAAACTCAGTTTCTTTTCATCATCAACAAACTCAACTTTGGCTTTGTAAGCCCCATAAACAGGCTTGTGATCTGAATACATCAGACTATCACTAGAACTATAAGCCAATGGTTTAATCGCATCGCCTTTGTAAATAATTCTATCTGTCCATGATGGTGTTCTCTGTTTCTCAGAAGTATCATAAACACTTGACCCTTTGTTGTATTTATAGGTTGGATTGAAATTTAATGAAGGTTCAGAATATCCTCTAAACGCATTATTTCTTTGAATCTCATTCGTAAGCTGATCATATTGAATCAAGTATGAATAATCTTGTCTTGAAACTCTACTTCTAACTTCTTCATTAGTCAATGCAATTCTATAATTCAAATCACCAATCCAAAAGACATTATCATTTTCTTCAATGCTACCACCACGAGAAAACTTGATCCCCTTGGAAATCGTGTTATAGTCATTGTTTCTTTCATTAATTTTTTCTGTTCCTGCAGCAAGATGAACATTAACAAAACAAAAGCTTGAAGATCCATAATCAAACCTGATTGCAACGGCACCTTTGTTACCTGTCATCCCACCCATACCGGTCTTCTTAACACCACCTTCAACCCTTTTCACATCATTCATACAATCTGCCCTTATGAAGAACAACAATAACAATGAGGACATTTGTTCAGCACGTAACATCACATACTTATCAAATTGATTCAAAGATTTTAAAACTTCATTGGTCCAAAACGATGATTTGGAATAATCTGCATTCAAAATTGAACCTGCTGATAACTCAATCACTTCTTGGAAACCTAAAACCACAATATTAGGTTTGAATTTATCACCAATAGGATATAACCAATCAGATAGATCAACAGGTTTATCCATCCCATTCACGTTATAGGTACCAGTGAAAACGTTAATATTATCAACTGTGGTATATTGTGATTTTACTTCTTTGATCTTATCATTAACATACTCTGTGATTGGATCGTATAACAAAACAGGTAATTGTCCACTCAGTCTCCCTAATAAAGTATCAATTGTCAATTGTTTACCCTTATCAACGAAATTGTTGATATACATTCTGCTAACAGATTTTGTGGCATCAGATAATGCACCTGCAAAACTCATTTTCCCCTTTCTTGAAAATGATGACTTTAAAGCGTTGGTTCCTGTATAAATTTGAGAGATTTGATCACCATTATCAGCCCATAAAGTGTTATGTTTGTTAATAAGATCAGATTCTTGAGAAACGTGAATCCCATGATCTTTCAAGAATATCACAAGTGCAAAATTTGAGATAAATTGTTGAATCAAATTGGTTCTGTCAAGACAATCTAAGCAATTAGTTCTGAAAATACCAGCTTGTGTGCTTAATTTTTCATCTTTTTCAACATTTTCTGAAAAATAACCAAACTCATACAAAGATTCCTTGATTAGATTATAAATCTTTGTTGAAGAGGAGTATCCTTCATCAGAAGTCTCTCTATGGAAATCAAAATCAGTTAGATAAACAGGAACATCTTCCCTTTTCAACAATGTTTGTAAGTGGGCTTTGTATCTTCTTGTCAGTTGAATCTCTGAAGATTTAGTACTTAATAAATTCACAATATTAACAGCCCCATACGTTTCGAACAATCTTTTGAAATGTTGTTCAAAAACAGGTTGAGTTGCCTCTTCTGATCTAGTGATTTGAACTTTTGGATTGATCAACGCAGTGTCCTGTTCCCAGAAAATTGGTATACTTCCTCTTATTTGATTATAAGAATAACATAGTTTTGGAGAGTATAAGATAAGTTCAGTTTCAACAAAATTAGCAACAAAACTATCATCATCAATACCTCTTGTGTTGAATCTAGTACCTGCTCTTTTCCAACTCTGTCTTGAGATCACTGTCAATGAGACTTTCATTCTATCAGCATTTGTTGTTAACGTTTCTGCAAACCCACGAATGACAGTAGTTAGAAATCCTTCATCATCTAATTTCTCTTTAACGGCAGGATCCAATTTGTTTCTAAATCCAATAACTTCTTCCAACATGAATGAATTCCACATGTATTCCGTATTGAACTCATCAAAACTCAAAGAATGGCCTTTAATACCTCTTGTTTGTAAAGTACTAGTAAGATCAAAATCAGTTGAGAAGTAAAAACCACCTGTACTTAACATTTTCTTCAATTCAAAACACGGATGCTTCGTATACTGTCCATTCGGTCCCATTGGCAATCTTGAAGAAGGTCTTTTATCACCATATGAGTCTGCATCAGGTAGAATTGGCATCCCATTAGAATCAAGGTCAACAAAATCCCAGCCCGAATTGATAATACTGTAGAAGTCAACACTATAGATTTTATTGATGGTTTCATTAGGAATTGGAGCAGCAACTTGAGTAGACCCCGTGATAACACTCACATAGATATCACCTTCGACTTCAATCAACCCCAAGAACCCATGAATGTTTCTATCACTGAGTTTTCTATACTCTTTTAAATTTATGTCTTGTTTTGGAAGGAACTCAATCAGACATCTACTATCTCCATTTTTGGCCTTGACGTACCGGAACAAAAGGGCATGAGTCTGTGAGAGTAACACAATCGTTCTTGGATTGTCCTTCACTAGAATTCTCATTGTACGAATTCGCCGTTATTGCTCTTGTTTAGTGTAAATTTCAAATGTTTTTGTCCAATTTTTTCATTCTCTAGTTTTTCTTCGGATATATTAATCTCTATCTCCGATATAACCAAACTACAATTCAAGTCTAATAGTACAAGGTGTATATAAAATTTATAAGTGAAGGGTAGAGCATATGTGAATCTATCTACTTGCCTCCATTTTCCTTAAGTTTGAGGTACATTGCAGTGATTTGTTTGCTCTTGACTTTGGCAGGCCAGTAAAGAGAAGTGTAGTACCACAAATGTTTCTTCAACTTTTCAGCATCAGCGTCTTTTTTCTGAACAACCACTTTATTAATGAAATCACCAACTTCAAGAAGTTCTGTCTTCAAAACACTAGCCCATTCTTTACGTTCCAGACCAACTGGTCCTCTTTTCAATCTCTTCAATGAATGTCTCATTGGGTTCAACGTCTCTTTACAAACACTTTCATCCATACTTTCATAGCCTTCATTGGACTTTTCATTAGAGGTGGTAGTGGAAGTGGAAGCACTTGTAGAAGCAGCATCATCTTTCTTTTTTGGAGTTTTCTTCTCAGTGGATGGAGCACGTCTTATCTCTGGAGTTTTTGATTTTGGTTTACTACCTGGTTTAGGTCCAGGTTTGGCTCTTGGTTTAGGAGCAATCTTCACACCAGGGGCAGAAGAGAGTGATAAGTTGGAAGTTGATGATGTGCCAGAGTTGTTTGATTCAGATTTAGGTTTTCTTTGTCTTTTCTTTGGTTCAGTGGTTGATGATGGAGTGGTTGGACCAGGCGTACCGTTCGAAGTAGGTTCTTCGTCATTTCCCTTGAGAACAGTTATCAAATAATCAATTCTTCTACTTAGATGAACTGATCCTGGTGATTTTTTTGTCTCTTTTTTCTTATCATCCACAGCTTTAGCATCAGGTTTGATTTCCTCTTTAATTTGAGAAGTGAGATCAGAAGTACTTGATCCGTTGTTGGTTGAGTCATTAGCTGATGAAACTGTAGTTGAGGAGTTTTCAGTCTTGATAGTGTTATCAGCAGAGGCACCAGCGGTTGAAGAAACAGGTGTTTCAGGAGCAGCATCAGTGTCAGTCTTAACTTCAACAACTTTCTTAGCAACGACAGGTGCTGCAACTTCTGTTAAGAATAATTTGGAACTCAATCCCAAAAATGGATCATCTCTGATTTGAACCCAAGAGCCATAACCATACTTGCTAACACCAACAACCAACATTTCATCATCATGCTGAGTCCAATCAGCAGTCCAACCATTAACTGGTTTGACTTTCTTGCTAAACTTAAAGTTGAGAGGATCATCAAAAGAACCAACGGCTTGTCTTAGAGCGTCCAAATCTTCAGGTCTTGACAATACCAATTCAGCATTGATATTCTTGACACCTTGATATTCAAACAGAATAGCTTTACGTTCTTTTCTCTTCATGACCCAAAGTGCCATTGGATTAGTCTTACTGTTAGAAGATGAAGGAGGAACTTGACCATTCTTTTCATTTTCTTTGTGTTCCATGGCAGCTTTTTCTAATTCAGCCAATGCCTTTGTACGACGTTCTTCTTCAACTTTCACTAGTTCTTTAGATTTATCAATGATTGCTTCATATGTTTTCTTCAAGGCTTCTGGATTCTTGTTATCTGGCAAAGTACCTTCTTGAATCAATTCATCCCATCTATTAGTCAGATCTCCAAGTTTCAAAAGTGATCTATAAATGGCTCTTGTTTCTTTTTCATTGATCTTATTATATTCTGCCTTCTTTCTCTTATTCAATCTTCTTGTATCTTCATCATAATCTTCTTCTCCATCATCTTCAACAACACCACTCATCTTATCAATGGCAGCTTTTCTTCTAGAATACATTTGAATCTGTTCTTGCAAATATTGTTCTTCCATTCTTTTCTTCTCATCTTCTTTCAATTTGGCCAATTCTTCAGCAGGAATAATATCATCCCAATTCAAATCTGCTTTATAATCAGTCACTTCAAATTGTTTCAAAAATTCTTCACCACCTAAATTGGATTCACCTAATTCAGGAGTTGTGACATGATCTTCAGCATGATTCAAGACATCGTCTAAATTCAAATCTTCTAATTTTTTCTGATTATCATTGGCTTTGAACATATTACCTGCACCAAACTTCAAAATTTCACTCAATTCTCCTGCAGATGGTTCATTCTTCTTATTAGTAACATTTGCAGTAACACCTAATGAAATAATGGCATATTCTAAAATCATCTTCTTTCTTGCTCTTTCCAAAACTTCTTCTTCAACGGTATCTTTACTAACAAATCTGTAAACCATAACATGATTCTTTTGACCAATTCTATGAGCTCTTGCCATGGCTTGTAAATCAGCTTGTGGATTCCAATCAGAATCAAAAATAATAACAGTATCAGCAGTCATTAAATTGATACCTAAACCACCAGCTCTTGTACTTAACAAAAACACCAAATCATTAGAATCAGGAGCGTTGAAATGATCAATGGAGATACGACGTTGAGCAGATGGAACAGTACCATCTAGTCTTTGGAAGTTAATACCTTTGATAGACAAATAGTCACCCAAGATGTCCAACATTCTAACCATTTGAGAAAAGATCAAGACTCTATGACCATCTTTTTTCAATCTTGTTAGCAATTGATCCAAAAGGACCATCTTACCAGATGACATGATCATACCTCTTAATATGTCTTCTCTTGAATGTCTGTTGTTTTCTGTACTTGAACCAAATTTAGCAAGAACTTGTTCTTCAGCGTTATTGAAAAGATATGGATGATTGGATGCTTTTTTCAATTCACTCATCACGTTAAGTAATGAAATTTGTGATTTTGATGTACTTCCTGCATTTAAAGCACCATAATTTTTGGTCAAGATGTTTTTATAATAATGAGTTTGTAAATCAGATAATTCAACTCTTAAAATTCTTTCAGTTTTAGAAGGTAATGATTTCTCAACATCTTTCTTTAAACGTCTTAAGATGAATGGTTTCAATCTAGTTTGTAAATCTTTGATATAGTTTTCTTGATCTTTATCACCAGTTTTTTCAAAATCAATCTCATCATCAATTTCAAATTTACCAGGCATTAAAAAGTTAACCAAGGCTGCTAGTTCTTTAATGTTGTTCTGTAATGGAGTACCTGTGATTAATAGTCTATTGGAAACTTTAAAAGAGTTCAATGCTTCATATAGAGATGATTCAGCATTCTTTAATCTATGGGCTTCATCAACTGCTAAAAATTGCCATTTGAATGAGCCTAACTCATTGGCATCTTTTAAAATGTATTCATATGTGGTAAGTAAGATGTTGAACTTTATCTTCTTATTAACTTTGGAAGAATCTTGATAAAATTCATATTTTCTAATTGTTTCTCTAGATTCAGTATTACCCAAATAATAAACACAGTTTAAATCAGGAGCCCATTTTTCAAAAGTTTCTTGCCATGCAGGAATTGTAGAAAGAGGAACAACAACTAAATGAGGACCATGTTGTCTTCTGGCATAGATTAACCAGGATAAGAAACTAACAGTTTGAACGGTTTTACCCAATCCCATTTCGTCAGCAAGAATACCATTTTCATTTCTTGACCAAAGGAAAGCCATCCAGTTCAAACCTGTCAATTGGAAATCTCTTAGTTCACCATTTTTAACAAATTTAGGTTGTGCTATTAATTTTTCAAATTTAGGTCTTGATGATCCATAGTTTGCAGATAATTGAGGTAATAATTTTGAGTTTAGACGTTGTTGGAAATGTTTGACTTCAACTGGTCCTATTTGAACAATTGTATCTGCTTGTTCCCAAGTTGCTTCGTCATAATTCAATCTTCTCCATTTAACAAAATATTTCAAAGTTTCTTGACCAGATTCATCATCATAATCTCTTTTAGATTCAATGATTCTTTCAACTTTTTTATACTCTTCAATCTCATCAAGTCTTCTTTCTTTTTCAATATCCATAGCTTCAATATCTTCACGAGTAGTACCTGCATCATGTCTTATTTCGAAATCCAAGATTATGAATTGTTTGATGTAATTATCAACTTTTTTGATACCTTTATAATGGATGATATCAGAGTATAATTCCCAAGTGTTATGAATATGAGATTTTCCAAGCCATTTAACAAGAAATTTGAAATCTTTTTTAGATTGTGGAAGGTCTCTGAATTGATTAACATCACCTTCGATCAGCTCATGTGTGACAACCATATCTATACCTTCTGAAGAAGTCGTCACTGAAGCTGGAGTGTTTGAACTTTTGGTGTAATAGTATGTGTCTTCACCTTCATCGTCTTCATCACTCACGAGTAGATCATCATCATTACCATGATCAACATTATAATTAACAGATCTGCTATTTCTTGAACTGAATCTTAACTCTTCGTTAGAAACCACTGGTGCTTTCTTTTTTGACTTCTTACGTTTCTGACCAAACTTCTTTTTAGTTTTAGTGACACCAAATTCTTCATCTGATTCATCATCGTCATCATCAGAGTCTTGTTGATCATCTTGATCGAGCATTTCTTCATCCTGATCATCTTCTTCAGAGTAGTCTTGCTTAGGTTTCTTCTGTTTTCTCTTCTTTTGTACAGGAACATCTTCTTCCTCATCTGTGAAATCGCTTTCAGTGAATCTATGCTGAGTGATAGCGGCACTTCTACCGGATCTTCTGAGCCCATACAACTCTGGGTTCTCGAGGACATCCTCATCATAATTCACAGGTGGTACCATCTTGATCAGGCTCTTCTCTTTCAAATAATTGGTCTCAGTAATCTATTCAAGTTTAGTTTTCTCTTAATAGTGAAAAAAAAATATTTCACACCGACAACAACAGTCAAAACCCCTGAATTATAATCAGTTAAAAAACAAAGGCAGAATAGTTCCAAGATGTCGGGATAAGCGTTATTCTGTTTCTTTGTGAACTAGCTCAATTGACAACGCAGTTTGGCTCAAAATAAAGAGATCAATGAATCAATTTGATCACTATGTATGTCAAAACGTAGAGAGATAAAGACCAATTTTTAGTTCCTCTTCTCAGCGACACGGGATATGACCGGCTTCAACGAGGTTTGCCTCAAAGGATCAAATGTGACTTGAAAGTGGCAAGTGCTCACGGTAAGTGGTTGTGTAAACACGTAAAAAGCTGAAGATAATTGCAGGAATTAAATCCAGGTTTGATTATCCACTCTTTTAGTAGAATTTGTTTCAGAAAAAACGCTTTAGTCAAAGGCGGAACAAAAACAGTCTGTGGATGGCTCTGTGTGGGTTTCCAGCTCTTGATGCCTGTGTTCGGTGGGAATCGGCGGCAATGGAAAAGTCTAAAGCGATGGAGCTCCGGTGAGTTGTTCGATGAGTGTTTTCACCTTTGTTTATATTGAAATGTCGAATTTTTTTGATGAATTTTTTTTTGTTTTTTTTTCTCTCTTCAACAGACG
The DNA here is from genome assembly GCA_003706615.3 of Gotozyma montana. NCBI lineage: Eukaryota > Fungi > Ascomycota > Saccharomycetes > Phaffomycetales > Phaffomycetaceae > Gotozyma > Gotozyma montana. Next base: position 46,967 of record PPLU03000014.1, read on the forward strand.
ATAGAAAAGAAATTTTTGATAGTAGCAATTGTTAGTAATTCTACAGTTGAAATGGCATATAAAATGAATAACTTTTGTGGATTTTTATCATAAATAATGGAAATTTCAATAGTCCTTTTTTGAAAAAAGTTTTTTAGAAATATTTCCAGCATGTCTAGACATCTCATGTGAATATAAATAATTTTAAACTGTCTGAATTAAAGAGAATCAACACTATTAAGATACACTTCTTGATTTTAAAAGTGTTTTTGGTAATAATAAATGATCATGAATGAATTCCTGAATTCGTAAGTCTATTTTTTAATTGGATTTAGCAGCTTCCAACTCTTCAATATCAATATTAAGTTGACCTTCAGTGATTAAACTGTTAACAGTTGATAAGATTGAAGAGAATGAGGCATTAGAAACATCTTCATGAATACCAACACCCCATCTTGAGATTTCTTCATTGGTTTCAGCATCTAAGAAACCTAAATGAATGAAAGTAGCAGCAGTGGTAGATGAACCAGAACCAATAGAATGTTCGTTATAAGATTTGACTTCGAATCTTGTTTGGGTAATAGAAGAGATGGCATCAACGAATGAAGAGATTGGACCATTACCGGTACCTTCAATTTGGAAAGTTTGATCGTTTATACTCAATTCACCTTGGAAGATCTTGTTTTCTGGGTTTTCTGGACTCTTAATAACGTCATAAGAAGTCAATCTCAAAGCACCATCATTGTCGAAGTTATAAGCTTTCTTGAATAACTTAACGATTTCTTCAGCTTTCAATTCACGACCGAGTTTATCAGCTTCGCTTTGAACTTTAGTAGAGAATTGGATTTGTAAGTGTCTTGGAAGGTCTAAACCTAATGATCTTAAGACAACCCATGCGGCACCACCTTTACCAGATTGAGAGTTGACTCTAATGACAGCTTCGTAATCTCTTCCGATATCTTTTGGATCCAATGGTAAGTATGGAATTCTCCATAATTGATCACCTTGAGCACGTCTCTTTGATTGAATTTCAAAACCTTTCTTGATAGCATCTTGATGAGAACCACTGAAAGCGGAAACGACTAATTCACCACCGTATGGTGCTCTAGCAGGAACTGGGATCTTGTTACATTTTTCAACAATTTCAATGATTTCTTCCAAGTTTGACAAGTCTAATTCTGGGGAAACACCTTGAGTGTACATGTTCAAAGCAACAGTGATCAAATCAACGTTACCGGTTCTTTCACCATTACCGAATAAACAACCTTCGACTCTGTCAGCACCGGCCAAGACACCTAATTCAGAGGCAGCAACACCACATCCACGGTCATTATGACAATGGGTGGAAATAGCGACTTTTTCACGTTCAGAGATATGAGTTGAGAAATATTCGATTTGATCAGCGTAGATGTTTGGAGTGGCAACTTCAACAGTGGCAGGTAAGTTGAAGATGATTGGGTTTTCTTCAGTTGGACCCCATGCTTCTTTAACAGCTTCACAAATTTCAACAGCGAATTCAACAGGAGTATCACTGAAACATTCTGGAGAGAATTGATAAGTCCATTCGGTAGCTTGTTGAGATGGATCATCTTTGGTTAAAGAACGTACTAGTTTGGTTGCCCATACGGCTTTCTCAACGGCTTCTTGTTGAGACATGTTGAAGACAACATCTCTAAATAGATCAGAAGTTGCAAGGTAGACATGGATGGTTGCTTTCTTAGCACCGGTGACGGACTCAACAGTTCTTCTGATAAGGTGTTCTCTGGATTGGACAAGGACTTGGATACCGACATCATCAGGGGCGTTTTCAACAGCATATCTTGTGAAATCAAAATCTGTTTGAGATGCAGATGGGAAAGAGACTTCAATTTCTTTGAATCCAATCTCCACAAGTTTATGGAAATATTCCTTCTTTTCAGCGACGCTCATTGGGTCAGGAAGAGATTGGTTACCATCTCTAAGATCGGTGGATAACCATCTTGGTGCTTTTGTTATGGTCTTATTTGGCCATTGTCTGTTAGGAAGGTTGACAGGTTTGAAAGGTTTGTATTTGGAGGATGGGTCCTTAAGTAAGTTCTTGTACTGGAGGGTGACAGGAGGGATAGATTTTCTGGCTTGGGCCATTCTTGTGACTGATTGTTTGAACATTGTTGCAACTGAGTGAGTCAAGAACAACGAACAGACGAATGGGTTTTTATAGTGAGTTAGTAGAGATGACTCAAAAACGATGTGAAAAACTTTTTTTTATTTCTTTTCAAGGTTGTTTTTTATTTCAGTGAGGATTTTAGTGTGAAAGAGCAGTGATCCAGGCGGGGCCAGAAGGAGCTAGGCGGGAGAAGAGCTAATTTTAGTGGGAGCCGCACGTCATCTTTTTCGCGACGGGGGGCGGGATTGAGGGGTAGTGTGGGTCGATTCTGGATGAGTCACTGGAACGGCAACTGCAAGAGAGAAAGTGGAGAGAGGGTCCAAATGCGGAAGTTTCTAGCGTTTGTAGAAGCATATTTTGACCATTGGTAAATGGCAGATATACAAATCATTTATTAGCGGCTAATTCTTACTCAAGCAAGTTCGGATAGTAAATCAACAACATCGAACCGGAAGTCCACAATCGAGTTAAGCGACGTTTCTAAAGCTTTGATCATTTCAAGAGTTTCAAATTTGGCATGAGAATGAGAGTCGGAAATGAATTCAACATGACCAAAATCAAGGAACACCAAATTACCATCGCTATCAATTCTATAATTGCCACGTTTGATATCTTTCATCTTTAGCTTCAACTGTCTCCCAATAACATTAAGTTGTCTCACACCATCCTTAAAGGTGATATTCTCTTTCAATTTTGATTCATGATGTTCAACAAAACTCATCAAGATGTATGGACCTCTGGCAATGGTTTCCTCCTGGAAAAACATCTCTAGATATCCATTTTTCAATAGCTTCGGAAGGCGGATCAAGTCCTCCTCTTCGGCATTCTTGTTATGACGCTCAATTGTTTTATATACCTGAACCTCTGTTGAATAAAATTCTTTTTGTATCCTTTTAACGCCTCGGTCCTCCTGCTTTCTGAATAAAGGATTCATATGAGGATCATATTCACCACACCCAAATCTCGTTATTGTTTCCTTATCTAGGATTTTCAAAACAACATCTTTATCTTGATAATCTAGATCAATCTCAGTTTTGAAAATTGATTCAAATTCTTTACCCTTTAATGAAAATACTTTAGACCATCCCTCTTTTTGGAGTACCTTAAAGTTGAAAGGTTCGGACAAATTTAGTTTGAAATTCTGACCGCCTTCAGGCTTAGACTTGTGCAAAGTTATAATTTCAGAATCATCTTTTTCAGACTTTGATGTATTTGATTTCATGATTTCCTCCCCAGGCAAAACCTTTCGTAAATCAGGTATGATTTGTTTGTCTTTTTGATCTTCAGTTTTCATTTGATTGATCATTTGATTTATCAAGTAAAGAAATAACATACCTGGAGTAACGCCGTCAAATGGGTATCCATATGAGTTCGGATCCCAACTGTCAATCCAAAAATAATCCATATGAATTTCAGCATTAATAGGATCAACATTGTTGATGATGAATATACCATAAAATTGACCATCACTGATTAAAAAGCTTTCAATACCAATATTTGAAGCATTCAATAAAACCTCTTTGAAAATATCCCCATTTTGCACATTTTCCATCATATTTGTCTCGTCATCAATTTTGGAACAAAATTTGGAACAAAAGAGCGTTTTTGTCTTAGATATTTCTTCAAAAATTGGTCGTAAACTTTGGGTCTTAAAATCTGCTAAAAACAAACAGTGATATGGGTCATCAATCTGATTAGAATAATATCTCTCTCTGTAAGAGAGTGTGAGTGCAGGTTTCAAAAAACAATTTTCTGGATCATTTGAGAGATAGCTAAATTCAATGTTTTCATAAATTTTTGAATCCATGAGTAGATTTGTTATAGCTTTGACATGTCTCGATTCTGTGATTTTAATGAACCGACCAATATTTTCTTTAGATACCTTTGAACGATTCTGAAATAGATTAAATCTTGAACATCTCTTGAAAACTTTAGGCCATATTTTATTGCAGTATTTTATAGCATCATGGAAACCAAGTGGATATTCTTTATCCAGGTGTTCCAATACTTTAGACATTTCTGTTTGTATCTTCTCTTTTGGAAGTTCATCAAATTTCAATTTGATACCAGCTTCAAGCATGTCTTTGGTGGGTATATTAGTTCCTTGAGAAGATGATGGACCTTCATTAGGATCCGGTCGAGCCAATTGATTACACTCGACCCTGGAGGAAGCCAAATATAATCTGGTAGCATTAGCAACAGTTAAATGACTAGCGTGGACTCGATCATAATAGCGGAACTTGTACTGTTCTGGAAATACCATAAAGTTGTAAAGTTCAGGGTATGATTCCCATTCGGGTGGATAACTGCCCTTGTAACATTCAATCTGTTTCAATACTTTTTCAGAGGATGTTATTAGTCTTGTCATAAAAGTAAGAGTTCTAGTTTTTGATTCCAAGAGAGATTTTAGCTCCTCGTTTTCCTTGCTCAACTTCCGTACTTTGAGATTCAAATCGCTCTTTTTCGGAGGCATCTTCAAGTAATTGCTGATGATTTATCTGATTAGAGATTGAAATCAAAAATCCAGGATCCAAAATCCAAAATGCGCTTAGTCATAGCTTATATAATATTACGAGGGCACTACCCTCGCAACTCGCACCGGGGAACTTTTCGTTCATGATCTTCACGAGATATCAGTATCAACTCTCCAGTGACATCATGGCTTCTGTTGGGAACGAGGTCAGAGACGGGTTCAAACAGACACGCAACTGGGTGCAGAACAATGTCGAGTTTCTCACCGATGTCGAGCAGTTTTACAGGCAGCGTGCCCTCATTGAGAAAGAGTATGCCACTTCTTTACTAAAACTGTCCGGGGAGTTCTTGAAGAAGAAAGCGGCGAAGTCTGTTGGGCTTTCGGTTGGTGATGAGCCATTGATCACCCCTGGGTCTTTGGAAGCCTCTTCAGTGACGGTGTGGAACCAGATCTTGACAGACGCAGAGGCACAAGCCTCCAACCATGCGAATTTCAGCAAAGAGTTGAACTTCAAGGTGGCTGATGTGGTGATTCAGTTGCAAACTAAAGCATCGAACGTTTCGAAAAGTATAGAAAGCCTCTATACCGAGCAATTGAGTGCAGATAAGAATAATTACGCTAAAACTGTTGAGAAATACAAAAAAACATATGACGAATCATGCAGTTCTATGGAATCTGCAAGACAGAAACTAGAGAAAAAGGAGAGTTCGAAATTACAATCTAAATATAATGACAAAGAGTTTGAAATGAATGCATCAAAGAATGATTATTTGCTTAAGATCAATGTTGCTAATAGAATTAAAGATAAGTTTTATTATCAAGATTTACCTGAAGTTTTAGATCTTTTCCAAGATTTAAATGAGTTTAAAACAAAGAATCTCAATAAGATACTACTAAACGTTCAAAATTTGGAAACTAACTTGAACAATAAGAACAATAAGATATTGGCAGACGCAATTCAAGTTATTGGATCAAATACACCAAATCTTGATTCTGAAATGTTTATCAAACACAATTCCAATGCAAATCAATGGTCAGAACCACAAGATTTCTATTATATTCCATGTTCAATTTGGCATGATGATGAACAATTAATCACTAAAGATCGTGAATTGAATGAATTGAAGAAAACTTTGATTAAATCAAAATCCAATATTGAAAAAGTTGAAGATTCATTAGAAGCAAGACGTGAAGAATTGAGTAAATTTTCAACTTTAAGAAAATCAAACAAAGAAGTTGATCCAAATGCAAAAGAGATAAACTTATCTGAAGATTTACAACTTCTAAACAACTACTTGAAAACATTATCCAAGTTTGTATCTTTAGAAAATAAAAAAGTTGAAAGTCAAGTTGAAATTGAAACTATTGAAAACAATGTTGATCTTTCTAAAGATTTGACCTTAGATGGTTTAGCCATTCAAAAGAAAAAGAAAGGATTTTTCTCCAAAATCACTGGTGGTTCATCCACAACCAAATCACATAACAAGGAAGAACTTATTGACACTTATGCAGATGATCTCCAAAGTGTGAAAACCCACGAATCATCTCAATCACGAGCCACTAATGGATTCAAACTTGGATCTTTACTCAGGGCCAAATCTACAGCTAGCAGAGATACAGAATCAATAGCCTCATCATCTGTGAACCAAGGTGTTGCCATATATGCCTACCAAGCTGAAGGTGATGATGAAGTCTCTATTCAACAGCAGGAATCGTTCACGGTGGCCCAACTAGACGATGGGTCAGGATGGACATTGATCAGCAAAAACGATGGATCGCAAGGGCTGGTTCCTACCTCATACATCCAGGTCACACAAGCCAGTATACCTGCTGCCACAAAGAAGAAAGGTCCAGAGGTCAAACCGAGAAAGACAAACTCAAAGAAACTGACATACTGTATCGTGAAGTTCCCGTACCAGGAGGAAGACGAAGGCGAGCTGACAATCAGTGAAGGCGAGAAGCTCGTTGTGCTGCAGCCAGACGATGGAGGCTGGATACTGGGTGAGAATGCCAACGGAGACAAGGGTCTCTTCCCCAGCTCGTATGTCGAGATTGTATAAGTACAAACTGATGCTCCGATAGAGGTCGAAAAGGGCTGAGCTACGTTGATTTGTGCGTAGAGACTAGTATTCAATCTCTTATCACCATTATCGAATAGTGGCTGCAGTTATCGAGTGATTATCTCGTTAAAGTGTAAATTAGTACTATCTGCAGATTTCACTTTAAAGAAAATTTCACATTCCAATTATCAAACAGGACATATATCACAATAAAGCACTATAAATCGCACTAAAGATGGGTAGTTCGGTGTCAAAGATAATAGTGAGTGCAGCTATGGACATAGTCATGGGTAACACAGCTCAATTGCTCAGTATACTGACTTTCAACAGGGAAAAATCTTTGGAACCAAAGAAATGAAGTAAGTGATTAGTCGTTTCATGTATGCACTGACACAATGGAACCCCTTAAAATCTATAAACTAGACACATGAGCGGGGAAGTGGATGGTGTGACACTGTTTGAACAGTTTTTGCTAACCAATCTGCAGGATTCTCATGCTGGGACTTGACTCTGCAGGGAAAACAAGTGAGTTTTGACGTCTTTTATGACCAGACAAACAATTACTAACGGACCCTTTAATTAGCCATTTTATACAAACTGAAATTGAACAAGATGTAAGTATCAGCCAATGTCATTTTCAAATCACTATATGCTAACTGAGGATTCATAGCAAGGCAACTGGACCAACCGTGGGGTTCAATGTTGAAACTTTCCAGTACAAAAATGTCAAATTCAATATGTGGGATGTGGGTGGACAAGACAGATTGAGACCATTGTGGAGACATTACTACCCAAAGACAAATGCATTGATATATGTTGTGGATAGTTCAGATAAGACGAGATTAGAAGAATCCAAAACACAACTGTTGAAAATCATTAATGAATTAAGTGGGATTCAAACGGTTCCTAAAGACTTTTTAATATTGGTATTCGCAAACAAACAGGATTTGAACACGAGTTTATCACCAAAAGAAGTGTCAGATTACTTGGATCTCACAAAGGAATTGAGTAATAAAGATCAACTGTTTGCAGTGATTGGAACAAATGCTCTAACTGGACAGGGTCTAGTTGAAGGATTGAGTTGGGTTTCCAATAACCACAAGCAAAAGGCTACTAAGAATTGAAACCTACAGCAACCATTCATAAAAAACACTAAAATTAGTGATGCGTTCATCAGCATACTATCAAGAAAATGTATTATAGACAAACAAAACTAATTGATTAATAAACCTTTGCTCATAATACTCTATTGTAATTTGGAATCACCTTGTTTGGTTCTCACAGTGACACTACCATCTTCTTCACCAATGTATGCCTTTTCCGGGTAGTCCAAGAATAACCCAGTTTCAACAACACCAACAATGTTGATGATATCGTGATGTAATTTAACAACATCTTTGATTTCACCAAAATCAGCATCGATCAAGAAGTTATTGTTATCAGTGATGACTGGACCGGCTTTAGCAGGGGTACCTTGTCTTAAAATAACTTTCTTAGCAGCTAACTCGTTAAGTTTTTTGGTAACGTAGACATAGGAATTTGGAACAACTTCAATAGGGACACCTTTAGTCCAGTTAATACCTAAATTAGTCTTACTTTTCTTTCTGAAATCAGCAACAAGTATGAATTTCTTACTGGAGTAAGCAACTAGTTTCTCTTGGAACAAACAAGCACCACCACCTTTGATGGCATTGACTTGAGTGTCAACTTCATCAGCACCATCAAAAGCAATGTCAATATCAGGATATTGCTCAATGGAACCCAATTTCAAACCATTCTCCAAGATCAAAGCAGTAGATTGGAAACCAGTTGGAATACAAACGAATTGGTCTTTGTTGTCTAGTTGACCGATTCTTTCAGCAACGTATACAACAGTGGATCCAGAACCAATACCAACGACTTTGGCAGTTGGTGGGAAATTTTCATCGACGGCCTTGTATGCTGATAATCTTTTAGATTCTTCAGTAATATCACCCAATGGTTTGAGTTCGGAGTATGGAGTCAATGGCATGTTCAGACGGGTCGATGTGTGTAGCAGTTGCGTCCTCGTGACGAAATTCAGAGATCTAAAACAGCTTCGACTGACAAGAGTCATACAGACATAATTGAAAATTGCAATTCTTGCCGGTGGGAAGTCTTCTGTCTAACTTAGGAAGAGAGTCTTCCGCCCGGCTAAACGTGCGCTAGGCAGAGTTCGCGGATTTTGTGTCAAAATTAGGCGGAGAAATTTAGCACACTTTAGTGGTAATAATGAAATGAACAGTTTAGTGATCAGACTAACTTAACACAGCATGTTGTATATCATAATAGGAGCTAGACTAACTTAATCACCATCTCTCTCTTTAGTGTTATAGTTATAAAGTGTGTAGCCCTAAGTGAAAATATCACGTGCATTTAATCAGGGCTATTTCCAACACCCACACAGCAGATAATTACGAGCACTGCCCTCAACTGCCAAAATTTCACCAATTTTCTCAATTAAAGTGCCAGATTCGCGAAAAAACTCACAGTCTCATAATTTTTCACAGTCTCGAAATTGTCAACACAGGAAAAGGAAAAAAGCTTCACACGAATTATTTTTGAAATTTCTATCAAGTATCAAATAACAGTACTAAAACATCATCAAAAATGTCAGCAGCTGCTAAGGTCTTATCCCAAAACCCAACTGAATTGGAATTACAAGTTGCCCAAGCTTTCATTGACTTGGAAGCCAACTCCCCAGAATTGAAAGCTGATTTGAGACCATTACAATTCAAATCCATCCGTGAAGTATGTAATTAAACAACAAATGAAGAAAACGATATGTGAAGAGAAGAGACAATATGAAAGAGAAAATCATTATCAAAAAGTTAAGAAAAGAAGATCAAGACTAGTCAGTACAAATGAACATATACCTATCAATATCAAAATTATTATCACAAACTGGAAATCAAGATTAATATTATCATTCAATACCTAATAGAACCCATAACCATGCACACTAAATCAACTCAATATGAACAACATCATTCTTTATAACTACTTCATTACAATACCAACTCTTCAAATGTCCCCACTCATCACATACGTTATTATTCATTTTAGACATTTAAAAATGTTGAACCAAAATACTAACCCTTTATTCTTACAGATTGAAGTTTCCGGTGGTAAAAAATCCATTGTTGTCTTTGTCCCAGTCCCAGCTTTATCTGCTTACCACAAAGTTCAAACTAAATTGACCCGTGAATTGGAAAAGAAATTCCCAGACCGTCACGTTGTTTTCTTAGCTGAAAGAAGAATCTTACCAAAACCAGTCAGAGGTACCAGAGGTGGTCAAAAGAGACCAAGATCTAGAACTTTGACCGCTGTCCACGACAAAGTTTTGGAAGACTTAGTTTTCCCAACTGAAATCACCGGTAAGAGAGTTAGATACTTAGTTGGTGGTAACAAAATCCAAAAAGTTTTATTAAATTCAAAAGATTCTACTCAAGTTGATTACAAATTAGAATCATTCCAATCTATCTACAACAAATTAACTGGTAAACAAGTTGTTTTCGAAATTCCAACCGAAACTGCTTAGATTTATCTCATCACCTTTTCTTTATAATGTATAAAAAAAAATAATATCATAAAAAATCTTTGGTTAGGGAGATTTTACTGGTTTTATGTAAATGTTTGTTGTCTTTTCCTGTTGATCAGTTCTGTAATTTGTAACATTAAATTTATTTACCTACATTTACTACTCCATACAAATTGACTATCGATTTGTCCATTAATTTTTTTTAAGTATGCATATCGTACATTTTCTCTTGTTATTCATCACCAAAGAGAGCTTGTTTGTTATTGTTAATCATTTGTCGGTTATCATCAACAAACTTATTATAAGTATTGATTTCATTATCTTTCCTATTTGCAACATCCATGAATTTCTCATAATTTGAAAATTCTTCTTGTGATCTTGAATTATCAACATCAAGTCTTGCTTGTTCTAACAGTTGGGCATGTTCAGTCATCTTGATAAGCATCTGTTCTGAACCTGGTCCAACAGGGGCAGGTGCAGTCATCAAAGGTCCATTCTTATCATAAATAACATCACTTGATCTTCTTGAAAGATATGGATTCAACTTGACAGTCTTCTTTACTGGAGATTGTTGTTTCTTAGTTGGTGAACTAGATCTTGAATTTTTAACAGTATATTGCAATTGTTTAAATCTGTTATTTCTTGGTTCAAGAACTGGTTTGTTATTACCAACCCCATCAACAACAGTTGTTCCAGAGTCAGATCCTGTTTTCTTATTGTTTAAGACATATGAGATGATCCATCCAAGAATAACCCATCCAATGAGATGTTTGAACAATCTTCCTAAAAACAATATCCAACCATCCATATAGTACAACAAGAATGGTTGAATCAATATCATCACAGCAGAGACCATCAACCCGATTCCAAATGATTGTAAGTGTAATTGTCCAGTCGTTTCGGTATTGATATACTTGGAGCGCACTATTTTTTCTGAGATGGGAATAACCAGTAACTTCACGAGGTTACTGATCGCTTCGTTCAATTCTAACGCATCAATGAATCTCTCAATCCACAGTCTTTCATGGGGTCCGTTCTCTTGGACATTGAATGTATCACTCATCAACTCGTCACTGTTACTAGCCATCGTATTGTTTCTCTTCTTAGGCGATATCCTAGCAGACTCAATCGTGTGTCTTCTTAGTCTTTGCTGTTGTAAATGTTTCAACTCTTGTTCGTCAAATGGTCCTGCGTTGGCAGCTAATGCTTCTAATTCTTTGATCTCTGAACTGGGCTCTGACTCTCTTCTTCCTAGTCTCAAGTTGAGCTTTTTCATACCATACGATATAAACCTATTCCCTGATCAATCAGACTCTCTTCAACTGTGTTTCCCCTTTTTAATGCGGTTCCGATTTATGAATTTCTTCAATTTCAATGTTTTTCCCATTGTTTACCTTTTACCGAAAATGGAAAGGTTATGGAGAAATGGGGACTCTCATATATCTCGAATTTTTGACACTTTTCATTAAACAAGTTTTAATTTCCTAAGAGATTTGAATACAAACAGTTTCAAACAAAGAATAAGCTCTTTTTGCTGTGATTCTGGTGCTCAACTCATACAAAACTGTTATCATCAAGGCTCGTTTTCCCGCCCTTGTTGAAGTCAAGGGCTAATTCATTGCCCTGGTCCTATTCTAATCAGTCTTTGCTATCTTCCAACAATCGTTTGTTCTATCAATCACAGTTCCAACAGTCTAGAGAGATCAGTTTTTTACGTTCAATAAGAAGTAGGTTTAAATCTTATAGAAGAAAACGATACATAAAGAGAAGGATCAGAAGAGCAATGGAGTCTAATACTAAACCATTATCACGTCGTCAAAGGATTTATGATTTAATGAAAACTACAAAGGACGTGTACATTCCTTCAATATCCAACACGATATCACACCTTGCTAATGAAGGAACCAGGGCTTTGACTTCGGATGGGAATTCAAGGGATATAACGTCTCAGAATCCATCTTTGACAAGAGATTTGACAGGTGTTGATATTGAAATATATCCACATTTTACAAGACATGTTGTTGAAAATGAACAATCAGTTTATTATACACAGGCCCATGGATGGGTGTATTCAACTGCTGGATCTGCAAGAAAAAAGAAATTAGTATTGGCATTGGCAAGACAATTTGTCAAATCTAAAAACAATGCAGTTTCTGAATTGACTGCTAATGAGATGAATGAACAGATAAACAGTATCAATAACGATGAGGAATCAGTGAGGTCAGAACCTCTTGCATCGGGGGCTAATAGTCTGGAAGATGGATATGAGCCTAGCCGTGCTTTTGTAAGGACAGGAACAATGGGTAGTGATACTGCTTCAATTGCATCTTCAACGCTGAGTTCTAAATCGGAATTAGATGATGTTTTGAAAGAAAGAATTGCAAATTTTGTTAATAAGTCAATGGGATATTTGGAAGTTACAGTATGTATTGGTGGTGGTGATTCTTCTAAGGATATTGAAGTTAAACAAGTGATTACTGATGAGAATGGGAATTTTAATATTGATATACCGACATTATTCAAACCAACATATATTCAAGTTTCAATCACTGCTGATGAAAAGATTTTTGCATTTACAAACACGATATTTCCAGGATCTTCAAAATATGGTATAATTAGTGATATTGATGATACGATTAAGAAAACTGGAGTGTGTGGAGATAAGAGAACTTTATTCAGAAATACATTCACTGGGAATATATCAACTTGGGAAATCCCAGGTGCTGCTGATTGTTACAGATATTTCAACCAACAGTATGAAATTCCTGTTTTTTATGTATCAAATTCACCATACCAGCTTTATATTTACTTGACTCAATTTTTTGATTATTTTGAATTCCCACAAGGTTCAATGTATTTGAAGAAATATACTGGGAATTTGTTGAATTCAATGATGGAACCATCACATACTAGAAAAAAAGAACCATTGATTAGAATACTTACCCATTTTAGTGATCGGAAATTTTTCTTGATTGGTGACACTGGAGAACAAGATCTTGAAGCATATGTTGACACGGCGAGACAACATCCAGATAAGATTCAAGGAATATATTTAAGGGTTGCAGAAGGATCAATGCATCCAGAGACGCTGAAAATGTTAAGGGAAGTGTTGAACAAGAAAGAAGATGAGTTGAATACAAACGTTAATGAATTTGTTGGTGAAAATTTGATTGATTTGGATTCAGATATTAATACTGAACATTTAAAAGAAGTTGAAAAAAAATCAGAGGAATTATCATCAAATGTGTTGAATGAATCAATTGATTTAGAACAAGGTACAACTTCTGATTATTTCCCTGATAATGATTCTTCACCATCTAAAAAACCTCAGAGAAGAGCTCCTCCTCCTGCTGTTCCTAAAAAACCAGATTTCTTAAGATCAAAATTTGTTACGAATACAACATCTTCTCCTATTCAAGAGTCTGAATCCATTGAAACTGAACCATCCAGCTCAAGAGCATCTTCTTCTTCACTTGATACCCACCCAGGAAGAGGTAATAATTCAGCACCACAGTCCAAAGGTGATGTATTACCTCCCACTTTACCAAAAAGGCCAGTTCCTCAACCACCAAAATTACCAGCTAGAAGAAATGGACCAACGACAACAAGTGCATCAAATATTGATTTCTCTTCGAATAATAATTACTTATTTTTCAATGAGGAAGAAAATGATAATTGGATGAGTCGAATCCTAACATCTTTGATCATTATTAAGAAAGTGAATCCTGAGATTAAACTTAAACTTTTTGTTGATTTTTCAGAAGTTCAACAAGAGATTAAAAAATATGTACAATGATGAATATTAATGAGATACCTTATATACATGGAATATCTGGTAATCTACATATATGTATCCGATATACGCACTACTCACTTATCAACGTTTCTTACAGGTGATATTTTCAAAAAAACAAACAAACGAAATGTGACAATCATATAATAAGACATATCCAAACTATGTAAAACATTTGATGGAGTATAGGCGCATAATGACTGATGATGATGCAAATGTGATTAGATTTATAAATCTTCAACATTGTTTGGAAAACAGGGTATGAAGTATAAAATCTAACTGAAAAGAAAGGAATAAAAACACAAGGACATGTTGGTGTTAATGATAAGTGAATTAAGGTTGATTTTTAATAGATTATTTGTAATTTGATTAGGCTTCAGTTGTTGCTGGTTCAGTAGTTGATTCCTGTATTTTTTCCTGTTGTTGGTTATCCTCCCCATCTCCAGTAGATGAAGCGATTGTTGAATTTGATCCATTTGAAGTATTGGACTCCACACTTTCATTATCTTCTTCTTTTGGAAGATCAAAAGTAATGTTTTTACCATCACCATAATCTTTGATATTTGAATCTTCTGGTTCCAATTCTTTTTTAAACTTACTGAAATCAAAGTATTGTTGTCCATCATCTTCATCATCATCTTGGAATTTACTGTTGAGGAATTTCTTTTGAATAACTTCACGACCAGTTAATTTCTTTTCTTTACCTTCTTTCTTGTCTGCATTTATCTTAGCCACCAAATTTTTCTGTTTCCATTCACTGAATGTTTTAATAGTTATTGGTGTTAGTCCCGTTTTTGGTAACTTGTCTCTTTCAGTTTCAATAAATTCTTCTAATGTGATCTTTGGTTGTTTATCAGCATCCAATTTCTCTAGTCTTTTTTGTTCTTTAGTTTTCAAAACGAAACCTTCTGGTAAGGAATGTTTATATTTACATTCTGTACCACCATTTGGACAAACCCAAAACCAACCATATTTGGAATTTTCAACTGCATCAATAAAATGTTTACAAACTTTATCAGTTGTGGTTTTTGGATTACCATGTTTGGACTTAATGACAGATCTTAATTTTTCTTCATCCCATGTATCCATTGTATCTAGAAGTTTCTTTTCTTTATCATCAGTGTATAAATCTTTCTTTGTAGCTTTCTTATTAACGTTCATATCATGACTAAATTTACATTTTGGACCTTTTAAACAACGTCCATCTCTGAAATTAATACATAAGACAGATTTTGGATCCACTCCAAATGGGATTCTTTGTTCAACTTGACCAAATAGGGCTCTTGCCTCTGCTTTCGCCTGTTCTGCCGCTTTCTTCTCTTCAGCCCTACGTTTCTGCGCTGCAAGTTCTTTCTTTGCAGCAGCTGTACTCATCACTGTCGTTTCAACTTCTTTCACGAATCGTTGCACTTTAGCCGATTTATTCTTGTTCTTAAGACCGAAAGTCTTGTCGGCAGCGGTCTTCTTAGCATCTTTCTTTGGACCACCGTCCTTTTGTTTCCCTTTCTTTGGTGGCATTTTCTCTGTCTTGTGCTCTTACTCTTTAAACCATCAACAATTTTTTTTTTCATTGAGACGAAAAGAAAAAAAAAAAAAAAAAAAAAATCCAATTACGAGGGTAAAGACCTCGGAGCTTGAGGAACAGCCCATTATCCGTTTGCCCGTCAAAAATTGACAGAGAAACCCTTTATTGTTTTGATAACGAAACTATTTAGTTTTAGCTTCAGAACCAGAGTTAATATCGTTGATAGTATAAACGTTGATAGTATAAAAGGGCTTCACTGGAATGTTCTCAAAGTTCCGCAAGAAAGACAAGAATGAGTTACGAAGAGTGAATTCTAATGAGACTGTCAAGTCTAACAAGTCAAACAAGTTCAGATTGTTTGGATTCAAAGGTGAAGACAAGAGTTATTTAGATGCTGTTGAGACTAAGCAAGAGACTATTTCCAAGTATCTTGTGTCAAATGGACTCAGCTCGCCTCATGTTCTTTTTGATGATACTGTGAAAGTATCACTTTGCACTGATGAAGTATTCCTTCCTACCCAGATACGTGATGAAGAAGATGATGGGCTGCTGACTGACGAAGTACATGATGATAATGAGAATGTTATTCATACGTTTGCAGTTGTGCTGAGTGTTCCACAGCCGACTAAACTATCAATTGAGTTGAAGTTGAATTGTATTTGCAAGAATCATTGGACAAGTGTTGATTTTGGAACTGCTAAGGATGAAGTGTTCCAACTAGGTGAACTACCTTTCAAGTTATCATTACAGAATTATAATGTTTTCATCCCTGGTCATTTGGAGAATCCTTCTTTCAATGAAAATGTGATCAAACCTGCTGTGTTTAAACCTTTTGAACTTGAAAGGATCTTAGACTCACCCTATTTTAAAGACGTGAAGACTGATCCAACTTCTGTACATCAGACAATCTTCCCACCTGGAGATTACATTTATTTAATACCTGTGTCTTTCCCACTCAGTGTACCTGAATCAATAGTGACTGAACGAGCTTCTATTAATCACTCTTTGGATTTCAATCTTCACATTAATGAAGATCAAGAAGAATATTTGCAACATTTCATCAATATCATTAGATCCACTCCCAAACTTGATCAATCCACTTATAACAAACCTATTTACATCAACAAGACATGGGATGATGCATTAAACTATGAGGTTTCTTTTCCTAAGAAATTTGTGACAATAGGGGAGCAATTACCCATCAAGATAAATTTCAGTCCACTGGTGAAGAAGATCAGTATCAACAAGGTTAAGATCAACATTTTACAGAAAGTGACGTATGTGAACAAGGACTTGACTCGTGAACGGACTGAATTTGATGAAACGAGGTTCAAGAATGGACATGCAATTCACTTGGTGGAGATCCGTCCAGACGATGCAAGATACGTTACGTTTGCAGCTCGTGAAGACACTGTTGATTCATCAAAGCTCAAGAATTACAATTTCCTCACATGTTCATATGTCAATGGTGATGATGATGAGGAGACTATTGGGCCTTTGGAGATCAAGACATACATCCCATTCCTGAAACCGTCCAAACCGTCCAAATTCTACAAGGACAACCAGCTGTTCAACGAGAACCTGCCATTAAAATCACTACTGGTGCACACTGGCTCAGACCAGCCCCAAATCCATTCTGTTAAGGACGCTACACTGAACTCAACACCACTCAGCACCAAATCGAACCACCAGTTTGTGGATGGACTACTGCCTTCTGCCTCCACCACCTACGTACGTGTCCAGCACAAGCTCCAGCTCTCGCTGCGCCTCACGCGTGAGACCGACCGCACGCACAACTACGAAGTCATCATCGACACGCCCATCTTCCTGCTGAACTCCGCCTGCACCGCTGCCACCATCGAGCTGCCCGCCTACACAGACTCGGCTCTTCCCAGCTTCGAGCAGGCCACGTCCCCGCTAAGCTCACCGCAGATGGCCCCCTACGAGGAGACTTTCCTCTCCAGAACGACGACGCTGCTCTCGCAGCTGCAGCTCGACATGGAGCAGATCGACTCGGTCCTCAGCGACCGCAGACCGTCGACTTCCTCTTTGTTGAGAACTCTCAGTGCTGAGCCGCCGGCATACGCTGACTGAGCCGACGGTATGGACTTCTCCGAGAAACACTTGTATAAAAACATCTTTTAATACCTGGTGCAATTCGTAGAGTGTATTAATATTGCTATGTGCTGCTGCTGCTCCGACTGTGTGCTCGTGCTTCTTGCACTGTTGTTCCCACCGCTGCCCGTGTGGATCAAGCGTGGGATCTGCTCCACAGACTCCTTCATCAACATCATCCTCACTCTACTGGGCTATATCCCAGGGCTTATCCACTCGTTCTACATCATCTCGAGGTATCCACTCGAAGGAGTGCTCATCGTTGACGAAGAGCGTGGCCAAGTCTACGCCCGTGACTCGCAAGGTGGCGTCCGTGTGGTGAGACTCCAGGGTCGTGTTGAAACTATCCCAGTGCAAAACAGCAGGAACTATGGTGCTATTGATCCTCCTGCCTACACTGAGTTTGTTCCTGCTCAGGAGGCTCAGAGAAAATAGTGCGTCTGTATAATGGTTACTGGTATTAAAAGGGATAGTGTGAAAGAGACGGATACATAGGATATAGGTGTACTTTGAGATTTTATTTTATGGTTTACAACTTACAACAGTAGTCATAACTCATACGTATATCATACCAATCGTGGTCGTTTCGACTGATCTACTTCAATCATCTCATGCTCATTAGTATGTTTGATTCCCTGACGCTGTGTCAACTCTTGCAAACGAACCGGCACTTGCAATGGACGTTGTCTTTGACGAGAGGCATGCATCTCCATCACTTGTTTGATCTTATCCAGTGGCAATACATCCGTTTCAACTATCGTCAAGTTTGTAACTATTCCTTGTGTCTTATTTGCGTTTAACAACTTGAGAACGTATTTTGTTGAATCAGATGGGTTTGGGAAGAGAAGATACGTTCTTAGCATCTTATCCACATTTGATCCAATGAAAAGAAGGTGGACTCTGTTTGTGGAATTGTCAATGTCAACATTAACAATTTTCAAAGTTGATAAAGAACCAGTAATTATGTTAAAACTTTGAACCATTTTCCAATCTTCAACGTCAAACAAAGTGATTTGATTGAATCCAGTATTAAGTAGAACAATACTATCGGTTAATTTAACAATATTCTTGATAGATATCTGATCAAACATTTGAAACTCATCAATTGGATATTTAGAAACACCAGGGAAATATTTCAATAATTTACCAAATTTTGTGATTGCCAGTATCTTCAAATCATTGAAATCATTACCATTATTCAACACCAGTACGTCTTGGATCCATAATGGTTCATCTAATCCAATCGTATCAAAAACTTCCTCATCATCACTTTTTTTCCCATGTCTAATATTAATACTCAAACTCTTAGACTTCCATATATTACAATGATCTTTCAAACCCAATAGATTCACACCACGATCTTTCCCACCATATATTATCTTCCATGGCTCTCTTTCGTTCAACTTATCAAACTTCACCATTTGAAAGAATCCAACAAATCCACTCATTCCAAAACTCATTGCAAAATTATCATATTTAGAATCCATCAATGTATCCAACTTAATGAAATAACAGTACCCAAACCCAGTACAACATCTTACCCATGCTTCAGAAACACCACTAACTTCATTCATCTCATAATTGACACATAAATCAACAAAGAAATCCGACCGCACTTGTCCTGAAATGAGCCCTTTCCTCTTACAAAGCAACAATCCACGTTCAGTCTCCACCAGCACATCCAACTTCAGTCCCTTACGTCCCAAGAGCAGATATTTGTTCCCTTCGTACTCGAATCTCGCAGTTTGTTGAACATGATGATCTCTTCCTTCTTCATCTGGTGTTTGATATCCGTTTGGAACGTGGAAACTGAGGGAATCATCGCCTAGTTCCAGCGTCGATATTGCACCGGCATCCAGACTCGACACGTACACTTTCATCACACAAACTTGTTCATTCACTGGATTTTATCAAAAACAAGGGGAAATTTGAAAAAAAGGTGTTTCGAAAATTTCGTATACACAACAAAATGTAAACAAACAATGCAACGAGTACCATAATAAGAAAACATTCATTGCAATAACAACAGCTGAAAGACTATATAGTAAAAGACAATGCTGCGACGTATCTGGCATCACTCAGCTATTCTCAGCTCCAAAAACTCCCGATTCCAAGGCCATGCCACAAGACTCAACACCGTTGATAATGGTAATTCCATCCAATCCATCATCAATGAGCTCATCGAGTCAGACAAAGCGATTCAGAAAGCATCACATCAAGCAATTCACGCATGGGTCCTTCATAATGACCACACAAAAGTTCAACTCCAAGGACTTAGTGATTGTGGTGAGGCAGGAGCAGCCATGAAACTGATGTACATGCTTCAAAAAGGTGGATATAGTAATGTTCTGGTGGTGGTTACAAGATGGTACGGTGGTGTTCCGTTGGGAAGTAGCAGGTTTAGATATATCTGTAATGCTGGAATGGAGGCGATCAAGTCTATGGAAGAAGCTGAAAAAGTTGATGATGGGGACCAGAATGAAACTCAACAGAAGAAATTGAAGAGTAATAAATCAACAAAGAGGAAATTGAAAAGATGATTACGGTGTGGAACTGGGAAGGTTTGAAGAGTCATCATATTCACTTATTCATAATTTTCATACTAACTCTGTTTTTCAACTTGTCAATATCTTTTTGGGCTAACTTTTTACTAAGTTCTAAATTGTTACCTATTTGAACTTGGAGCTTTTTAGACAATACACTAATTAGGTTTGAGTAATCATATTCAAAAGCATAACGGATTTTATTTTGATAATCAATCAGTTTCTGCTCAGCTGCTGATTTGGTTTTTCTTTTCTTTGAAATTGGTCCCTTTAAAGTTTTGTCTTGTGAATTGCTAACTGAATTGTTACTGAATAAAAGTTCATCAATTTCATCTGAAGTGATTCTTTTGGACTTGGATGACTGTTCATTTAATTCCTTGACAGCTGCTCTTCTTAAATCAATGGAATGACCAAAATCAATAAGTGTAACTCTGTGATCATTATTGTTATTGAACAACACATTTGATACATTTATATCATTATGAACAATTAACAATGAATGGATTTTACTCAGATTTTCAAAAGCATCATCTACGATCATATTTTTATCTTCCATGTTCAAATTCTCAAGAGTTTCATCATCAGATTCTTCGATTCTTTCAAGTTGGATGAATAATCCAGAAGCAAGCAATGGTTCATCTTCAAAACCCATTTTGGAAGACAATCCATGATTTAAAAGATTGGGCACCAACACCCCAAATCTAAGAACCTTTGGAACAAACTTGTCTTCAGCCAATGCCGGTTCATTCATGATTTTCCAATATGCATTTATTTCATTAAAATATTGACCAAAAGCAACCAATAGACCAGTGTCAACAGTGAGAATCATTGTAGTGTCATATTGGACATAACAGTCATTCAATCTGTCAACTCCTTTGAAATCAGCAGGAATTTTCACTGAATTAGATGAAGTTTCATATCGACTAGGATCTAAGAATTTGAATATATGAGAACGTCCTTCATCTTTTGGAATTGATGAAGCAGTTTTTTCATTGACTAGCAAAACAGTAGAGAATCTGGTTAGTGGGGTTTCACCTTTTATCACTCTTTTGATATTGAATTCTTTACGAAATTCATTTTCACTCATTACATCAAATTTACTGAAATTTGTTCTTATGATCTCGTTCAGTGCTTCAATGATTTCAGTTTTGATAAATTTAATTGTTTCAAGTTGATTTTCGTTGTCAATCCGTTTCTGGTCCATGGATGTGAATAATCTATCCAAAAGTCCCTTTTCGACATTCTTGAGTATACCTTTATTCGAATTCAAAAAATTACTGACTCTGTCTAGTTTGTTTCTACCAAAATTCTTGATCTTTTCACGTTTCAACTGTTTGATCCATAAATTGATGGTTCTGAAACTAAGATACCTCTTAACCATAGTAGCTATCTGATTATTGAACGATAAATGCAAACATTTTTGAAATTCCTTGCCTCTATCTTGAATAAGTTTATTCTCTTCAGGATTCTCATGTACAAAAATGAAGTTAAGTACTTCAGATAATATGTGATTTTGTGCCAAACAATAAATATTACTATGCTTATTAGTGAGACTGATCACCTCTATTGAGGTATTAAGTAGAATGTAACTGACTTGTTTAGAAGAAAGTAAATCGTTGACATTTTCAACATTCTTTGAAACCAGAGAGACTGTAATCAAGTCAATACCATTTGTTATTAACCCCATATTAGAATTGGAACTCAAAATTAATTTTAATAACTGATCCAACATCTCTAACCCATATCTAATTAACTTAGGGAAAAGGGATATAAATTCCTCAGTTTGAAGTTTATTTCTCAATTCTTCATCACTCATCATCTCTTTTAAAATGTCATCAACAGTTTCTCTGTTAATGGAATTCATTGAATGATTAATATCTTTAAAAACTGTTAAATCTGCACTCAGATTCAACCTTTTCAAAAACAATCTAGTGATTTGGATTATACTTGCCAGAGAATAACTTTTCTTAACTTCAACATAACATATAATGTGCTGGTTAGAAGTTTCATTGATGGTTGATACAACAGTTCTTGGTCTGTAACTTTTTTGCCTCAAAGCAAAGTCTAAACCATGAATCTTTTCACCTTCATCTTCTATGAAGAACGGAGATACAGTATATAAAGTGGTCTGCTTTAGACCTGAACCGTACTTTATGCTTGCAGATGTTTTTTCATCTCTAAAAACAACAGAATCTTGCAATGAAAGTAATGCACTTTGTAGGAATAAACCCTCCATATTACGCTCCGACATATATTCGTACTTGTCAAGCACCATCATTCTATCTCCATTATAGTTTGTACATGGAGGATAATTCAGAGAGATTAAAGGTCTCTTTGATGTTTTGAACAGATCATTGACTTTATCTTCTTCAGATTGAGAAATAGGATCCCAAGTCATTCTTTCAACGAGAGAAGCTGATAAAATTGCATCAGTCCAAGTACCTTTCGACCACTGCCTAACCTTTCCTTTCTTCAAAGCTGTTTTGAATTCCAAAATCTTGCAAAAATAGAGATAATAGAGACCATGGTTCCCATCACTCGTGCTTTCAAGTGAATCATTACCTTCTGAGATCAAAAATAGAGTACTCTTATCGCTTTTCATCTCTGAAGGGTAAGCGCCATCAATAAAGAGTGCATCTGTTGATTGAAATGGCGATAATTGGTTATAGATTTCCAAATTATCATCAAGAAGAGGTGAATGCCTCTTATTGATGTTAATAGACAGCAGGAACAGTGTCTCAATCATATTATGGTAATGTTCAGAATGTGATATCTTCTTGATTAAATTCATACTATCACTATCATCAGTTCTGAAGCTATAAGTCTTGTAATGTGTAAAGTCTATAAGACCATTATGAATAAACCCAGGAGTTGGTTTAATTAAGACATCCAACCTTGCCAAACTCTTCAAAATCTGATCTGGAATCAATTCGTCCTTCTCTTCCATCTCAGCCTCAGCTTCTTCAGCTCCCAAACTTGGATCAATTCCATAATAGGTATAAATGTATGACTGAAGCTCATCTTTAGTGAATTGCTTATCAACAAGAAATCTTTTCTTCCCAGCAAGGACATTCTTCCGATATTGTTCATATAACGCCTTTGATGCCTTCTCAATGTTATCAGGATGTATCAAATTATCTTCCATTTCTTCCAAATATTCATTTCTGAACCCTTCAGCGAGCTTCTCAAAGTCATTATAGGTGTCTTTGATTGGTTTCTCGAAATCAACAATGTCGATTAATTGGCAGCATCGTTCAATTGTCTTTCGTGTGAGTTTCAGGACCGGTAGCTGATTGTTGTATAGCTTTGCACAGTCAGCTTTCTCGTCCATTGTCAATATTGATTTATGTAGAGTTTGAGAAAAATAATTACAAACATAATGAGATGAGGGTATTAATACAAGGACATTAATACTTTTTAAAATTGATTCTATATAAGTGTAGTAGAGGTATAATGTGAATATGGACATGGTATTCAATACTCACACGTATTTGTATGGGTTCAAAATAGCATTTGGATCATAAGTTTGTTTCAACTGTTTGATCAATTCAATTTCTTCTTTAGATTTAGAATAACCAATATAATTCTTTTTTTGGAAACCTAATCCATGTTCAGCAGAGATTGAACCTTTATGTTCACTAACCCATTCATAAACAAATGGTTCAAGAACTTTTTCAACTTCTTTAGTGTATCTTCTAACTGCAACGTTTAAATGTAAATTACCATCACCAACATGACCATACCCAACGGCATCAATCACTGGGAATTCATCAGTATCACCAATCAATCCATGAGCGTTCAATCTTTCCCTAGCGGCATCCACAAGTGCATACAAGTGTGACAAAGGTAATGAAACGTCATACTTATAAACACCACCGTTTATTTGAGAAGCTTCAGGGATTTGTTCTCTCCAATCCCATAGAGTTCTCAATTGAGTTTCATCTTGAGCAATTACACCATCTTGGATCAATTCATTTTCAAAAGAGTTTTCTAAGAATGTTTCTAATTTTTCTAAATCATGGGTGTTATTTGAACCTGAAGTTTCAATTAAAACGTAAAAATTATGTTCTTCTTCTAATGGATGAGATTGTTTTAAATGATCTTTTGTTAATTTTTGTGATTTGAAATCCATTAATTCAAAAGCTGATAAAATCTCACCTAATTCACCTTTAGCACTAACAAAACATTTTTGAACTTGTTCATAAGTATCTAAACCTAAGAATGCAACGTTGAAAGATTTTGGTCTTATTGGTGCTAAGATAGAAACACCAGTAATAACACCAATAGTTCCTTCACTTCCAATGAAAAGTTGTTTCAAATCATAACCAGTGTTATCTTTTCTTAAAGCGTCCAATGAGGAAACAATCTCACCATTAGGCAAGACGACTTCTAATCCAAGAACGGTTCCATGTAAGGATCCATAACGTAAAAGTCTTAAACCACCAGCATTAGTGGCAACGGTACCACCAACGTGACATGAACCCTTAGCACCGAGATCTAGAGGGAAAATATAACCTTTTTCGTTCAAGAATTGATCAGCAACTTCGAGGATAACACCTGTATCAAGTTTTAAGATCCCAGAGATCTCATCAAATGATCTGATCTTGTTCAAATTGGAAAGACTTAAAACAACTTCATCAAAGACAGGAACAGAACCACCAACAAGTCCAGTGTTACCACCTTGAGGCACAAGGGCGATCTTGTGTTCATTAGCGTACTTCAATATCTGGGAGACTTGTTCTGTAGTTTTTGGTTTCAATGTCAATTTCGAGTCACCACGATACTTGTGCATGTAGTCCTCGTTGTACGCAAGAAGGTCATCAGAGTCCTGGATGATGGATGACTCAGGCAGTATGCTCTTGAAGTACTCGAGGTGCTCTGGAGTGAGCTGGGCGTATCCACCTCTCTGGACATTAGGATATGACTCGCTAGTGAGTCTGACATGGGACGATGTGGAGTACTTCGCAGTGGAGATGGCAAAAGAGCGAGACAGTGAAGTAGAAGGCTTGAAAGAGCGTTGTGCTGCAAGAGCTGCTCGTCTTAAAGTCTGTCTGAGCATCTTTTTAGCTAAATAGTGAAGCGATATTTGTGTGGTGGAGTCAAAAGTTTGATAAATTTTGTCATTTCTACAAATTATTCGTGAATCTGAAAAAAAAATTATGCGATGAGCTTGAATTAAAAGATTGATAGAGTAAAACTACACTCATGTTCTTTATATATGCTTCAATTAGTAATTATCTGCGGACGTGTCCCGAGTACGAAGATCTCGGCAGATTGTAGTCGTATTCATCGTTGAATTGGCCTCTTCTTGATGGTTTTGGGAGGTCTCTTCTCTGGTACTGACGGTTGTCCAAGTACCCACTTTTACGGATCGCAGGCATACTTTGGGCCTTGTGCACTTTGTGCCTGTTGTAGTCATCTTTCTTTGCATACTTTCCCTTGTTGTCGTCCTTCTTGAACACATTCTTCAGTTTATCCAGCACGTTTCTCTTAGGGGCTTTCTCATTTCTCTTCTGACTATCATCATCTCTCTTTCTCTTCTTCTGGAGAGTTCTATACGAGTCTCTTAATCCCTGGGGTAAGTTATGCCCTGAGAATGCAGACCCATCGAAATTGGGTAGCCTAGAGCCTCTCTGTGCAGGACAGTCGTCTCCATAGTGGCCCTTGTCAGCACAGTTGTAGCAGTACATGCTCGTGGGCAGGGCCTGTCTCTTCTTGCTGTCGCTCTTGGTGAGGTACGATCTCCAGATGGAGGGACACCTGTTGTCCATGTGTCGCGTGCTCTCACACGTCTGGCAGTACAAGCGTCTTGCTCGTTGTGTGCATGCGTTCCCGTAGTGGCCTCGCTCACCGCAGTTGTAGCACGTCATGGCCTTGGGGCAACGCTCGGTGTAGTGGTCGTCCACCACGCCGCACGAGTGGCACACCACCACTTTGCACTGCGCACGCCTGTGGCCTGGCTGGTGGCAGTTGGCACACAGAGGTCCACTGGCAACGTCCTGCACACCAAAGTAACGGCCCTCGCCCCGGAGCTCCACGAGCGCCTCGGGGTTGCTGTCCACCTGCTCGAGCGAGAGCGACACGACTTTGTCCGCAGAGGGCATGAACTCACGCTCCACTTCCATTTGTTCAATTTATTCAATTAATTCTTACTCTTTATTGAACAAATTTATCACTGAAAAAATTGTTTTGATCTGGAGTCACGTGATATGAGTCACGTGATGTTTTTTTTTTCGCGAACTTCAATTTTTTGAGAGTCAAAAGAAAAAAAATTGGACTCATCTCAAAATCGACACATCAGACAAAAAATGGCCGAAGAAGTCGCTGCTCAAGTCGCTCAGCTCAAGGTCTCGGACAAGGCAAAGGCTCCTGCCAAACCAGCTAAGGCAAAGAAGAACAAGGCTGCCGGCGCAGTCCAGCCAAAACCGTACTTGGACGAACAACCGGGTTTCATTGACGAGCGTGTTCAACTGTTTGAGTCTCTCCAGGCCAAATACAACCAATTCGTTGCTGAACAACCACATGATGCAATCAAGATTGAGCTGAAAGATGGAACTATCAAGGAAGGTATCGCTTGGGAAACTACCCCATTGTCCATTGCCACTTCAATTGGTAAATCATTCCTTGAAAGACAATGTATCTCTAAGATCAATGGTGAATTATGGGATTTAGATCGTCCAATTGAAAAAGATTCCAAATTGGAATTCTTTGATTTCGATACTGAAGAAGGTAAAAGAGTCTTTTGGCATTCATCTGCCCATGTCTTGGGTGAAGCTTGTGAATGTAATTTAGGTGCTCATATCTGTTTGGGTCCTCCAACTGATGATGGGTTTTTTTACGAGTTTGCCGTTGATGGTGGTAAAACTGCAGTTTCACAAGCTGATTTCCCAAATTTAGAAACTGTTGCCAAGACTGCTATTAAGCAAAAGCAAAAATTTGAAAGATTAGTTATGTCCAAAGAAGATCTTTTGAAAATGTTTCATTATTCCAAATATAAAACTTATTTGGTTCAAACTAAAGTTCCTGATGGAGGTTCCACCACTGTTTATAGATGTGGTCCATTGATTGATTTATGTGTTGGTCCTCATATTCCACATACTGGTCGTATTAAAGCTTTTAAATTATTGAAAAATTCATCATGTTATTTCCTTGGTGATGCAACAAATGATTCTTTACAAAGAATTTATGGTGTTTCATTCCCAGATAAAAAATTAATGGATGAACATTTGAAATTTTTAGAAGAAGCTGCTAAAAGAGATCATAGAAGAATTGGTAAAGAACAAGAATTATTTTATTTTAATGAAATGTCTCCAGGTTCTTGTTTCTGGTTACCTCATGGTACTAGAATTTATAACACTTTGGTTGAATTGTTAAGAAAAGAATATAACAAGCGTGGTTATGAAGAAGTTATTACTCCAAATATGTATAATGCTAAATTATGGGAAACTTCTGGACATTGGGCAAATTATAAAGAAAATATGTTTACATTTGATGTTGAAAAAGAAAGATTTGGTTTAAAACCAATGAATTGTCCTGGTCATTGTTTAATGTTTAAATCAAGAGAACGTTCATATAGAGAATTACCATGGAGAGTTGCTGATTTTGGTGTTATTCATAGAAATGAATTTTCTGGTGCACTTTCAGGTTTAACAAGAGTTAGAAGATTCCAACAAGATGATGCTCATATTTTTTGTACTCAAGATCAAATTGGACAAGAAATTACATCAATTTTTGAATTTTTAAAATATGTTTATGGTGTTTTTGGTTTTGAATTCAAGATGGAATTATCAACAAGACCTGAAAAATATGTTGGTGAAATTGAAACTTGGAATAATGCTGAAAAAAAATTAGAAGATGCTTTAAATCAATGGGGTGGTGATTGGGAAATCAATGAAGGTGATGGTGCTTTCTATGGTCCAAAAATCGATATCATGATTTCAGATGCTTTAAAAAGATGGCATCAATGTGCAACTATTCAATTAGATTTCCAATTACCAAATAGATTTGAATTGGAATATCGTACTAAAGATGTTGCAGATGAAAAAGAAGGTATTAAAGATATTGATAGACCAGTTATGATTCATAGAGCAATTTTAGGTTCAGTTGAAAGAATGACTGCTATCTTAACTGAACATTTTGCTGGTAAATGGCCATTTTGGTTATCACCAAGACAAGTTTTGGTTGTTCCTGTTGGTGTTAAATATTTTGATTATGCTCAAGAAGTTACTCAAATTTTAAAAGATGCTGGTTTTTATTCAGATGTTGATTTATCTGGTAATACTTTACAAAAAAAAGTTAGAACTGGTCAATTACAAAAATATAATTTTATCTTTATTGTTGGTGAAACTGAATTGGATGATAGATCAGTCAATATTAGAAATCGTGATATCACTGATTTACAAACTAAGAATGATGCAGTTGCTTTGGACGTTGTTGTTAAACAATTGTTAGAACTTAAAGAATCAAAGAGACAAGATAATGCTTTGATTTAGATGTCTTTTATTCATTGACTTGTGTGTATCATTTTCATAATTACATTTTTTTGTTAAAAGTTTGTATGTGTACACTTAATTAAATACAATTACGGATTCAAATTAGCAAATACTTATTCATTGATGAATCATGCATTAAGGATATAGTTCGAATGGAAAATGAATTAGGTACTTTTCTTTTCACTCTCAATTCGTCAATTTGTCGATAACATCTTGAGCCAAAGCACCACTATCTGTGTATTTCAATCCAATTCTAACTTTTAATTTATTTGATAAAACCGTTGCTAGATTCTTATAATCTTTCTTTAAATAATTATAAAGCTTTCTTTGATATCTCTCATCATTGACTTGTTTCACAACATTCAGTTTTCTTTTCTTGGATGATGGACCTGTGGAATCATTGACATCTTTCTTCCCCAAATCAATAGAGAGACCAAAATCAATCAACGTAACTTTGTGATTATTATCAGAGTTGAATAAAACGTTATTATGGTTGATATCGTTATGCACTATTAGTAAATTGTGAATAACACTAAGATTCTTGAATGCATCACTTATGATTTCCTTTTTCGTATCAACATCCAACTTCTCAAGAATATCATCTGATGACGTTTTGATGTTTTGTAACTTGAGGAATAATCCAGACGCGATTAAGGGTATCTCATGTTTTGAATCATTATAATTCGAAGATATTTCATGGTTTAAACAATCAGGAACTAAAACACCAAAATTGACTAACTCAGGTATGAAATTGTTTTCAATTAATTTAGTTTCATTCTTTATCCTGAAATAACAAATCAACTCGTGTATATATCCTTGAAACGCAAATAACAAACCCACATCAAATGTAAGGCGTGATTCAGTCTGAGTACTCTTTAAATGAATCAAGCCATCACTTTCTGTGAAATGTGGTGGAATTTTTATCAAGTTGGAAGAGGTCTCATAGCGGCTAGCATCAAAAAACTTGAATATGAATGAGCGATTCTCAGGTTTTAGAGTTGTTGATATCTTTTCAGTGGCCAATAACACAGTTGAGAAGCCTGACAAAGGTTCACTTCCTTTCAAAGTTTTGTCAACTTGGTACCGATTTCTGAATTGTTGTTCATTGATTACATTCAACTCATTTATAATCTGGTCAAACCTTCCATACTTTTCATTAATGGAGTCTAACATTTCAATAAATTCATCAAGAGCTTGCCCCTTGACACAATTCAGGATATCCTCGCTGGAATGTAAAAATTCATCAACTCTTGTGCTCTTTCTTTGATCAACATGCTTATCTTTTCTTTCCAGTAATTCCCTAATCACTTTAAAATAAAGAAATCGTTTCAACATGGTTGAAAGTTGATGATTGTATGAAGAATTAAGATATATCTGACCAATTTTGTCCCTTGCTTCTCTCGTCTTTTGATATTCGTCAATCATTCCCTTTTGTGCATATATATCTAACACTTCAGACAAGATCCGCGATTGGGTTAATGAATAGATATTACTCACGGATGAAGTGAGTGATACCACCTGCAACGTTGATTCCAGGAGTAATTTGAGATTTGGATGTTTGGAATATAGTAGATTTTGATCAACT
The DNA here is from genome assembly GCA_003706615.3 of Gotozyma montana. Lineage (NCBI taxonomy): Eukaryota > Fungi > Ascomycota > Saccharomycetes > Phaffomycetales > Phaffomycetaceae > Gotozyma > Gotozyma montana. Next base: position 77,237 of record PPLU03000014.1, read on the forward strand.
TTTTGGAAAATTAATGGATCAAGGTTAAGAATCACTATATCGACTGCATTTGTTAAAATTCCAAAAGTACAACCAGTGTTAAGAATTTGTGAAATCAACTGATTGAGGATCTTGATCCCGTATCTTATCAGATTTGGGAACTGGGATTGGAACTTCTTTGAGTTGAGTCTATTAATCAACTCCTCGTCATTCATTATCTCTTTTAAAATTTCATTGATAGTTTCTTCATTGAGAGAATTGATTGATTGATCAAGATCTTGAACTGTTGTTGAATCTGTACTCAGATTCAACTTTTTCAAGAATGATCTTGTAAATTTGATGATACTTGTGAGTGCATTAGTTTGGATGATTTTAATCGGACAGATTTTGATATTCAAAGATGTTTTAATCTTCTCTTTCCTTGATAAAATGCGAAGAAACACCAAAATATCGGGAATATTTCTTCTTAATGACAACGTCTGATCTAAACCATTCTGGTCTTCATCTTCTGAGCTCCCTCCTGGTTGCATAGAAGATGTATCATTAGATGATTGAAAAGTTGAACTTTGTTGATCCATGGAATTTGTACCAATTTCCCAAAAAACATTCCCATCTTGATAGACACTGTGTTGTACAGCTAATGATGTGTTTCTCAAAAATATAACTTTTTTATTGACTTCTGTATCATAATTAGATTCCGTGAAAATCGTTCTTGAGGGACCGTTAAAATTAGTGACTGGAGGATTTTGAAGTGATCCAGGCATCTCGAGAATTTTGTTGACTTTTGTTCTAGAATCAGGTGAAAGGTGGTCCCAGAAAGTAATTCCGTGTATTTGATCTGGTTGATTAATATATTCAGTTTGTTCATGATCTTCTAATTCCATATCATCCCCCAGATTTTTTAAAACTTTTTTGAATTGAAGTATTTTAAAGAAATAATCAAGATAGAGAACATTGCTATCTTTATCTCCTGATAAAGTTGATAGAATATTCTTGTTGTCTTTCTTAACTTCCTTGACGTCTTTCCTTTCGGAAGGGTGAATCCTGTCATCATCCATCTTGGTTAATTTCAGACGTGACAATTGATCATAAGTTTCTAAATCTTGGTCTAACATGCACATATATCGTTGGTTTATCTTTATGGTCATAACAAACAAGGACTCAATCAGTGCATGGTAATGTTGAGAGCCACATATTTCTTTGATAAAATCAATACTCTTGTCATCAAAGTGATAGTGTTTATACATCTGAAAGTTTTTGATACCATTATGAATAAACCCAGGATTTGGTTTTATTAAGACGTCCACCCTTGATAAAGTGTTCAAAATCTGACTTGATATATCTCTATCTTTGTCTTTTATAGCAGTGTTGGCTTGTTCATCGCCCAAACTTGGGTCTATTCCATAATAACTATAAAAGTAGGTTTGAAGCTCATCTTTAGTAAATTGTCCATCGACAAGCACTCTTCTCTTCCCAGCAAGGATATTCCTGCGGTATCGATCATATAATGTTTGTGAAGCCTTCTCAATGTTATCAGGATGTATCAAATTATCTTCCATTTCTTCCAAATATTCATTTCTGAACTTCTCAGCGAGCTTCTCAAATCCATTATAAGCATCTTTAATTGGCTTCTCTAGATCAACAGTATCGATTAATTGGTAGCATCTTTCGATTGTCTGTCTTGAGATGTTCACCTTGGGAAAGTTTTGATAGCCTAACTTTGCAAATTCTTCATCCATTGAGTTTTAAGCGTTTGTTTATTGAGAATAGAAACAACAACAAATAATTTAATTTTGAATATTACGGTTATGTGTCATGAGTCCAAAAAAAGGACAACAAAAACACGAATTTATTGGAATTGATCAACAACGGTAATCAAAGAAGCGTATAAAAAGACAAATGTCCGACGATCTTTTCACATTACATCAATCATTCTACACTGGTCTCTACGAGAAAGTCACCAGTTTAAATTCTGATGATTATGGTGCTCAAAACCGAGTTCTTGTCGATTATTATAAAGTCAGATCACACCTTGCCTTGAATCAATATGATGAAGCCAAATCCATTGCTGGTAATGGGGATGATAACGTATATACTGCACTTTTGAAGTTTATATCGTTTATTGAGAAAGGTGGACGTGAAGCAGATGTTGAATTTGAAAAAATTGTTGGTGAACATGTTGAAGATGCGATTATTGAAAGATTGGGAGCATTATATTATGTTAAGATTGATGATTATTCAAATGCTGTTAAATTATTAGAATCTGGAGTTGTTGGTACTGATTTAGAGAAATATTTGATCCTTGTTGAAATTGAATTATCATTAAATGAAGTTTCAAAAGCAAGTTCAATTTTAAAAAAAATTAACAATCAAAATGATGAAATTATTTTAAACCTTGCTGATGCATTTATTAATTCTGTTAATAATGGAGAACAAGTTAGAAGTGCATTGTATTTCTATGAAGAATTAGCACATCAATATCCATCTTTATTAACGTTACAAAGTCTTTTTGTAATTAATTTACAATTGAACTTATTAGATGAAGCAGAAGTTGTTTTGAATCAAATTAAAGAATTAATTGGTGATGATTCTGAAAAGAATAGTGATTTATTGGCAAATTTAATAGGATATTATCAATTGATTGATGATTCTGAAAAGGTTAAAGAATACAGAAGTAAATTAATCAAATTAAATGAATCACATCCAAGTGTTGTTGAATATAATTCAAAGAATGAATTGTTTGACTCGATTGTTACACAATACAGCACGTCTGCATAAACATAGATTAATTCTGTTGTCAACATCTTAAACAGATTATATAAAAAGATTAAAAGAACTTATTCCAAGACATAGACGTAGTATTCAACGGCAAGAGAACCATCGTCGTTTCTTAAGAATCTTCCTTTACCTAAGAGGTTCTTGTGAGAGATCCATGATTCAGTTTGAGCCTCTTTGTCGAGTGTGGCACTTGGATGGTTTGTAACGTAACCTTCTTCGAATGATTGTTCCTTGATCTCTTTACCCAACACTTTCTTCAATTCATCAGAAGGGACCACAGTTCCTGAGTAAGTGAAGTAGATGCCTGCACCATTGACTTTAGACTTGAGGTACAATTGGCATTGGAGAGTGATTGTGTCTCCGGTTGCTGAAGTTGTTCTCAAGTTGTCAGTGCCAGTGACCACAGTGGTATCAAAGGGGTAATTTGGGTCAAGGGTCTTTGTGTAGCCATTGTTGACCTGGACAAAGGAGAGAGAACCGGAGTTGTTGCTGTAGATGAGATCCGGGTCCTCGGCGTCGAGATGGATGAAGAAAGCCGGTTTGAGTTGAGCAGTTGTCATTTTTTGTATATTTAGTAGAGAAATAGAGAAATTAATTAATTGTTGGGAATTGTTCAGCCTTTATATATGAAGACATTGGCCAACACGCTGCTGAATAACGACCACCTGCTTCTTCAGACGCTGCACAGGGAGGATCACGTGATGGCTTTGAACCCACAGAACAGAGTGGGTGTGAGATTGGTGGGGGGTTCCTACCACGAGAACAAGTCATTGGCGAGACAGAGACACGAGTTGTTGCTCCAGTTGATGCATTCACAAATCTCGTGATGTTTTATCTGTTTATATCTAATTCAAACAATAGTATCTTTCTCGAATTGTAGCAACCACTAATTAAAGACAATGTCCCTCCCACCAGACGTGACGCCCAACACGGCATCACAGGAGGCGTTCAGCAATGCGGTGCGCTTCTACCAATTGGACCACACGCTGAACAGAGAACAGCGCCAGCAACTTGCTAACGCTTATAGCTCAATCTCGTCCACAACACTGGCCACTGGCTGGACCGGGTTTGTTGGGTTTGCCTCACTGCCCTTCGTGGCCAACAGGTTTGAGTTGGACCTGGCAAGGGGTGCTGTTAGAAGGAAAGTGCCCAAGGGACGCGCCAACATGGGCATTGCGTTGATTCTGGGGATGGTTGGTTTGATGGTGGCAACGCCCTTTGGCTCACAGTATGCGTACTCAAAGCAATTGGAGGCAATGAAGGAGAGAGACAGACGGTGTGGGGAGATCATGGAGCTGTTGAAGCCAGGCGAGACGATGCGCTGGTGGATGTACTACACACTCACTGCTGAGAAACCAGAGATGGTGATGAAGGATCCACGAACCAAAGAGGCGTATGAAAGACGGAAAGAACGTGAAGATGGCAAAGGCAGAGGAGTTTACTCGAATGGGAAAGACGTGATTGGTTTGTACTCTGGTCCTGCCCACGAGATCCGGGAGGCACAGAGGGCTGCTAAACTTGGTGGTGATAATACTGATACTGATACTAGTGATACTGAGACTACTTACAACGAAGACTATGACGATCCCTTCGAGTCAAAGCCAGCAGAGAAAGAGTACCAGAGTGCATGGGACAGGGTGAGATCACAGAGTTCCTCATCAAATACATCTTCATCTTCACCTTCATCTGCGTGGAACCGGGTGCGAGACGGAGAAGTGAGACAAGGTGAAAAAGAAGAAAGAGAAGAGTCATTTGAAGAAATGCTCGAAAGGGAAAGACACGTAAAGTGACTGTACATAGTTCCATACACATTATTTATGCTAGAATGGTAGTTTCGGCAAAACAGTGATAGCAACAATCAAAGTGAAGAGTGATTAAAAGCAGTAGAGAGGATACTACATAGATAGGCAATAAGGGTACATCCACTACTACACTACTAGTAGCTACTACTACTACTACTACTACTACTACTACTACCACACTACAAGTACCACTGCTAATATCTACTAATATCCTAATATCTAATATCATCATGACTAACCAACCCCACATCCCCACAATATATAAACAATCAACTCTTCCCATAATCTCTCTTTCATCACTCTAATGTCTCGAGTCGATATCAACACCCGTATCAAGGCCACTGCCCAGTGGTTGCAGTCCCCACGCTTCAAGCACATCACCAGACCATACGATGCCTCTTTCATCGTCAAACATCAAGGGTCCCTTCCAGATTTGACCCATGATCATAATTCACCAGTGTATCCATCATCACTAATCTCACGGAAACTATACTCTTTACTCACTGAGAGGTTTGCCAACAAACTACCTGTTCATACATTAGGTGCGATTGATCCTGTTCAGATGACTCAATTTGTTCAAAATCAAGAAGTCGTTTATGTTAGTGGTTGGGCATGTTCTAGTGTTTTAACAACGACTAATGAAGTTAGTCCTGATTTTGGTGATTATCCCTATGATACTGTGCCCAATCAAGTTGAACGATTGTTTAAAGCACAATTGATGCATGATAGAAAATCATGGTATACTTTATTGGATAAAAATCCAGATGGTGAAGGTGAAAGGGTTGATTATTTAAGACCAATAATTGCCGATGCCGATACCGGACATGGTGGTACTGGTGCAGTTATGAAATTAGCTAAATTATTCGTTGAGAAAGGTGCAAGTGCAATTCATTTAGAAGATCAATTACATGGTGGTAAAAAATGTGGTCATTTAGGTGGGAAAGTAATCGTGCCTACATCTCAACATGTATCTAGATTAATTGCAACAAGATTACAATTTGATTTAATGAATGCTGAAAATTTAATCATTGCTAGAACTGATTCAGAAAGTGGTTCTTTATTAAGTTCAGTGATTGATGGAAGAGATCATGAATTTGTATTAGGTACTATTCAAAATGTTAAACCATTAAGTGAAGTTTTAAGTGATTCAGAAGCCAGGGGTTTCAATGTTGAACAATTGAATGAAATTGAATCAAAATGGATTGAAGAAAATAAATTATACACTTTTAATGAAGCTGTTGAATTGAGATTAAAAGAAATTGGTAAAATTGAATTATTTGATGAATTTTTATCAAAAGTTAAAACAATTAATTCAAATTTTGAAGCTAGAGAATTATATAAATCATTAACTAATGATGATGGACTTGTTTTCAATTGGGATGCACCAAAGACAAGAGAAGGTTATTATTTAACAAAAGCCCATATTGACGTTGCTGTTAAACGTGTTTTAAATTATGCACCATATGCAGATATGTTATGGCTAGAAACAAAAACACCAAATTTAGAATATGCTCAAGAATTTGCTAAACGTATTCATGAAAAATATCCAGAAAAGATGTTAGTTTATAATTTATCACCTTCTTTCAATTGGTCTGCCCATGGATTCACTGATGAAAAATTAAAAAGTTTTATTTGGGATTTAGCAAAATCTGGATTCGTTTTACAACTTGTATCATTAGCAGGATTACATTTAAATGCATTGGCAAGTTGGAATTTATCAACAAATTATAAAGAAAATGGTATGAAAGCATATGTTGATTTAGTTCAACAAAAGGAAAGAGAATCAGGTTGTGATGTATTAACTCATCAAAAATGGAGTGGTAATGATTATTATGATTCTTTAATTGGAAGTGTTCAAGGTGGTAATTCTTTAAGCAGTTCTGGAGGTAAAGATAGTACTGAAAATCAGTTTTAAGATTATTCAAAATACTTATGACTTTTATTAAACGCAGATATGATAAACGCAGATATGACAACTACAGCAGATATTTATAAACATTATTATTCACAAAATATATATGATTATCATATAAAACCGACATTCAAACGAACGTATTCCCATAACCCACTAACTTTCAATTAACACAAATTGGATCTTGTGCACTTGCAAGATTACATTGATGCATTAATCTTTTTTCACCAGGGCCAAATTGACCAGTAACACTATGCCAAACACCTCTGTTATGGAAAATAACTAAATCACCTTCAGTCCAATTATGAACGTATAAACTCTTTTTGGAAACGTTTCTCTTCATTAATGAATAAACTTTCTCTCTTGCCTGTTCCAATTCGAAAACTTCACCAGTTTTGTTATTTTCTAATCTATTGATACAACAACCATGGACTTGTAAATGATGGTTTCCAGTGATTGTATTGGTCCATACCATTGGCAATCTTTTAATCTTGGATTCTTCCCATTCTGGTAATTCATCAAATTTCTTCTCTTTACCTTCACTAACCATTGTTAAACCTTCTTCCGTTGCTTTTGCAGTAGAGATGAAAATATATGGATGTGGAGCATATATAACAGTTGTGTTTAATGCGAATTCTTTCTCTTCATCAGTTAAATTATTGAAGGCATCTTTACCGCTAATGAATGCAGTTGCACCTTGATTTAATTCTAAAAATTCATCATCATTGGAAAGAAATATCTTTTGTTTATGATCACTTGGAGGACAATTAATTCCTAATAATGTAGTTGCAATAGGTGGACTCAATTCATACAATGCAGAATCGATATGCCATCTATAAAATTTAGTTTCATGATTAGCAACTTGTTCATCTGTTAGCAACTCTTTATGGAAGTTGAAATGGGTAGGATGTGTTAATTTACACTGTTTAATTCCATAATGATCACCATCGCCATCAATTGTGAAATCCCATTCACCTTGACCCAAGACTTGAACTTGTGGTTGATTTGGAATTGACATACCATCTTTCTTTAAAATTGAATCCTTATGTCTAAACTCTTTACCATGACCATAATTTTTCTCACCATCGCTCTCTTCAGAATCAACATCAATTTTCAAAGATGGATCCAATCTAGCAGTGAGTCTGTATTGGGATTTTGGCAGTAGTTTCTTCTGATCAGGGATCAAAAGTATAGAGTGTTCATGCAATCCTTCATACAAAGTTTTGAAATCTTCTTCATTCAACAATGAAGGATCATTGTCAACATAACTAGGAAGAGTGACTTGTGCACCGAGTTTGGCGTTTAGTGGAGTGATGATGAGTTTGTCAGTGGAGACCATTTTGCTGATACTTACTAGCAAACATCAAGAGAGGAATTGTCATCTCTATTTATATTTATATTCTCCTCTTGTTGGTCTTATCCGTTGCTGATAAAGGGTCGGGGCCACGCCGGCGGATGAACCGGCGGTATTTACAATTATGTGTGATTGGCCGACGGACCGTCCGATGAGACTCGGTGGAATGCTTTGGTGGAAGACTATGAGAATGAGAATGAGGTGAGAGATGAGATCAGATCAGAGAGTATGAGAGTATGAAATGGTCTTCTGAATAGTGTCTTACTAAACAGAATATCTATTTCCACTCTTTTAATGAACAGAATATTAATCCTCTCTTCTCTTCACTTCCACACAGAAGTAAATGCACTACACACACTCAAGACTTGTATTTCAAGAGATCCTCAACACTGATGATCCATTCACTGTCAATGAAACATTGAGTGCATTGCTTAGATCAAATCCTGGCCTCAGATTAGAATTCCTTAAATATTTATTGAGTGAAGAAGCACCATCTTTAGAAGAAAAATTGAAAGCTGTTTTCAAATGTCACGTATTGGTGTTTGGAGTGATTATTAGTGATTGGCAAGTTGAACTGGGGGAGGAGGGGTCCCTAGGTGGATCCCATGGCACGTTCAACGTCTGCTCTGAAGAATCAACAATATCAATGACAATGAGAAGGTTTAAAAAAGTCTATCCATTGTTAACAAAACCCAAAATCAATGTTGATCGTATAAAGCGTTTAATCAATGATATGATTAAACAGCGTATTTCCACTGAAATTGAAGGAAGGACAGGTAATGAGTTGAACGTTGCAATTTTTGAGGTGATGTTTAAAATGATGAATCGGTATGATTCATTACATGATGCAAATGATGATTATATTAAGTCAAGATATTCCTTGAAGAATCCAGAAACTCGTTGTTTTTTGGATTCAGTTTTGGGAGTCGTTACTGAGATCATGAATTGGATTGGATTTCATGAAGATGGTGAAGTCAAATCGGATAAGTTTGAATGGATTTATCGTTGGTTGAAATATTCAAGAATTGGAGAATCTTTAGAATCAAACCCACGTGAATTCTTGTATGTTGGTCACGAGAAGAATGTACGTGATAGGGAGGTTTCACTTATTAGAATCATGAAGGCGCATGATAAGGTTGAATTAGGTGAATATTCAAAAGATGAAGATATTAGGTTTATGAATACATTTGATGTTTTAGGAAATTCAGTTGAATCAAACTTGATGGAGTCAATTGATCGAATTGGATCTATTTTCAAACAATTATTAGTTCACATGTTGAAATACTCTCAGGGCAAGATTCTTTTATCTGATGGTGTTTCATCTATTGATTTGGTGATTAATAAACAAGGTAATGATTCAATTCCAAAAGAATTCAATCCTGTCTTGAAATTTGTGAACTTTTTGAGTACCTCTACAGAACTCATTGAACTAAGGAGACAGTTGGATAGTGATATGGTTGAAAGGGAGAGATTTTATGATGGGTTGATGAAGTATAGGCTATTGCCATTGGAATGTGATGATGAACTTGAGAAATGTTTGGATCCATTGAAGAAAGAAATCATTGAAATATATATATCGATTGACTTTGAAGATATTCTTTCCAATGATACTATTCAAACTTTGATTCAATATTTTGAGTCTGTTGTTTTCATGAACTTTGAATGTTCTGTATTAGAGGTGGTGAATCACAATGGTGAGATTGTGAGTAATATTTTTACACAATTGATGATACGAATTTGTGAAGAGATATTTAATCAAGAGACATTAGATCAAGAGACATTGGGTTATGATGATAGTTTGGAGGAGATACATGAGAAACTAATATTCAGCCCATTAAAGACTCGTTTATTCCATTCTTTACAAGTATCTGGATCTGCCGATGATGAATTTGTTAATAGTTGGTTGCCTTTGAAAACGGAGGACCTGTTGGAAATGAATACTGGAAGTGTCCAGGCTAAAAGAAACATTGATGTTGATATTTCTTTTGATTTCCAACTTGGACTTGACCAATTTAAAATTTTATACAGACAAGGTACAGTGATTTATCAAATTGAAAGTGATGATCTATTAAGACGTTTTCCCCTGTTTGAACCATTGAGAGATGTGCTTCCAAAGACTGTTGTTTTGAAAGTATATGGGAAAGATGATATTTACAAATATTGCAAGATTCAGAAGTATTTTGGACATTTTGAAGAATATTTAGAGTATTACTTCAATAATGCAGTCAATGAGATCACTGTTTATGAAAGACTAGAGAAAAGCGATAGGGAAACCCCATTGAGAGTTCCAAGGTTTTATTCTGGTGGGAAGTTTCACAGTTATGCTCGAAATGAAAATGAACCAATTGATCATGGTTACTACTTACTAATGGAGTACATTAAACCAGACGAGGAACAATTACTGGAAATTCATGAGAGACTTCAGTTTGAAGGCGATCATAGACCAGCATTGATTGAGAAATTGGAGAAGTATTGCAATCAGGGCAAACAAGTCTTGAAAAAGCTTCACAAATTGGGTATTTTGCATCATGATATTGCAGTTCGTAACATGATTATTAGAGATGATTCTTTACACATTATTGACTTCTCGCACTCCCGAATGGGCGAAGTGGACGCTGCTGATGCTCGAGAAGAGCTTGGGAGTGCAGAACGTTCCATCAGACGAGGAGTTGATTCTAGTTATTTCAGCTAATTGTGATTTGTTATTAATATACTAATTTGTACTTCTCATCTCATCTCATCTCATTCTCTCGAAAAAAAGTCTCGAAAGGAAAAAATTTTATGATGTCGTAAGCATAGACATATTCACTACTAGCTGAAGAGAGAGAGAATATGGCACACAGGAAACTGCAGCAGGAGATCGACCGGGTGTTCAAGAAGATCACTGAGGGTCTGGACATCTTCGACACCTACCACGAACGCCATGAGCACGCGTCCAACGCATCGCAGAAGGACAAGCTCGAGAACGATTTGAAGAGAGAGATCAAGAAGTTGCAGAAACTGAGGGAACAGATCAAAGTCTGGCAGACGTCGAGTGATGTGAAGGACAAGGACAAGCTCCTGGAGCACAGGCGACTGGTTGAAGTTGCAATGGAGCAGTATAAAGTGATTGAGAAAGGTTCGAAAGTTAAAGCTTATTCAAACACTAGTTTAAAAGCAACTAATGATTTAGATCCAGAAGAGAAAGAAAAAGTTGAATGTATAAACTTCATACAGGATTCTATTGATGAATTAGAATCTCAATATCAAAATTGTGAAGTTGAAATGGATAAATTAATTTCAAAGAAATCTTCTAAAAAAAATGCTGCATTGAATGAATCTAAAAAGGAAGAACTTAAAGAATTTCAATCGAAATATAGATGGCATCAACAGAATTTGGAACTTGCATTGAGATTATTGGAAAATGGAGAATTAGTCGTTGATGATATCAATGAAATTAAAGAAGATTTAAATTATTTCATCACAAGTAATAGAGATCCAAGTTTTATTGATAATGAATATTTATATGAATCTTTAGATTTAGATTCAAATGAGATCTTACAACATGAAGTTGTCACTTCTTTCAATGGATTGAATGAAAAAGAACCAACTCCAGAACCAGATACGATCCAGCCTCTGGCAAATCCAACAACGGCAACTACAACCACAACCACTACAACTACAACTACAACTACAACCATTCCAATAACCACACCAGCCACGGCACCAACCACTCTAAATGCTCGTGCAACACCTTCACCTTCACAAATAGACACTCCAAAGAAAGAGAAATTCACAAAGAAACTAGTTGTTTCAACTTCAAGCAGCAGTAATAGTACGAATGGATTTACAAGTTCTTTAAAACCGGCATTAACGCCCATCAAACCAGCACAACCAGACATCAAATGGTCTTCACTTGTTGCTGGAATAAGCGATACGCCCTCAACAACGACTCCAACAAGTGCTACTGTGCAACAGCCAACATCTGCTAAGAAACCAGAAAGTATACCGAACCAATCAACACAGATACCTTCACAATCGGCAGGGAACAACTCTAGTCAAGAGAATGGGATTAATGAAACTCAACAGCCCAATAATGGTAATGGTCAAGTTAATTCTACAAGTGCGTCAATTACACCTGCGACAAGTTATCCTAAAGTCAATGATTCTGATTATTTGTTTGATTCATCTTTAGTTTCATTACCACCTGGTATTCAAGACGTTATATTATCATTTTATTCAAATCGTGTTGGTCCTTCTTCTAAAAGCACAACACCAAGTGGTAATACGTTACTTGGATCACATCGTATGATTAATCATATTGGTGATTCATTAAGACAATCGAGATATTACCTTTTTAATAATTTGAATAGTAAAACAAGTGATTCATTGAATGGATCACCATTACAAATATCAAATAATTATTCAAAAGATTTAGCAGTTGAATTTCAAAAATGTTTAATTGATTGGACAAAGACGAGATTTTTATTAAAATTTGATAAAGATGAATTCCAAAGTCAAAAAAATCATCAATTTAATTCACAATTGATGTCTGATTTAGAATTATCAACTTTATTCTATGGATATTTTTACAGTTTAACACCATATGAATCAACATTCATTCAAGAAGAATTATTAAAAAGAGGTTGGAATTTAAATAAAAATGGGAAAGGTTTTAGTAAAATATTAGTTGGATATCCAACAGATGCAATTCCCGGAACTGAATCACAACGTAAAATTAATAAATTTGATGTTGAAAGTTGGAATCTTGTTGAAGTTATTGAAAAAGGGATTGTTCCACCATTGAAAAGTTGGTGAGATTATTGATTATCCTATTAGTTTTCGTTATTGATTTGCAAGAATGTTTTTATTTTATTCTTTGTGTTTCATTCATGATCATTATGATGGTTTTTGAATGAATTTTTGAGCTTTTCTATGATATGCTTTTATTTTGGACTATATAAAGTGATATCTCATCTGTGGTTGGTTGGGATATATTTAAACTTGTATTAGTTCAAAGACAAAATAGTTTGAATTGAAAAAAGTGTAATAACTATAACTTCTAAGTAGTGACGTTAATCTCATCTAGAACTTTAGTCCTTGAGACATGATATTTCAATTACATCATTGAAAATTAGAAGCCGAAAGAGCAAAGAGTCAAATCTTACTCAGATTTTTGTGAGATGAGAAAAGTCACTGATATCACTAATTTTTAAGAGATCTTTTTACCTAAGACATGTCGATCACTGACCATTTCTGTAACTATGTGAGTTGGATGAACTAATTCTTAAAATGCATCAAAATCTCTAAAAATACTTCCATGGTGACCCAAATTGTTTGAATACATGAGTTATGGTGCATATCAATGCACTCCAGGTACCCTTTTGTTCAATCTTACTACTATAGTAGATAAATATGCTAATGCTTAAGAATTAAAGAAATATATAAAGACCTTTTGTAGCTCTTTGAATGCAATATGAATAGAATGAAAGTTTATGATTTGTGTTTCAACCTGATCAACAAGCGTCGTCTGCAGAACAAACTCTTTCGGAAGCTGAAGTCTCCATACCATCTGCTTCTTTCACTGAAAGATTTGGAATAAAACCAACCTTCATAATCACAATAGATGGCTCTTTGTGTGCGTTTGACACCGTCTGTTTGTTGAAGATATGAAGTCTCATCTTCAACGTCTGACTCTACTGTGTTCATGTCACCATTGAACACCAACACGAACCATTGAGGCCAACACCAATTCCATCTCACGCCAATGTCATCGTGTTTCGTTTCAGTAGAAGCCTCTGAAATAGCACCAGCATGGCCAGCATCTATGGTGTTTGTGGAGAACAACTTCAAGTCATTATCTATTGAGATGCCATTGAGATCAGTGAATTGGGAGTTGCAATCGAACTTGGGTATGAGCATCAATGAAGAGAAGAGCTGTATTCCAAAGAGCTTGACGCCTCTTTCGTTCTCAACGAGGATATCGAATGCAATGTCATCAGCATTGACTGTGTTTCCCTTGTTCCTGCTCATCTCCACATGGTTATCCACTATACTAACAATTGTACGGTGGAACGTGGAGTACTTTGGGATCAAGCCCTGCAAGATCTGGGACGATTGGTAAGTCTCAGCGACTCTGCTATTCAAAGGTCTGTGCCTATCCACTCCCACTTCACCACTGTTGTCCACCAGTGTGATCATAGCAGTATCATACTAATAGTTATAATAGTACTATTAATGTTAATGTGGGCACAAATACATCACCAGTCACGTGACTTCTTACATTGACATCATATATCCAACATCAATTCAACTAAAACTCGCAATTTCTGGCTCAGAACCGTCACAATCTTCACCAAATCCACTCACCAATGAGCCCCAAACCCACACACAAACGCACAACTCCACCGACGTCCCCTGGTGTTATGTAAGCTACACTTATTCCCATATACTTCGGGATTATTAATTCCTTTTTTTCCTCCCTATACTAACTATCACCAGAAAGCCATCGATGCTCCCACACGTCAAGCACGAGCTCGACCCCCACGACTTCCTCGTGCCTGTCCAGGTCCAGCAGCAGCTCGACCCAAACGACCCTTTGGCTCACTCCCTCTTCAGCGACACCATCTCACCCTTCTTTGCTCCCTATGGCATCGACGTCTCCCATTTCCCACTGACAAACCCTCCAATCTTCGAGAGTGCTCTTTATAATGTCGAGAACGAGTCAGAGCCTCGCTCAAGACGTCGTATCTCCATCTCCAATGGTCAGATTGGCCAAATTATAACAAACCATACTCTCAACAACGATGATCTCTACGACATCCAACCTCCTCCTTACCCAAAGATGTTCACTCCTCAACTCACACAGCAACAGCTCGACATGAGACGCATCCAGCAGGCACAGGCTATTCTGCAGCAACAGCAACAGCAGATCCAACAACAGCAGCAACAGCCTGTTCAACTGAACAATGTCATCCCAACTCAGCCACAACTAATACCACAACCTCTTCCAGCCCAACCTCAACAGCAACAGCAAGTTCCACAGGTACAGCAAGTGCCACAAGTACAACAGCACCAACAGCCCTTTGTCACTAACAGTCAGGGAATGCCTAATGAGAAGCTGATTTACAACAACGAGGTGATTTTCAATCCAGATGCTGGTCCAATCCCCGGTACAGCAGCATGGAAGAAAGCCAGACTATTAGAACGTAATCGGATTGCAGCATCCAAGTGTCGTCAACGGAAGAAAGCTGCACAGATGCAGTTGAAAGAAGATATTGCGAATTATGAACGTGAGATTGAGAAACAAGTTGTTAAGAATGATGCTTTAATGGAATTGTACGAACTTGTTAAGAGTAGGTTTAGTGATGATGAAGATATTAAGGAGAAATTGGAGATTGTTCAGGACGTGCTGGATCAAGAAAGAGAGGCAGCAGAGGCTGAAGAAGCGGAAGAGAAGAAGAAGAAGAAGAATAACAAGTGAATTTTTTTACTATGTGGTTTTTATATAGGTTGAGAAAAAACTGGTGAGAGTGACTATATACGTGGATTTTGTTTGAATGTTTTTTTATATCTCTGGTTTTATTTGTTTTTTTAATTTATTTTCTATTTTGGTGTGTCTTTGTGTGATTTAGTGTAGTCTTTTGTTAGAGATGGATATGGATTTGGCACTGGTATGAAGGATACTGAACAATCGTTTAAATTGGTTTTTACCGCTTGGTTTTAACTCTGATATTGACTAATAAGGCATTTGCCATCATAAAATTTAAAAACAAACATGATTTGACAATTAAGCAAACGGTTAAAGTGATTGAATCTCCGGTATTAGATGATGAATTATTGCAAGAGATTCCTGATATTGTTTCAAAATTGTCATTATTCAAAGAATTAAACGTTTCTCAACATGTGTTGTTCGAATATGCTATTGAATTAACATCAAACGATCAAGAATTGTTGATCGTTGAAGCAATGTACAAAGAGATGAAATATTCATGTATCTTAGAGATTGTCCACCTATCAACCCATCTCATTGACAATAAACAATTCAACGATAAATCAGCAGTTTATCAATTTTTTCAAAAAGAATCATTAAAACTGAAAGATTCATCAATATCAACATTAATATCAAAATTATCAACTACACAATCATTCAAATTATTAAAACTTTACTTAAGAATATATACATCACAGTCGTTGTCATCGTCATCATCAGTAAAAGCAGGACATCCTCACCATACAACATTACTCATAAAAGCATCATTAACACTTTTAAACATCATTTAGCCATTTATGCTTCATTGCCTCTTTTGCAGTCATTCTCTCTTGATGGTCATACCTTAGCAATCCATCCAGAAAGCTCACCACATCATCATTGAACAGATGTGCATTATCTTTATTGACAAACCTTGACCATGGTCTTTTAGTATATTGTCCTAAATCTTCATATTCGCTACCCAACGTTATTTCATACTTGTCTAAATAACTGTATAATTCATCAGTTCCCAAGACACGTACTATTTGCACTAATTGATCAGTGTTTGATTTCCCATGGAAGAATGGTTCCTTTTTGAAAATAATACTAGCCAACATTGCACCAAGTGACCACATATCTAATGAATAATCATAATATTTATAATCCACTAATAATTCAGGACCTTTAAAATATCTTGATGCAACCCTTACGTTATATTCCACTTCTGGATGATAAAATTCAGCTAACCCCCAATCAATTAATCTTAATTTCTTAGATTCATGATCAATCATCACATTATGAGGTTTAACATCTCTATGCATTATACCTTTTGAATGACAATAATCTAAAGCTTTAAGTAATTCTTTAATATAAAATCTAATCTCATAATCATCAAGTTGTGGATATAAGACTCTAAAATCAACATTATTAACATGTTCAAATATTAATGCTGGTGTCTTATTAACTTCATCACGAACAACTCCATAGAGATCAATAACATTAACACCACCACGTAAATTTTCTAAAATTTTAATCTCACGTTTGATTTTCTTCCTCTTTACTGGCTTTAATACTTTAATAACAACTAATGCTTCTTCTGATAATGAAACACCTTGGAAAACTTCACTATATTTACCACGTCCAAGTTTCTTAGTGATCTCATAGTTTAATGGACTTGCCCATCTAATCACATGGTTTTCGTACTCGGACCACTGTGCCGGCTGAAGCTCATTCGCATCCGCATACACACGGGCAGTAGACGGAACAGCCATCACTGTAAGATTAAAAACAAACTCTTATAAGTTGGAGGGACCTGATTAATGAGTTTTTTCAATCATTTTTGTCCATTTGCTGATTTCCGAGGTTGGTTATGTAATATATTAGTCATGTGCCCTCGGTTCTTGCGAATATAAATAAACCTATCAGTGTATAAACATAAACAATGAAGTAATTAAAGACTAAAGAGTCTATCAATTGACATGAGTGGGGATTTTGCAAAGCTGGTTTATGGTGGTTTTCCTGCTGTGAATGTCTCAAGTGAGACTATTGAACGATGCCGTCAATTGATTGATGCTGTTGATTTAGATAAACCAATCAAAGATGCTTATAATGAATTTGAGAAGCTAGCTGAGAAGTTTAGGTGTGAGTATTTGGAAGAGATAAAAGATGATCTGATACATCCTGATAATATTGAGAATGCATCACTAGCATTATATGATAAATATCTCGAGAATATCCAGCCTGGGAAGAGAAGAGTTCTTGTTGATGGACAATTTACTAAGACTGAACTTAAAGCATACTTTGAAGCTTTTTATGGGATTGACCCAGGTTTGAGGGGCGAGGAATTTCAGAGTGCTATAAAAGATAAAGAGGAATTGATCTCAGAACAGATCTTAACCAGTTTGGCAAGGTTAGATGTCTTGATAAAACCAACTCCTGGGTTTATTCATAATGGAATTTTGAACTTTGATAATTATAAACGTTATCGGTTCGTGATTGATGAGAATATCGACTTGATCAAAGAACTATGCGGCTCTGAACATAACTATTCACTGATTCAATCATTGTTTGTCATGTCTCTCAATATCAATAGACGACAAGCTCCATACTTACCTGATGATTTAGAAATTTATGATCAACTCACCCGCGTGCAGAAAGTACTCAAAGACGATGGGATTCATGAAAAACAGGAGAAAGAATACATCATTCCCAATGAGGCCCCCACTTTCTTTGTTTCTTGTGAAAATAGTACAAACGCTCATGAAAGTGTTCAAGATGGTTTATACTATTTATACTTTTCAATGATATTGGACTTCAAAGTGAATTCAAAGATGGTTGGAGATGAGAAGACAGTCGTGCCAAATAACATTGCTGTGTATAATGCTCTTCAAGCGATACGTTGGAGGGAATCCCCAAATCTATATAACAAAATCTTCAACATTCAGAATAATTTGCCAGTTTTTCAAAATCCACCATGCACTAATCATAATGGTGTTAAGCAATTGGTGTTCACTAATAAAGTTTATGCTACTGAAACACAAAAGGAAGTTTTATTCGAAGAGAATGCTTTGACTTTTTTGAATAATAGAAATTTTTCTTTCGGTGATGAGATATCAACTGAAATCAAGTTGTTTTCACTGAAACAACTCCCTACTTCAAAGTATCAAACTGCTTATTCAAAACCAATAATGATAAATATGAGAAATCTAAATAAAGCCATGCAACAAGAAAGATTGGTTTCCAAGTATACAGTTGAAATACATTTGAAATTCCCCTTAAAGACATTAAATATGAACATATGTCCTGTTGAAATCGTTAGAACCAATGCACTTACGAGCATTGTCAAACTCACGAGAGAGGCTTTGAAAAATTTGAATCAGAGGGCAGATTTATTTACGTTTCATGATATTTATCAAGAAATAAGTTCCATTAATAAACAAACAATCGTTGAAATTTTAAAAAGAGTGATGGATGATGAGGAATTGATTCATAGACTTACATCAAGACAATTTGTGTCTCAATTCCCAACACTTATCAAATACGGTTTGGAGATCATTGATCGTTTGATCAAACTAATCTTGAACTCGGGGTGTCATTTTGGGATTTTAACTAATGGTGCTGATATAGTGATTGTGAATCTTGATCCGGCAACTCTTGAAGATATTGATCAGGATCTACTGCGTTCCAAAAATTCCGCTTTCATTATCCTACAGGCTTCAGTGCAGGTGGTTAGCCTCACTGATGAAGTGAGTAACATCTATTCATTAACACAATCGCGTATCTTTTATGAGGTGTTGAAAATTTATGCACAAAGCAAGGCTGGAATTGTTGAATTTGAAGACACGATCGAAGCTAGAAATAAGATATTGCAGGTATATTCGAATCTATCGTTTAATGATCAGGTTGTTACTAAATTGAAGAGATATCT
This sequence comes from Gotozyma montana, assembly GCA_003706615.3. NCBI lineage: Eukaryota > Fungi > Ascomycota > Saccharomycetes > Phaffomycetales > Phaffomycetaceae > Gotozyma > Gotozyma montana. Next base: position 96,440 of record PPLU03000014.1, read on the forward strand.
TTATTTTAGAATGATCAATAAATTAATTAAACATTTGAAAGAGAAGAGTTTCAAGTATATCAATCAAGGAAAGATTGGTAGAGTTAATGAGTTCATTAATTCTAACAGAAACATACTCAAGTCCATTAATGGGGACCTTCACAAGGATTTGATTGACGCTATTGATAAGAAGGGTAAAGATTATGAATATTTTAAAAATATTCAATTCGTTTACAAAAATGTCATTGATAAGTTTGAACTGATAGGAATTGATCTTATTAAATTTGATTTGATGAATGAGACTGAATTCAGGAGTTTGTTTAGTGTTGAAAGAGTCATGCTTGGAGCTGAACCATTATCTACTTTTTCAACAGTTTTACACGTCAATGATAAAACTTCAACAGTTGAAAATCAAACAGTATTTAAAATATTTGACTGCAGTCGCTATCAAACATCAAGTGATTTATATGATGGTGTTCCTGCATTCGTAACAGATGAATTTTTTGAAGATGTCAAGTGTTATTCAGACTTTGAATTCATGTCTGAAATAGGTTTCACTTTTGAACTTGGGTTACTTATTGCTTTCAAACAATATAGAAATGAGTTGACTTGTTATTCAAGGATATTGAAAGAGTCTTCTTTGATTAAGAATAAATGTGTGCCTGAACTTTTGAAATTTGGGGTGTTAGTGCCAGATCATTTAAATCATAATTTATCACCTGAAACAATTGGAGAAGATGAAATGCCATTAATAGCATCAGGACTTTTCATACAATTACAATATATTGAACCTTCTGATGATGAAACTCTTGAAGGTTTGGATGATTCTGTTAAGATGAGTATCATAAGTGATGCTTTTCAAAACCTTGGTAAGATACATCATTTAGGCATTGCACATAATGATATAAGTGAATCCAATGTGATGTTTAACAAGAATAATAACCACAAAATCACATTCATTGATTTTGGTCATTCGATTGATTTGAATACAAATATTGTCACTGATGAGATATCCATCTGGAACTCTGAGTATGTTTCCTCCAATGATGATAATGTTGGAGAGCCAGCTTCTAAAAGGAGGAAAACACATCCAATCGTACATAGATTACTCAATGATGAGAAATATCACAAGAAAATTCAGTATTATTTCAAGAATGACTATGAATGTTTGAAAAGTTCACTATCTGAGAAGCTTAAGATAAAGATTGAAGGAAACTTTCAAAATACTGAAACTTTAGCACAAAACGATATCAGAAAATTAAAGAGACGAAACTGAAGTTTAGTCTAGTTAGCTGAAAGTTTTATATTGTAAGCCTTATAAATTAGTCACTAATGATCATTTGATATTTGAACCAACCCTGCTAAAATAACTACATTGCTGTATTTTCGCCTATATAATTTATTCTCATCATTTGTATGATTGTTTTTTAGATTTTACCAAAAACGTACTAACAACTCTTCAAACAATGGATGAGGAGTTTGCAAAGCTCTATGATTACGGTGGACAGCCTGCTGTGAATGTTTCAAGGGAGACGATTGAAAAATGTTGTCAATTGATTGATGTTGTTGATATAGAGAAACCAATCCATGACACTTATAATGAATTTGAGAAGCTTGGTGAGAAGTTCAGGAATGAATATTTGGAAGAAATGGAACATGATTTGATACATCCTGATAATATTGAGAATGCATCACTAGCATTATATGATCGATATAAACAGAATGTCCTGGCTGGGAAGAAAAGATTTCTTTTTGATGCTCAATTTACTAAAGATGAAAAAAAGCTTCAATCATACTTTTATAGCTATTATGGAATTGATCCAAGTTTGGACGATGAAGAAGCCAAGGCTGCGATGGAAGAGAAGGACGAATTGATCTCAGATCAGATTTTGAAAAGTTTGGCAAGGGTAGAAGTGCTGATAAAACCAACTCCTGGGTTTATTCATAATGGAATCAAAAACTTTAGGAACTATACTAAATATCATTTCGTTGAAGAGAGTTGCAAATTAATTCAAGAAGTTTCTGGTTCTGAGCATTATCATAAGATGATTTGTGCATTGTTTGTGATGTCTCTCAATATCAATCAGAGACGTTCACCGTATTTGCCCGATGATTTAGAGTTTTATGATGATATATCATCTTTATCTAGGTATGAATTGGATCAATATGCAAGTGATGAAGAAGAGGGAAGTGTTAATGTCAATAGATTCAATACAAATGGCAAGAATACTTTATTGACTTTCTCAGAGAGAAATGATAACAAATTTGATGGTCTTTATTATAGTTATTTCTATAAAATATTGATATTCAAATCAAATTTAAAGAAAGCTGAAGATAATGAGAAGAATAAAAGGTATTATTTGCAGATGCTTGGCTCACTGGATATCACTGGACAAATCTACTGGGAATATGATAGAAATATTTTTGGAAAAAGAAGAGTCGATGAAATTTTTGATCCCAAGTTATTCTTAAAAAATCCACCTTGTACTAATCATAATGGATGCAAATACAAGATACGAACTAGCCACTATAAAGATTATTCATCTAAAGGGGATATTATATTCAGACAAAATGTATTGAATTCTTTGGGTGAAAGTGAATTCTTTCAGGAAGATGATACACCTTTATATTTACACGTGATTACAATGAGGAACGTATACAGTTATTTGGATGAAAGTCATAAGTTACAATCAAGATCAAATATTGGTTTTAATATTGGTATTTTCAATCAAGTTATGGAACAAAGAACAATGACTCCGCATATTATAGTCTCAATGGAAATTGAATTTTCGAAAAGAACATATCCTCGTGAGTCTTCATATATGAACATATGTCCGATTGAAATCATCGAAACGAATGCACTTACGAGTATTGTCAAATTGACGAGAGTTTTCTTGAAAAGATTGGATCTGAGTACAGATTTGAGGAAATTTCAAGATATTTATCATGCAATTAATTCCATCAACGAAGATACAGTTGATCAAATATTGAAAGAATTGATGAATGATGAAGAGTTGATTGATAAACTCAAATCAAAACAACAGATTGTTTCTCATTTCCAAACTCTTATTAGATACGGTTTGGATATTATTGATCGTTTGATCAAACTGATACTAGTGTCAAAGTGTCATTTTGGGATTTTAACAAATGGTGCTGATATAGTGATTGTGAATCTTGATCCAACAAGTCTTGAAAATATTGACAAGGATCTATTGCGTTCCGAACATCCCACTTTCATTATGCTACAGGCTTCATTGCAGGTGGTTAGCCTTACTGATAAAGTGAGTAATGTCTATTCATTAACACAATCGCGTATCTTTTATGAGATTCTGGAAATTCAGGTACACAATAGGACTGATGTTAATAAATATAAAGACATGATTGAAGCTAGAAACGAGATATGTCTGTTTTATTCAAATTTATCATTCAATAATCAATTTGTGACTAAAGTGAAGAGATGTTTATATTTCAAAATGATCAATAAATTGATTAAACGTTTGAAAGGGAAGAATAGTAAGATTGGTAGAGTTAATGAGTTCATTAATTCTAACAAAGGAATACTAAGATCAATGAATGAAAAACTTTATGGAGGATTAATGGCAGCTATTGATGGAAAGAATAAAGAGTTAGGGTATTTCACAAATATTCAATTTATTTACAGAAATGTTATTGATGAGTTTAAAAAGATGGGTATTGATTTCACCAAATTTGATATGTTAAACGAAACTGAATACAGAAATTTGTTCAAATTGGAAAACGTCATGTTAGGAATTGAACCATTATGTTCATATTCAACAGTTTTAAAAGTCAGTGATAGAATCACAGTTGAGATTCAAACAGTGTTTAAAATTTTTGACTGCAGTCGTTATCGAACATTAATTGATCGAGCTAATTGGGCTAATGCATTCTTAGGAACTGGTGTCTTTGATTATGTTAGGTGGTATTCAGATTTTGAATTCATGTCTCGATTAGAAATGACTTTTGAAAGTTGTTTACTTATTGCATTCCAACAGTTTGGTAATGAGTTGACATGTTATTCAAGGATATTGAAAGAATCTTCATTGATTGAGAATAAATGTGTGCCTGAGCTTTTGAAGTTTGGAGTGTTAGTGCCAGATCTTTTAAATCATAACCTATCATCTGAAACGATTGGAGGAGATGAACTTCCGTTGATAGCATCAGGACTTTTCATACAATTACAATATATTGAACCTTCTGATTATAAACTTATCAAAGATTTAGATCTTTCAATCAAGATGCTTATCATAATTGATGCTTTTGAGAAACTCAGTGCTATACATCGTTTGGGTATTATACATAATGATATAAGTGAGTCCAATGTGGTTCTCAACAAGAATAATAACCACAAAATCACATTCATTGATTTTGGCCATTCAATTGATTTGAAACCTCACTGTGAAGCTTATCACCATAATGGAAAGAATGGAGAACCAGTCTCTAAAAAGAGAAAAGGAGAAAAGAAACTGATTGAAGAAAAAAAGGAACATCAAGAGAGAGTTTATAATTACTTTTATGAAGATTACAGTAGGCTAGAATCTGTTTTGTCAAAGAAGATTGGAATAAAGATAGACTATTACAAATTTATTGATACTGAAGCTTTAGTGAAAGAGGATATCCAGATATTGAAATGCGCAGAATGAGAATAAGCGTATTGATGATTGTTAATTTGAATCCATATACACTTCTATATCTCACTGCCAAAAGAAGGAAATAGTTCAACTAACGATCTAATCTTTGAAAAATGTGTTAAATTATGGCTATACAAGATAACTTTATCAACTTGTTGTTTCGCTATGTATTAAAGTTAACTGCAACTCAATCCTTATATCAGGTGAACCTAGAAGTATCATCGGTTTCCGTTTACTCCTTTATCAACCAATTCAGTATCCAATTGCAAAGGGATTATATACCACTGATACCCTTGATGACTTCTTCTTGTCTTTTCTTATCTTGTTCCACTTTATCCAAAGGTGCAGAAGATCTTAATTCACCAACAATATCTCTTGTCTTGTCAAAATAAACAAATTTTAATAAATTTCTTAAATTTGATTCAATATCTTCAATAAAAGAACCAATATTAGTAACGTTACTCAATAACTTATCTTGACCAATTTCGAATTTTTTTGTATTTTGTCTAATCAAATTCCCATTCAATTTCAACTCTTTACCATTATTCAATTCTAAGATAACTGTTGAAGTGATTTTAATTTCAACTAATCCATTACCAATTGATTCATTCTCCAAGACATGAATAGAATCCCAAACTCCACCATCTGATGTTTTCTTCAACAGAACAACACCCGCAAACGAGTCAATCCCACCATCGTCTTCCAAATCCCATAGATAAACACTTGATAATCCACCAGCCTCGTAGTACAGATCCCTGTACACATCGAAAGCATCGTTCAACGCAACTTCCAGCCCTCTCAGCTTCTCGGAAGGGAAAGGGGACTCATCCTCGCCAGACTCGATGGCAGGGAAGTACTTGTTCGACCACGGGGAGCGATACGAGTCCAGGTCACGGTTGTAATCACAGCACAGATAATTCTTACCACTCTCTTTATCCAGTTCAACAGTGAGTGGGACATCAACACTCGACAAAAGATCCTCGGAGATGTCCGTGTTCAGACGGGAGACATTTGTCAAGTGCTGTGGAAGTCTCTGCGGGTGCACTTTGCGCAGCAGCGATAACGCAGTGGTGTAGGAGTCACTCATTACTGTTACTCTTATAAGGATGAGTTTTTCATAACAAAAATAATACTATAAATAAACTCAACAGAAATGAAGAAATCAACAAATTGAAAATATGACTACGATGTGGAAGTTTTCAAAGCTATCATGTTCATTTATTCATAATAATTCTTTTCAGCTTGTTAAGATCTTTTTGGGCTAACTTTTCACTATCCAAATGCGAATCGTCACTTATTTGAACTTTGAGCTTTTTAGACAAAACATCAATTAGCTTTGAGTAATCAGATTCAAAAGCATTACGGACTTTATTTTGGAAATCTTGATCATTTATCATTTTCTTTTTAGCTGATGATTTGGTTTTTCTTTTCTTAGGAATTGGTAGTAAAGTTTTGTCTTGTGAACTGGTTATCAAACTGCTACTGAATGATATTTCATCGAACTCGTCTGATTTGGTTTTTTTGGACTTGGATGACTGTTCATTCTCTTGCAATTCCTCGGCAGCCTTTCTTTTCAAATCAATTGAATGACCAAAATCAATAAGTGTGACTTTATTGTTATTATTGATATTGAGAATTAAGTTTGACTCAGTAATGTCTTTGTGGATTATAAACAATGAATGTATTTTACTGAGGTTTTGGACAGCATCTCTTATAATCTTCTTTTTATCATTGATATTCAAATTCTTGATAGTTTCATCATCAGATTCTTGAATTTTTTCAAGTTGGATAAATAAACCTGAAGCAACCAATGGTTCATATTCGGAGTTCTTTTTTGTCAACCCATGGTTTAGTAGACTGGACACTAACACCCCAAATTTAAGAACCTTTGGAACAAACTTCTTTCCAGCCAATGCAGGTTCATTGATTATTTTCCAATATGAATGAATTTCATTGCAGTACTGACCAAAAGCAACCAGTAAACCAGTATCAACCGTGAGATACATCTTAGTGTCATTCGTGAAGTAAGACTTGTTGATTCCATTAATTCCCTTAACATCTGCAGGAACTTCGACGGAATCCGATGAAGTCTCAAACCGACTAGGATCATAGTATTTAAACATAGTTTCTTCATCTGTGGAAATTGATGTAGTTTCAACAACTGTAGAAAATGTTGTTAGTGGTTCTTCACCTTTTATCACTCTTTTGATATTGAACTCTTTACGAAATTCATTTTCACTCATTACATCAAATGTACTGAAATTTGTACTTATGATCACGTTAAGTGTTTTAATGATCTCAGTTTTGATGGATTTAACTGTTTCAAGTTGATTTTTGCTCTGATCCATAGAAGTAAACAATATTTTAACAAGTTGATTTTCTATCCCTTCTAGTATATCTTTGTTGCTTTCAATGAATTTAGTAACTCTTTCGAGTTTTCCTTTTTCAATGCATTCAATATTTTTACTTTGCAATTTCATCAACCACATATTTATGCATCTAAAGTTGATATATCTTTTGATCCTCGTTTTCAACTCATTGTTGAATACCAGGTTTAAACATTGTTGGAAAACTTTTCTTCTATCTTGAATGAACACATCCAGGTTCTTTTCCGGATCCTCGTATACAGTAATGATACCCAGAATTTCAGATAAAATCTGATTTTTTGATAGAAAGTAGACATTACTGACCTTGTCACCAAGTCTAATCACCTCCACTGTTGTTTTTAGCAAAACACAACTTACCTGCTTGGAAGAAATTTTCTCAACACTTGTTGAGTCCACTAGACTGATTAATATTATATCAAATCCATTGGTCAAGAACCCTATTTTCGAATTTGAGTTCAAGATATATTTTAACACTTGGTCTAATATTTCAATACCATATCTTATTAACTTAGCAAACTGAATCACAAGTTCCCCCGATATTAGCTTCTTGATGAGGACTCTCTATCGATCATCACTTCTTCTAGTATTTCTTGAATTACTTCTTTAGTGATTGAATTTATTGCCTCATCTAATTTAGAAATCGTTGAATCTTCCTTCAGATTCAACCTTTTCAAAAACACTCTGGTGATTTGGATTATAGACGCCAAAGCATAACTTTTCTTAACTTCAACGGGACAAATATTAAACTTGGAAGAATCATCACCATCATGAATGGTTGTCATTACAACAAAATCTGGTCTTAGCCTTTTTTGCTCTAGTATCAAATCTAAGCCTTCAAGCTTTTTATCGTCAGTAGCTTTTTTTGGTTCAGCTGATGTGGAAATTGTAGTCTGGGATTGTTCCCTGTCATGGTTGATGTCTGCTGAGATTCTTTGATCTCTAAAGATAACCGTGTCTTTCAACGAAGTCAATGCACTTAGCAGAAATACATCCGCCATATTAGATTCCGATCTCATTTGAGTCTTGTCCAAAATTATTAATTTCTGGCTATTTGAATTTGAACAAGGTGGATTGTCCAGGGAAAAAGAATCATTATCTGAGTTCGTAAACAGTTTATTAACTTCATTTTCTGCTGTTACCCTAATAGGGTCCCAAGTCATTCTTTCAACAAGTGAATTTGAACGAATTCTTTTAGCTTTTGACCGTTTCTTAACCTCTTCTTTCTTCAAAGCTGTTTTAAATTCCAAAATCTCGCAAAAATAGAGATAATAGAGGTCATGATTCCCATTATTACTGTCTTTATCCACTTCTGAAATCATCAATAGAGTGTTTTTATTATTTGTCTTGCTCTTAATGTTATCTCCCATCTGTGATGGATAAGCACCGTCAGCCTGGACCGCCTCTGGTGATTGGAAATCTTTAAGCTGATCATAGATCTCCAAATCAGAATTTATAAAGTGTGTATATCTTCTGTTGAAGTTTATTGTGCTTATAAACAACGCTTCAATCATATCGTGATAGTGTGCAGATTGAGATATCTCTCTGATTAAATTTAGACTGTGACTATCATCAGGTCTGAAGCTATAAGTCTTGTAATGTGTAAAGTCTATAAGACCATTATGAATAAACCCAGGAGTTGGTTTAATCAAGACATCCAACCTTGCCAAACTCTTCAAGATCTGATCTAAGATCAATTCGTCCTTCTCTTCCATCGCAGCCTTGGCTTCTTCAGCTCCCAAACTTGGATCAATTCCATAGTAAGTATAAATGTATGACTGTAGCTCATCTTTAGTGAATTGCTTATCAACGAGAAATCTTTTCTTCCCAGCCAGGACATTCTTTTTATATTGTTCATATAATGCTTGTGATGCCTTCTCGAAATTGTCAGGATGTATCAGATTATCTTCTATCTCTTCCAAATACTCATTTCTGAACTTCTCAGCGAGCTTCTCAAACTCCTTATAAGTGTCTTTAATTGGTTTCTCTATATCAACAACATCGATTAATTGACAGCATCGTTCGATTGTCTGTCTTGAGAGGTTCACGACCGGTAGCTTTTTGTTGTATAGCTTTGCACAGTCAGCTTCTTCTTCCATGTCAATATTGATTTATTTAGATAGAAAGGGGAAGAATAATAACAAAAAAAAGATAATTATAAATTGATTTAATATACTAAAAACAATGTCAATTCTCTCTGTTATTGGACCCTTCATCCCACAAACGGGACTCTTGCCCAAGTGGCTGCTGCTGATCTCACTCGTCGCTTCTTTGAACTCGCTGCAGGCGTATTCCACTAGCGAAGTCTCGAAGAAAGTGTACGCCAGAGCCCCCCACGAAGTCACCCCACTGGCTGCCAGAACGTTTGGTACGTGGACGTTTGTTTCTGCTGTGATTCGCTTCTATGGTGCCTATTATCTAGGAAACAAGCAGATCTATGAGCTTGTGTTTTGGAGTTATGTCGTTGCGTTTGCCCATTTCGCATCTGAATTCATCTTTTACAAGACTGCTAAATTCGACAAGGGATTGGCTGGTCCTGCTATTGTCAGCACTACTACTCTCGTGTGGATGTGGTTGCAATGGGATTACTACGTTCGTTAGACTGCTTATAGTTATACTACGTTAGATATCGTGAACCATGGCGAAAAATATACATGTGATTGAACAAATTGTAGAGACTGTGGGATATTGATATTGTGATACTGTGATATTGATCCTGTGATTCTCTCTAGTGTCTTGTTGGATCTTGACGTCTCAACACTTCAACTGCAGGTCCCAACAATCTCTGGAACCCACGCTTGTCCAACGTGGCAACGTCAACGTCGCTTGTTGCAACCACCGATGCCTGTCTAGGTAGATCGTTCAACAATGCAACCTCACCGAAATAATCACCCCTTTTCAAAGATGTCACTTTACCATCATCATTCTTCAATACATCTGCTTCACCTTTAATAATCAAATAAAAATTATCACCAATTTCACCTTCTTTAATAATAATATCTCCAATTTTATAACTTTCAGTATCTAATGCATCAGCTAATTTAGATCTTTCAAATAATGATAAATTTGATAAAACAGGAACTTCTTTTAAAAAACTTTCATATAATTGTCTCTTTTTTGAAGTTTTTGCCAATAAAATATTTCTAAAAGTTGAACGATCTAAAGCCCAAAGAATAACATCTGTTGATGCCAATACCGTTGCTGCTCTTGGAGAATTATACATCAATGCTAATTCACCAAAACTTGAACCTGATGAAGATTCACTAACTTTATTATCATTGACAAAAAATTCAACTTTCCCACTTTCAACAACATAAAAAAAATCACCTTCATCTCCTTGTTTAATAACTTCTGAACCTTTTGGTAATTTAACTTCTTTTAATGCATTAATCACCGTTTTTAATGAATCTTCATCCAATGAACTAAACAAAAAAATCTTTGCAACACTTTTTTCTAATCTTTCCAATTGTTCTCTTGTTTTTGGAATAACTGTGAATTTATAATCATCTTGAATTCCATTAGGGTTTAAAGTTTCCGCACTAACAGAAGTACGTCTATTGGCATTGAAAGTCGTTGGAATATTATGAGAAACAGGTTGTACTGATTGAGTAACTGATTGTGATGATCTTCTTGCTTGTAATGCAGCAAAGGCATTAGCTCTATGGAATTCGTCATTTGTCGTCGTTGCACTTCCACTTGGACCATCAGCACTGAATGGATCAATTGTAGTGTTCACTGCATTGCTATGGCCTTCACCAACGGCAAATCCACTCTTAAAGATACCCTCCTTGTTCTCTTCAAGGTTATTAAACGGATCCTGACTCGTATTGGTGTTGATTCTAGGGTCTCCTGAAGGATTGTGGTGGATGAGTTTGGATGCAGGATCATCATTGGCGAATGGTTGCTTGAAAAGGAGTCCAGTCTCTCCAGTTGTGTTGGCATTGGCATTGACATTGGAATTGACACTTGTTTGGCCTGATAACAGCTCTTTTCTCTGTCTCTCTAGCCTTGCGAGGAAGTAATTGGCACAGAACTGGATCACATCGAGTGGCTGCTGTGCCAGGACCTCTTTGTTCAGCTCGTTCAGCACGTCCACGTACTCAGTAGGAAGCGACATTTGGTGTGTTTAGTTGTTAGGGGGTTAAAAGAGTTTTTTGGTTGTTTTTCAGTTGCTGGAGGGGAGAGAACCGGTGGTGTATATTCCGAGGGTATTTAAAGATTGGGAGTGGATTTGAGGTGTGTTGTGTATGGGTTGAGGTCAATGCAGTGGGTGTAGAGTGGTTTAGTAAGGAACAGCTATCTGGTGGCTTTTTGTGCGTGGGAATTGGATGGTTATTGGTTGAAATAGGATTTATATTAGGTCACGTGACTGGCTCTTATAATGAGTTTGGAATATAAAGATATGAATAAAGGAATAGATCTAGTGGGTGATAAGTATAGTGTTATTAGTTGTATTGTTATGGTAATATGAATGATTTATCAATTAATGAAGTACTTTGACGTTATTCAATAAATATATAATTATTATAATTATTTATCAATTTATTCAACACTTTTAGTTCAAATTCAATATTGATTTAATGAATTGATGAGTGTGTTTTTATCTTGAAAATTGCAAAAATTGCACTTTCAAAAGTGAAATACTGTCAATTGTCTCTATAATAAGCTTCAATTACACTTTTGACTCCAATGATCACTTTGAGTGTTGAAAGAATCACTTATATTATCATAAATATACTCATCACACTCACTTTATGTGTTCGGTATATTAACTACAAAAATTCAAATCAATCTTTCATTCTATACTAGTTAGGTATATCCACCACTGGTGCCCTTTCTGCTTCATCCTCAAGTCTTTTTCTCTCAATGTTACGTTGTTGTGACAATATATAAAAAATCAATCCAATTCCAAAAATCAAAGTAAGACTCAATAGGATTATATTCAATGGGATTGGATTGTTATGATACACTGTCTTGACCAATTTATCAAGATATGTTTGTAAATAGTTTAGTAAACCGGCAATACACATCAATAAACCGTAAACTTGTCCAAAAGTATCAAATCCAAAAACTTTTGCAGTATAATCACTAACTGCAGTATAATAAAATGGTCTATAAGTGACTAATAAAAAGATCCCCAATAGATTGAAAGTGAATGATTTAATCAATCCAAAAACACCAATGAATGTGGTTACACCTAATAAGATTGTTAAAATTTCAACAGTTTTCAAATTGTCTAATAATATCCCAATGAATGGAATTGCAATTACACCACCTAATGGTAATGCAATATCGAAAATATTATTAATTTTCAATGCCAATTCTGAACCTAATAAATAATCTTCTTGAGATCTAATAGTTGCAACGAAATAATTAATTCTCATCATTTGAATTGCAGTAAATCCACACATTATGTAAAAAAATGGTGATTTAATTTGATCTTTAACTGAATATCCATCAAGAATCCCAAATATGTTACCTGATTTAACAGTGATTTCATGCTCAACGTATTCTTCAAAAACTGATTTTCGACGTTCTCCATTTGCTGTTAAACTTGTTCTTGGTTCTAATGTATTTTCCAAATCTTCAAAATTATTACCACCATCATTACCTGAGAGTAATGAAGTGCGTTCATTGATATCGGGTATAATGTTTGATCCATCATCACCTTCTAACAGATTCCCATTCTCATCCAATCCTTCAATTGCAAGTTTTTGAACGGTACCATAAGTTTTATAACTTTTAGTTGGCATTATAAACAATTGACAAATGAATATAAAGACAGGAACGATTAAATAAATAGTGAAGAAAGTAACCAATGTAACTTTGATATAATTTTGATAAATGATTCTATAAACTAAGAAAACTGCACTTGATGTATCAAATGCACCTGTCAATAATGCAAGAATCATTCCACTATATTTAGGAAAACTATTAGCCAATTGGAAACTTGAAATGAAAACAAACGGACCACCCAGTGCTAGGAATAAGTATCCAGTAAGGTATGGATCTAAAAACGATAAGAATTGAAAGAATTGTGCTAATAACAACGATCCTAGAAATATAAGCACTGATCCAATAAACCCACAAACTCTAGGCCCATAGTTATCCAAGATGTTCCCTACCAGCAAGGCAGTGGCATTAGTGACAACTGCACCAATCGTAAACATCTTGTTCAGTTTCAAATCTTGTTCAATGCAAACTAAATCACTTGTTCCAACATCACAAACTTCATGGTATACGCCTTCTGAGATGAGAATTGGTTTGAGTGCGGCAAAGCCGAAGATCGGACCTGCAGCGAACAAACACCACAAGATGGCACACGCACACTGGATAATTCTCAGCCTGTTGTCCTTCATTATAGAAAGAGAATATAAAGAGAAGAATGAATAAATTGGTTGTATTTGATATTTAAGTGATAAGAGAAATAAATTTTATTGTGTTACATAAGCGTTGATAAGGAATATGGGCTACTCCGAAGATATTTATATTGGCATCAGAGATCTATTCAAACCATGAGATGAGGAACATGAGTGAGACACCGACCAGAATGAAGAAGATCTGTGCAATTGCGTTCAAAAGTTCTTTTTTTCTAGAGTTTTGTACGTTTAGTTCCAAAACTTCAGGAATTACACCAACTGTTGCAATGTATAGGAATCCACCAGCTGTGAATGGCAGTGTAAGATCACCCGTAGTGACACTTGTACCGAAAAGCCCCGGTGATAAGTCAGTTATTGAGTCTTTGGTGATTTCAACTGAGTTACCCAAGTTTTGAATTGCAATTCCTAAGAACGTACCCAAGTATGCACCAATTGCAGTGACGAATTGTGAGTTCATTGCCTGCCATTTAGTGAATCCACCTTGGATCAATAGTGCGAAATCACCGACTTCGTGAGGGATCTCATGGAAGAACACGGCAAGACAAGTTGTTGAACCGACTGATTTTGAAATGTAGAAACTTGCAGAGATTGCTAATCCATCAGTTATGTTATGAGAGAAATCAGAGATCAGATTGAGGTATGCGCTTGCCTTGACTGATTGGTTTGGATTCTTAATGATTGCATCTTTATCACCGTCTGTTTTTTTATGTTCTGCAATTGGATCTAATGAATGAGAATGTCCATGTGATGATGATTCAACACCTTGTTGATGTTCCAAGATCCTTAAACTCTTGTCAATCAAGAAGAATGAAAGGAAGCCAATGAATATGAACACACCTAATATACTGTTTCTTCTTTCATCAACCAATACGAATGAATTTTTAGAATGATCAATACTTTCACCAACAAAAGTTTGTGGTAATAAATGTAGGAAAACATCACCTAGTAGACCACCAATGGCGAAACTGACCAACAGTGATAATTTAGATGGGTTTATTGAAGATGGGATAAAAGCAAGGATCAAATTTGGTGGGCCTGAAATGTAAGTGGTTGCTAATAATGCGTTATATCCTGGATTTTCAAAAGGGAATAACTTTGAGAAAAGATATCCAATGATTGATTCTTCATCATCGTTATGATTGTTGGCTTTCAATTCATCAAGTTCTTTAACGACTTCACATTCTGATAGTTTATTAGAAAGGGCAAGTAAATTAACGTCTCCATTTGAATAAAAAAGTTGATCTTTTGGTAATGATAGTGAATTATCATTTGGTTTCTCAACGTGACGATGTGCGACGTGTGACGACACGAGTGCAGTGAATGCAGTGAGAGTCAGTAAGAATCTCATTATGGTTTGAACAAATTGTTGATGTTTTTGTTTTTATTTTATGTTTTTTTTCTGTTGACGTTTTTGACACCCGATGAGATTGATGATTATGAATTTAGTACAAATTTAATTATCTACAAATTCATTGTATAAAAGTGAGTGTATTCATTAAATTGTGTCCTCTATTAAGCCCATCACATTATGATCTTGTGGTGATCTGTGATTTCATAGCACATGATTTTATCTCTCGCAGTCGTCTATATAGTGAGATGATATAGTGAGATGATTATGATTATGATGATTCAATACCTATTACTTCCCAGCATCCAGCCAGAAGAAGCTTCTTTCTTGAATCCACTTCCGAATATTCCATACCCTTCATCATCATCTCTTTCATCAGAATCGTAAAGATTCAAACCAAATCTATTCTTTTTACCATATAGATCGATCTTAAATTTATTATCAGTGTTGGAATTAGTTGTATGTTTGTCTTGAATTGAATCAGTTGTTGGATCTCTTGAGGAAGAAGTGAATGACATCATCCAGTTGGATGAGTCTGGGTCTTGATGTTCTTGTAGAATTGATAACGGTTGTTTCTTGATTGGTTGGTCATTAGTGGTATTATTATTATTAGTGAGTGTGTGGTTATCATTGTTGTTGTTATCATTGTTAGTTGTTGGGTTATTATCAATTGGGCTATTATTGTTATCAGTTAGGTGATTGTGATTGAGTGCATCAGTTGAAAGAATCTCATTCAATGATTTTTCAATCAAAGATTTATCAAAAATTGAAGATTTTGAATTATTTTTAAAAGAATTTGTTGATTTTAATCCATCATTATTTGAATCATTACCATCAAGTGTTATAATTGAAGAATTATTTGATTTTGAAAGTTCATAACTTGATGCAATTGGTGTTGATTCATTACTTTCTTCATGTCTATTATTAAGAGTTGAAAAAGATCCTGGGAATATAGTCAAATGGTTTAATGAATCAGCAAGACTATTACTGGAACTATTACTTGATGATAGTTGTTCAAGATCAGGTACACGTTCGATTTGACTTCCATCATCTGCATCTATGTTTTGGAAAGGATGATCATCAGGGAATTTATTTGGAGATATTGATTCATGTAGTTTAATGCTTGATTTTTTCTTTATTGGAGTTGGTGCTAAGATTATTGTCTTGTTTGATTGTTTCTTAGTTTGTTGAACTCTACCACGACGTGATGAAGTGATTTCTTCATCACTAAAGAATGGATTTCTTAAAGTTGGACCAAATAATGAAGTTGATCTAAATCTTTTTTGATTTTCATCACTTGTGATTGTTGAATTTGGTCTTCTTCTACCAACGTTGAAAGTTAAACCTTCATTATCTGAATCTTCTGAATCATCATCTGATTCATTATGTGTACCGTTCTTGGGTGTAAGTAAAGATTGTGATCTAAATCTTGGATTTATAGGATTTGTTTGTCTTCCTGATTTAAAATTCAATTGTTTTCTATTATTGAAAGTTAATTGAACATCTTGGAAAGGATCACTATGAGAAAAAATATTAACATCATTGAATATTATTTCTGATTTGATTTCAATATCAGTTTCTAATAATCTCCAAAAATATTTATTCTTGGAATAATCAGAAGTTGGTTTGGATATTGACATTGAACCTAATGGAATTTCAACAAATAATGATTTACCAATTAATTTAGATATTAAACTTCTAACAATTGCACCATGAGTCATCACTAATAAAATCTCTTTTTCATTTACTTCTTTGGGTATTTTCTCAACATTTTTTTTAATCAACGATATCAAACCTTGATTTGATCTATTGTATTGATTAATAAAACTTTCATTATATGGACCTGGATTACCAAACGTATAACTATCTGACAGGTCCAATTTAATATCAATGAATTCATTATTAGTTCCATTCAAATTCAAATTCGAATTAAGATACTGTATGGCAAAACTCAACAATCCTTCACCATTATCATTTGGTGGATAATGATTAATATCCAATTCAGAATTCAACCATTCTGATAAGAAATGATCAATATGGATAATGATCTTGATATGTTTCAATGGATCTTTATGTTTCTTGACAATATAATCAATCATGAACTTAATAGTCTGAATACATCTTAAATAAGGAGATGTATGAAATCGTAAAACAACAGTGGTTTCCTCGATATGACTCTGTACATAACTCAACAATTTCTGACCCATCTCCATCGACTGAGTGTATCCGTTATTGGACTTATTAGAGGTCGATTGGAACGTGGCAAGTCCTGGATTGTAAGAGTCACTCACCATGTATTCTGGTGATACTCGATTGGTCTTTACATCGATCGAAGAGACTGTGGAGGACACTTTGTCTGCTCGTTGTGCGTGGCGCAGCACAAACAGCGAGTCGATGTGTGAGGGTGGGGCCATAGTGGATCTCTGATGGCTTTAGCTGGAATAAGAGTAAGGTGTGGAATGTATAGATCCTGAAGGGTTATTCTTCTTTATTCTTGATGCTGAATAAGAACAAGGGTAAAAGCTGGTGGGGGTGGAATAGTGGATAGTGGGGGTAGGGAGTATGTGCAGTGATTAATGAAGAGCAAGCACAAGAGACTCAGAGCTCAGAAGTCTGTATTAATATTAATCGAATCTTTTGATGTTTTTTCGTTTTTCTTCGTATACGATTTGTAAGAAAACTACAGATTTTAATTAATAAATTATTTATTCATCTTTTCCTTTTAAGGAGATTCAATACGTTTTCAGCAGCTGATGGTTCAACTTTCTTTGTCTGTTTGTGAGGTTTTGGCTTTTGTTTCGAGTTCGTAGCTGCTTTTTTCACCGGTTTAGTGATTTCCATTATTTCATCATCAGAATTGATCTCTTGAAACTCTTCTTCAGAGCTGAGAATCTCTTGTTCTGATTCGTCTTCAGAGCTGACTATTTCTTTGACTTTCTTTCTTGTTGCCCTTTTATCTGGTTGTTTAGCAGTAGTTTTGGGTTTAGCAGCAGTTTTACGTGCTGGTTTCTTCTTAGTTTTTAGTTCTTCCATCTCTTCATCTTGATCAGAAGTTATAGTTTGATCAATCGGTTTTGGTGTGATTGATCTTGATGGTTTATTCTTTTGACTCTCTTGTCTCTCTTTTTTAAACTCTTTCAACACTTTATTAAAATTATCATCATCTTTAATTTCAACATTGTCTAATTTTAAAAACTGTTTCAATTCATCAGACAGTTCAACTTCAAAGAAATCTTTGATTGCTGTCTTATCATCGTTTTGGATGAATCGTTTAATCGCATCTCTAAACCCATTTTCTGGTAAGATCCCCAATTCTGTTTCTTTTAAATAATCATTAATAAACGATTCAATGTTAATGTTTTCAGTGTCTTCATTAGCACCATTGTGATCATCATTGAAAGTTGCTCTCATTTTACTTGATTTATTAATCTCTGTTTTTCTATGGAATTGTATAACTGAGTTAGCATTTGCAACTTTACCAACAAATCTATTACTAAACCTTCTTGGATTTTCAACTTCATAACCGCCTGTATAATCGACTCTTAAACGAATCAATGGTAATGGTTGAGAATCAATCGAGTCTGGATTCAATTCTAAATATTCATCATTTGCAAGTTTTATTAATTCTTCAACTTTTTCAAACAAGTATTGAGTTACTTCATTTTTATAATTTATACCTGGTCTTAATGATTTGATTTGATTTAATTGAATCTCAAGCATATGGAAAGGTCTAACTGTTTTCAATTTAAAAGACTCTAATGAATAATCTTTACCTTGGATATTTGCAACGAATACTCTTTTTTCAATAGATTCAGATATACTTAAAGAAGTAGCAACACTTGAACCTGGTTGTAATACATCAAATCCAGTTCTTAAATTAGTCACTGAATGTGGAATACATTCATGTTCATGACCCCAAATGACCAAGTCTAATAATGAAGGCAAGAAATGTTCAGGAAGATATGCAGTATTTGGTCTAATTGCATGATTTTGATGAACAGTCATGAGATTAAACCATTCATCATCTGCAACATTAGGAATTCTAAACTTGACTTTCTTATCTTTGAACGTCTTAAACAATCTCTCATCACGTACAGCTGCAAGACCAAACAATGCCAATTTAGTGAAACCTTTCT
Organism: Gotozyma montana; assembly: GCA_003706615.3. Classification (NCBI taxonomy): domain Eukaryota; kingdom Fungi; phylum Ascomycota; class Saccharomycetes; order Phaffomycetales; family Phaffomycetaceae; genus Gotozyma; species Gotozyma montana. Next base: position 115,316 of record PPLU03000014.1, read on the forward strand.
GTAGTAATACTGGAGTTATACTAATCTCATCAGTTTGAACAACTCTACCGAAATGATTGACAAGACCACTGACACTTAACAAGTCCAAAGGTGATAACAGTCCACTCCCTGACGCGTCATCATGGTTCCCAGAGATGCTAAACACGGGGATCCCCACGTTCAAATTAGGGTCTTCATAATTGACTGTGTTGAAACCATCATCGAACACGACACTTGGATCACTGAGCATCTCGAGCTCACAGGGCTTGTCACCCATACAGCAACGCCTGAGGATTCTCATGACATGGTACAGTGACTTCTTTGTGGGTTTGTTGATGTGGAAGAGATCACCACATTGCAAAACCATATCAACGTCTTGTTCTTTGGCAAGGTCCATGATCTCTTCGAACGTTTGCCAGGCGTCGTCCCCTCTGACTGGGTCTGACTCGTTGTAGCCGACGTGGTTGTCCGTGGTGATGAGCACGCGGATTGTGTCGGGGCCTGGAGGGATGTGCTCTACCTGGGGCATTTGTTAGTTATTGTATATGAGTATTAATGAGATGAGTTATGAGTTATATAAGTAATGAGTAATATCTACGGATCAATATAAAGAATATGGACATGGATTAGACACGGATCATGATATAGACCTAGTTAACTGGTTTCTGGTTGACACCTGCTTTCTTGAAGTTCTCAGCAATGAGGTTTCCTTCTTGGAATTTGTAGATGACTGCACCACCAAGGATGAAAACACCAGTGATTGCACCGAAGTAGCCACCCCATTTAGCGTAAGGAGTGGTGGAGTCTGACATTCTGACGGCTGTTCTCTGGAAGGCTCTGACGGCTGATGGGTGCATTGTAATTAATTGGTGATATTTAATTGATATATTGATATATTAATTAATTCATTTTCTTTTTTTTCAGATTCTTTTATTGGTGGATATTATTAGTTGTGGGTGGGTGTTGGTGTTAGTGTTTCCTAATTGGGAAGTCTAGTTATATCCCTATGTTTTTTTCATATAACAATTGAATAACTAATAGTAATAGTAATATAACTAACAGTATATATATAGATTTATAATGCTCAGAATCGCAGTTCGTTCCCCACTGTGGAGACAGGCAGCTAAGACAGTGGCTATTCAAGCAGTGAGAACAGCCCCACGCATCACCAGACACACCACCCAGCTCGCCTTCATCAGATTCCAGTCCACCCACAAGCAAGAACCAAAGCAGAAACTAAGCTCAGAGGCACCACTCCCAACAATCTACACATACGAGGACATCAAGAAACTCATCACCCACCCAGACCCTTCAAAGGTCCTCGTCGACGTCAGAGAACCGTACGAGTTTGAAGAATACGCCATACCTACAGCCATCAACATCCCATACAAATCAACCCCTGGTGCTTTGGATTTACCAGATGAAGAGTTTCAAGATATCTTCAAGTTCGAGAAACCTTCCAAAGACAAAGAGTTGATCTTCTACTGTGTCGCTGGTGTCAGATCAACTGCAGCTTTGGATCTCGCCCAGATCTTTGGTTATGAGAAATTAGGTAATTACGTTGGAAGTATAGATGATTGGTACGCTCATGGTGAAGGTCCATCTCCAACTGAGGAATCCAAAGCATCTGATAAGTGATCCTATAAAGTCTATCAGTGTATATGTAAATAGTTATCCATTCAATGTGATCATTATACAAACATTATCATTAATTTCTAGGCTTATTAAACTCCAATTGTTTAAATTCTCTACCCAATCTTCTCTTTCTTTTTCTTTCCATGACTTTATCCCTTTGTTTAGCCTTCATATGATCAAATTTATACTTTTGAACAATCTTTCTTTCATCTCTTTTCTTTAAATAGTATTTATTACCACTGGTATTCATTTGTTGTTTATATTCATCAATTGCCTTCTTTTGTATTTCTTTATTCTTTAATGAATCCATTCTTGATTTTAATGATTTTTGTTCATATTCTAATTCTTCAACTTCTTTATAACTTAATCTATCTTTTAATTTTGGATTCTTTAAAATTGATTTAATCTCTTTAATTTCACTTTCTCTATATTCATCCAAGAATTTATAATCTTTACGAACTCTTTCCAAATCAGCTTTACCATAAGCTGCATCAAATCTAATATCTGTAAATAATCGACTTCCTTGATTTGCTAAACCTGGAATATCTCTTAATTTCTTAACTGGTCTCTTTGATGATGATTCCTTTGGTGCATGTTTACCTTTCTTCTTCTTACCAGTTGATTCTTCCTCTGGTGCAGAATCATCATCCTCACTGAAAAATTCTTCACCATCATCTTCATCTTCACTTTGTTCCTCACTATGCTCATCTTCAACCACTTTCTTTTGTATGGATTTCTTAGTACGTGACTGTTCCTCTCTCAACTTTCTCTGTTCCTTTCTCTGTTTCTTAAGCTCATACTGGATATCCTCCTGTGACACTTGTGGTTTCTTCACTCTTCTCTCATCTTGATCTAATTTATCAAGTTTATCCTGTGCTGTTTTCAATGAACCAAATGATAATGTTTCTATTTCATCATCACTTTCAAGATCTTCTTTTCTCAAATATGAATCCAAATCTTCATCATCGTCGTAAAACTGCGGCTTCAGATGTTTCTTCCCCATCTTGAAAGTGAAGTAATGTGTAGCTATATAACAAAAAGATTCTAACAGTAAAAATGAGATGAGCTAAATTTTTTTTCTTCATCCCGGAGTTATACTGATAAGTCCGAGATACTACAATTAATTTAACGCTATATACAAGGTCCATTTCATAATATCTAAACATTAAACACAAGGGATGGAATCTATGACTCAATACTTTCTTTGATCTGTAACTGTCTTGAATGTCTATCGAAAATTTCACTCAATTCAGTGATTGATTGAACTGTTGGATCAACCTCTAATGTTTTCTTGTCTTTAAAAGTGACTTTAATCACTGGTTGGATAGTTGATGTGTTGTTAAGGATCTGTGAGTCTATTGAACATGTGGTTTTCAATGATGGTGGGATTGAACTCAGGAAAAGTCTGGCAGTTTTACCTATTGGGATGTTAGTATTATGATCTTATTTTACTCCATTTGAAAGAGCAAAGGATGGGGAAAAAAGGGATACACACCTCCTTGGGCAACAGGATTGAATTTGACAACCACTTTCGTGAAGTATTTGGTGATCATGGTGATAAAAGGCGATTATAATGTGATTAGAGATCTTAATGATTTTGTCTTGTTGATTTTTGAACATTTTTTTTAGTTATTGGTGTTTGGGTTTCTTTATATGTGTCAAACTGATGAAGAACATGAATATAAAGAGAAAAGAGAGAGAGGGAGAGAGAGAGAGAGAGAGAGAGAGAAAGAGAAGATACTACTGATTGTTAATAGCAATTATCATTGTATTAAATCTAGTAATTATTCAATGGTGGTTTGCGTTTCAAAAACTCTAATATGTGGATATTTCTCATCATCTAAAGCTGATCTGGTATATGCTTCATTTGAACGATCTGTTAACTCTTTCAATTCTAATTCTGACAGGATATTACTCTCACTGTTCTTCTTATTCCGACCTGATTTCAATCTATCATCTTCTAACAACAGACTCAACTCTTCAGTTATGTTATTCTCTTGTCTAATATTGACTTTTTTATCAAATGTTAACGTCGTGTCTTGTTTGATTAATCTCTTTAATGATTCAAATTTACCTAGTTGAATGACTAATTTCTCAAGTTTCCTTTTTGAATCCGCTTTGGCTAAAATGACTTCTTCAATCGTATTGGCAACACAAAGTCTGTATATCATAACTGGTTTGGTTTGTCCTATTCTATGAACACGATCCATTGCTTGTAAATCAACTTGTGGATTCCAATCAGAATCAAAGATAATTACACTATCTGCCTGTACTAAATTGATACCTAAGCCACCAGATCTAGTTGATAATAAAAACACTTGATTGTTGTTAAATTCTTTGATTTGTTCTTCCCTTTCTGTTAAATCTGTTGATCCATCAAATCTAGAGAATGTAATATCTTTTAATTCAATATATTCTTGAATAAGGTCTAACATTTTGGTGAATTGAGAAAAAATTAAGACTTTATGATTTTCTCTCAAAAGTCTTGATAAAAGTTGATCAAGGATTTGTAATTTTCCTGAATGTTCCAATAATTTATCAATTTGAATGATTTCATTGTTTTCCCATGGTAAGTAGAACAAATATGGTGAATCACAAATTAATCTTAATTGCATCATTAAATTTTGTAATTTCTTGTTTTTGACCCATTTATTAACTTTTTCCCATATTGAATCAAGTTGTTTCTCCTTTCGTGTCTTTTTAGGTAATTGTGATTTATCTGAACGTAAGTAAATTTTTTCATCATCATCTTTGTCAATTTCAATTAATCCAGGGTATAGTTTATTTTTAATGAATGAATCCAATTCTGATTTATTAAATGAAAGTTTCTTTTCATTTATTCTGAAATGTTCATTCATTGCAAATGTTAAAACTTCACTCTTTAATGATTTTTGCAATGTTTTTTTGTATAAATTAGATTGTGATTCTGATAAATTTGAATAAATTATAAATTCTTTCTTTAATGGTAAATTCTTAATAACGTTTTTTTTCAATCTTCTCAACAAGAATGGTTTTAAAATAGTATGAAGATTAGTTATTAAACTTTCTTGAATCTTGGAATTGATTAAATTCTTGGTTGAATCATCTTTAACTTCTTTTGATAAATCAGTTAAACTTGAAAAATCAAACCATTTTTGGAAAAGATCTAAATCATGAAAGATATCAGGCAATATAAAGTTCAATAATGACCATAATTCATTCAAATTGTTTTGTAATGGTGTACCAGTAAGTAATAATCTATTACTTGTGTTTAATCTCTTCAAAGTCTTGATCAATTTACAATTGATATTCTTTAATCTATGACCTTCATCAACAATCAAAAATTTCCAATCAACTTTATTCAAGAATTCAAAATCATTCAAAACTGTTTCATAAGAAGTTATAACCACACTCAACTCATTAACATCTTGAAAATATTCATCTCTAATCAAGACTCTTTCATCTTTAGTACCAATATATTTCAAAACTGGTACATCAGGTGTGAATTTTTGAAACTCTTTAGTCCAATTAGCAACAGTTGACAATGGTGCAGTTATTAAAAATGGACCCTTGATACCTTGTTCATACAAGAATGCAATCAATGCAATAGATTGAATAGTCTTACCTAACCCCATCTCATCAGCAAGTATCCCATTAAGTCCATTCTCATAAAGTGAAATCAACCACTCAGTTCCTTCCAGTTGGTAGTCTCTCATTACGGCACCGGTGACCAGACTCGGTTGCTTAATAGTATTCTCTTTAACATCTTGCTTATCTTCCACTTCCTTCTTAAAGAAACTGATAATGGACTTCCCTTTCGATCTCTTGACTTTCTTGACACTTTCTCCTTCTTCTTCCAACTTCCGCTTCTTCGCCATGCTGCTCTCCAGCAAAGTCTCACTGATGATGTTGGAGAACACCTGGCTCTGCTTCACTAGATTCTGCAGCTTCTCGAGCTTGAAATCGGTGCTCAGCTCATCGAACTCAGTGAACTCGACTCGCTGCTGCTCCTTCTGCTCCCGGACGTCGATGATCCGGTCCACCACGAGCTCCTCGTCCTCATCAACGGTCATTTCTACAACTAGACACTTTTAGTAGACACTTAGACAGGAAATAAAGTAAATAGCAGCTGGACTTAATTAGAAACGCGTCTTTTTAGGCTGAATGTTTTTTATTTTACTGGGACCGCGTCAGTGGCGTAAATATCAGCACCGGAAGAAATTCACAAGTGGCGTAATCACCAGCACGATATGATTTATCCAATGATAAAAAAAATTAAACAAAATCAAAACAAACGAAATCAAATTTAAATTTATCAGAGTTTTTGTTGCTGAGACTTTTGCGTGCACTTTTCACTGGTGACTGCTCTATAAATTTAACTACAGACACATAACAGAATCATAACAGAATCATCATGTCGCTGGAGGAGACACCGCTGAAAACCGAAGAGCCAGTGGCCGTTGAGCCAACAGTCGAAAACGGGGATATCACAATGAACGATGCTGAAGCCAGTGAGTCCACTGCAGAGACACCAGCCGTGGACTACGTCGAGGAGTCACGTAAGATCGAGGAGAAGGCAAGGGCATACTTGGCCAGACAGACAAAACCAGTGATCATTCCTCAATATGCATCATGGTTTAAACTTGATGATATTCATGAGATTGAGAAAAGATCTATTCCTGAGTTCTTTAATAACAATTCAAGGTTCAAGACAGAGTCGATTTATAAAGATATTAGAGATTTCATGATTAATACTTTCAGATTGAATCCATTGGAGTATTTAACCGTTACTGCCGCTAGAAGAAACATTGCTGCTGATGTTGCTTCAATAATACGTATTCATGCCTTTTTAGAACAATGGGGGTTGATTAATTATCAAATTGATCCAAAGACAAAACCATCATTGTTAGGACCTCAATATACTGGACATTTCCAAATAATATTAGACGCTCCAGATGGTTTAAAACCATTCATACCTGAAGATGCTAAAATTATTAACGTTGATCCATCAAAGGAAAAAGATACATTGGCTCAAGATAAGATAATTCCAAATAAAGCTGGTGATTTGTCATTGAATTTGGAATTGAGACGTAATGTATACGATACTGCTCAAGATGCATTGGCTTTAAATGAACAAGAAAGATTAAGTACAACTTTAAATACCAAACAATATACTTGCAGTGTTACAGGAAATGATTCAACAGATGTTAGATATCATAATTTAAAATCTAAAAATTCTATAAGTTCAAGAGCTTTTAAAGAAGGTCAATTTGGTTCAAATTTTAATTCTACTGATTTTGTTAAATTAGAAAATTTACAAACACATGGTGATGCAGCTCCATGGACTGATCAAGAAGTTTTATTATTGTTGGAAGGTGTTGAATTATATGAAGATGATTGGCAAAAAATTTCAGAACATATTGGTTCAAGATCAAGTACTCAAGCAATTTCAAAATTTATTCAATTACCAATTGAAGATAAATACCTAAAGACATATTTAAAAAAATCAAGTCAAATTAATTCAATTCCAAAAACTTCAGAACTAAAAGAAAATTCAACAAATGATGCAGTTTTAAAAACAATTAAATTTTTAATTAAAAATATTGATCCATCTTTAGCTTCTAATGATTTTTTATCAAATGATAAAGATGTTCAAACTGCAATCAAACTTACAATTGGTTCATTGATTGGTAATTCTAAAACCCAAGAATCTAAAATAAAATCAGAATCAAATGAACTATTAAATTCTCTTGTTGATCTTGAGATAAATAAAATTGATTTAAAATTACAAAAATTAGCAATCTTGGAAAAACAACTAAATCAAGAACGTTCTGAATTAGCACAACAAAGAAAAACAATTGTCTTGGATCGTTTAACACTCAAAAAACAAACAATTACAGTTAGAGAAAAATTAATAGAGGCATCAGAAGCTGAGACTCCAGAAGATGGTGTAAAACTTGCAAATGAAGCTTATGAATTGGCTAAAAAGGCACCAAGAGTATCAATAATTGCAAATTCAATTGGAATTAATGAAACAAATGATGATGAAATTGAACAAAAAGTTGAAAAAGAAGAAGAAAAAGAAGAAATTATTCCAATTAGTTTAGAAACTCCTGAAAATTATCAATTTTGGAAAATTTAAAAGAAAAATAAAATAAATGGATTGTATTATTTAGTATCATTGAAAATGTTGATCGATTTTATACGTCTTGTATTACTTCTTGATATCTGATATCTGATACCTCATAAAAATGACTATAGTAAGGAATGATCACCAAACCACTTTAAAATCAGAGATGATTTCTCTCTCTTCAAAGATCCGATCAATAAAGATCTTCCATTTGAAATCATTTGTGAAATATCCATGAGCAGTAACCAATTGATTCATTGGAAGTAATAACTTGAAGTATTTTGAAGCTCTTAATTTTCCAGCATAATCTTGATTAAACTTTGATTTTCTCCAAATTGGTTCAACATTTCTTGAATAACAAAACAGTTCCTTTTCAATTTTCCAATCTAATGCACCACTCAAGATTCTAATGAGTGCATCTGCAATGAAAAAGATCCTGTTTTCACTCATGAGGTCATTTCTCAAAGGAACCAATAACTGATTTATTGAGATTTCACCATTTATTTGCGTCTTATAAATTGCCTTATATTTTGGCAGAAGTCTTTGAACAATTGAATCAGTTGCCGGATCATAATAAGGATGACCTTTGGAAAGGATATGGGCGAATGGAGCTTGGAATCTACTCTTAGTAGGAGAATAGGGCAATCCATTCCAGTCGTCAATGACTATTTTTGAGCAAGCATATAATAAAGCCTTGTACCAATCAGATACTTGAATTCTATTCTCATTTAAAATTTCTTGAAGTTTAATCAATTTCCGTCTGTTAACATTACGAAAGCCTGAGAATGAAAGATAGATCTTAAGAGATCTTTGACTTTTGATTATTTGAATGACATCTTGGGTCAATGGCATGCTTAAATCAAAATGTTCAGTCAGAATGTTTGGTGTTAGAATAATATCATCATCATTCAGGATGATTGTTGTGATTTGATGAGTGTACAAATAGGAATTGAAATCGTTCAATGCAATGATCTTTTCAGTAAGTGTTAATTGTTGTCTCTCTGCCATCTTTGCAGCTTTGAATTTATCAGTATTTGTTATTCCTTTAGGTTTTGTCATGTTTTGTTTTTTTTTATCAATGCTGCAAATGGTTGTTGCATCAGAGAGGTCAACGTTTGAAGAGTCTGTGGTTTTCTTGTTCATTATAGCGTATTTAAGTCTTGATATTAGAAAATTGAAAGAATGGTTATGAAGAAAAAGCCAATGAATATCGCTTTAAACACTGAGATGAGAAGATTACTTTGAGTGAATTTAAAGATAATGAAAATTGTCTTCATGATAGCCTAACAATCATGTATGTAGATGAAACGTGTACATCTTCAAATTACTTATACCAAAGTGATACGTAATGCAAGTTTCAGTTAAAATTTAGTACCAAACTTTGTACGAAGCTAATAATGGAAGAATCACCAAACCACTTTGAAATCAGAGATGATTTCTCTCTCTTGAAAGATCCGATCAGTCAATATTCTCCAGCAATAGTTAGTCGTGAAATAAACATTAGCAGTATCGTAATGTCCTTTTGGGAAAAGTGACTTAAAGTACCTAGCTGCCCTTAATTTTCCAGAATCATTCTTACCAATAATTTTAGATTTTTTCCAAACTGGTTGAACATGTCTTGAGATATCAAGTAAATCAGTTCCATTTTTCCAGTCTAAAGCACCATCCAGGATTCTATTAAACGCTTCTGACATAAAAAAGATCTTATATTGATCCATTAGATCATCTCTCAACGGTTTCAATAATTGGTTTATTGATATTTGTCCCTGCTTCATTTGTGTCTTGTAAATCGCTCTATATTTTGGCGCAAGGTTTTGAACAACGTAATCAGTAGCTTCATTATAGTAAGAAATTTTATCCAAAAGAACATGAGCCTTACACTTAAATCTCCATTTACCCTCAGGTGAATCATCTTCCCACCCATCAAAATCAGAACATCTAGAACAATTTTTTCTGTGACAAGTATCCAATAGAGCTCTATACCAATCAGATACCTGAATACGATTCTCAATCAAAATTCCTTGAAGCATAACTAATTTTTGTCTATTAGCATGTTTATCAGTTGGTTTAATTTTCTTTGCCCTTGCGTCAATTTTTTTGAGAACTTCTTTGTTCAATGGCACGTTCAGGTTAATAAATTGATTTAATATACTTGGTGTCAATATAATACTATCATAATTCAAAATAACCATTAACACCACTTCAATTCTATTCTTGGTAGACATATTGTTCAGTATTGAGATTCTTTCAACTTTATAGATTGATTTCCTCTCTATCATCTTTGCTGCTTCGAAGATTTCACTATCAGTCATTCCACTAGTTTCTGACATGCTTTGTTTCTCCTTATTGACGCTGCGAATGGTTGTTGCATCAGAAAGGTCAAAGTTTGAAGAGTTTATACTTTTCTCATCCATTATAGCGTATGATTATGAGTCCTAATTCAAAAATATCAATTGGAAGGGTGTATGAAGAAGCAGTCAATAAATATCGTTTTAAACATTGAAAACATTGGTGGGTCAATAAGTTGAGAATATTTCTTTGATAGAATTTAGAGACAATAAAATCACCATATTCCACTCAAAGGACAAAAAGTCTTCTCAGACTTTAGCAACCCTATAAGAGTTATCTAAGTGAAAATCTATGAAAGGTCTTCCAAGCGATCAGAAGTCTCCAACAACATCCTTAGCAAAGTCCAGCATAATGTTCACAGTTATCCTCCAACCAACGCCAATAAGTTTAGGTGCAGTTGTAGCCTTAATATCACTCTTTGGTTTATTATACGTATGGTCTATAAATGAAGGACCTGGTTGGTTCAAGGCATTGAATATCACAGAGATTATCATCATTTCCTGGATGTTGGCACTAGCCTTCTTGAATCATTGCCAAGTAACCCACCGAAGACTACTTGAGGCAAAATACAAGGAACGAGATGGCAAGTTACAAGTTTGAAAGGCTCTGAAGTTTTCTTCTAAAAGGCATTGAAGAGGTGGGATTTTGTGAAAGATTACATTGAAGGCTTTTTATGTGTTGAGTCGATCAATTTACAAGGTCATAGTTATTATATGACGTTTTAAAAACAGTAAAATTCCAGATTCAATAAAGTAAAGTAAACATGTAACTAACTTGTAGTAGTAGCAAATTCAAAAGAAGTTGGTATATGGGAACGGTTACCAGACCACTTTAAAATCAGAAATGATTTCTCTCTCTTCGAAGATTCGGTCAGCCAATTTTTTCCATTTGAAATCATTTACAAAATACCCATGAGCGACAACAAAACGTTCCTTTGGAAGAAGTAACTTAAAGTACTTTGAAGCTCTTAACTTTCCATAGTTGTTCTCATTAAATTTAGATTTTCTCCAAATTGGTTCAACATTTTTTGAACTACTGAAAAACTCCCTCTCAATTTTCCAATTCAAAACGCCACCCAAGACTCTAATGAATGCTTCTGATATATAGAATATCTTTTCGTGTCTCATCAGATCATCTCTTAAAGGTTTCAATAACTTATTTATTGAAATTTCACCGTTTGTTTGCGTCTTATAAATTGCCTTATATTTTGGCAGAAGCTTTTCAACAATTGAATCAGTAGGTTCATCATAATAAGGAACACTATTGCAGAGAATATAAGCAGTGGCATTTTGCCATTTAACCTCAGATTTTTTTCCATTTACTCCAGAGACGTTTAACATCATAAGAACAAATATTATATAATGCACGATTCCAATTAGATATGTGAACTCTATTCTCAATCAAAATTTCTTGAAGCTTAATCAATTTCTCTCTGTTAAGATGAGGATTTGAAAAAAGTGAAAATGATATGAGAAGGGACTTTCTTTCAGCCTTGAGTATTTGAAGGATGTCTTGTTTCAATGTGAAGTTCAAATCAAAATGTTTTTTCAAAATACTTGAAACTAAAATAATATCATCATCATTCAAAATAACAGTTTTACTCTGATGATCGAAGGAATTAGAGTCAAAATCCCTCAATGCTCCGATTTTTCCATTTCTATTAATCCGTTTTCTCTCTTCCTTCTTTGCAGTTTTAAATTTATCAGTATTTGTTATTCCATCAAATTTTGACAAGTTTTGTTTTTCCTTATCAATGCTGCAAATGGTTGTAGCATCAGAGAGGTCAACGTTTGTAGAGTCTGTGGTTTTCTTATTCATTATAGCGGTTGATGATTTTTTCATATTTGTGAAGAATGAAAGCAAATGAATGGAAATTGAAGGGGAATCAGTCCTTATTTATATTGCTCAAAACATGACTTAGAATTACTATAGTAGGCTTAGAAAATGACTTGAAGAGAGAATTAAGAGAAAACTAAATTTCTCTCCACCATATCCTACTTAACAATTGTATTTGAAGAAGATACATGTATTTGTATATACGCACCACAGGTGCAGTGATCTGTAATGTGTTAATGACATACATAGTTATTCAATACTAATGTGTCAAAATGAAGTTTTACGAAAGTATACTAATTATCACGGATATATCCCGGAGTTAAACAATCAGGGCATTTAGTTCATTCTTTGACAAAATTTGTTCAGGATACACAAATTTTACTGTAGTCTGGAAGCCAGGAAATGACTTTTGGTGAGTTATAACGGATTTTAATCACGTTCAGTGTACATTATTGCGTTCACTAAATCGCCCTTTATCACTCAACTCAATTTCAAGTTTCAAGATATAGTGTCAGGTTAATTGATAGACGCAACATAGCAAGTGGAAATACTCGGTTAACCGCCAATGCCTATGATTCTGAAATACGAAATTCGGTCATAAAGTACTTGATACATAGCCACCATTTCAGCCATAATGAAGTATGAATTTGTCAGTATAATCATATCAACTTTCAAGATATCTATCAATTTAAATATTTCAAAGTTTTGAAGTATATAAGTATTCCCAATTTTAGATTCTAGTACAAGGTCTATCAGTTCAGCCTTAATATCACCATTGCATAAACTTGAAACAAAAAAGGACCAATCACCAAACCACTTTGAAATCAGAAATGATACCTCTCTCTTCAAAGATCCGATCAATCAGTTTCTCCCATTTATCTTCATTTGTGAAAAATCCATTAACAGTAGGGCGGCCACTTTCAGGAAGTAGCGCTCTAAAGTACCTAGCAGCTCTTAAATTTCTGGAGTTGTTCTCATTGAAGTTGCATCTTCTCCAAATTGGCTGAACATTTTTTGATATACCAAACCAGTCAATTCCATTTTTCCAATTCAAAACAGCACCCAAGATTCTAATAAATGCCTCTGATATGAAAAATATCTTATGTTGGTCTATTAGATCATCTCTCAAAGGTTTCAATAATTGAGTTATTGATATTTGTCCCTTTATTTGTGCCTTGTAAATCGCTCTATATTTGGGCAGAAGCATTTGAACAACGTAATCAGTAGCTTCATTATAGCAAGTAAAATCATAGGAAAGAATATTAGCTAAAGCATATTGCCATTTAGTCTCAGGAGGTTTATCATTCCAATCCATTATTTCAGCACGGATTTTGTAGTTACAATTATTCATTAAAGCTCTATGCCAATCAGATATTTGAATCCGATTCTCAATTAACATTTCCTGAAACATTATCAATTTTTGTCTATTGTTTGGTGACGAGTGGCATATTTGCATAAATTCCTTCTCAAATTTGATTATTTCAATGAATTCATGATCCAATGGAACATCCAGGTTGAAATACTCATCCAGAATACATGGAGTTATTATAATACTATCGTCATTCAAAATAATCATTGGTATTAAATCCTTGAAAAGACCAGAGTGCATGTTATTCAGTATTGGAATGATTTCATCTTTCCGGATTGATTCCTTCTCTTTCAACTTTGCTGCTTTGAAGATATCAGTATCTGTTATTCTACCAGTTTTAGGAACTCTTCGTCTAGACTCATTGAGACTGCATATGGTTGTTTCATCGGAAACATCATCATCTGTATTTTGACTAAACATTATGATGTATTGAGCTAGATATGAGAAGAAAGAAAGAGAATATAAAAGTTTAGAAATATTCATGTGAGAGAATTTCTACAAAGAACCAGCGGATCTTAATTAACAATCGGAATTGTGTAATGATGGGGTATATCTCACTGGAAATGTCAAAATATAATACAAAGAAGTCAAGATAAATAGATTTTGGATTAGATTCACCAAACCACTTTGAAATCAGAAATGATACCTCTCTCTTGAAAGATCCGATCAATCAGTCTCTTCCATTTTTCGTCATCTATGAAATAAACGTTAAGAACAGTATGGTAACCGTTTGGAAGAAGCGTTTCAAAGTACTTTGCAGCTCTTAACTTTGCAGAGTTGTTCTCATGTAATTTAGATATTCTCCAAATTGGCTGAACATTCTTTGAAACACCAAACCAGTCAATCCCATTTTTTTTCCAGTCAAAAACACCACCCAAGACTCTAATGAATGCCTCTGATATAAAAAAGATCTTATGTTCATTCATAAGGTCATTTCTTAAAGGATTCAATAACTTATCTATTGAAATTTCACCATTTATTTGCGTCTTGTAAATTGCCTTATATTTTGGCAGAAGCTTACTAACAATTGAATCAGTTGTTGAATCATAATAAGGAAAATCTTTTTCAAGGATTGCAGCTAAAGGATATCTCCATCTTCTCAGAGGTATATCTATTATCATCATCCCATTTTTCCCACTCCCAGCAAGAAGGGACTTTGGGGTGACGTGTATCACTTAAAACTTTATGCCAATCAGATATCCGAACATGATTCTCAATCAAAATATCTTGAAGCATAATCAATTTTTGTCTATTGTTTGATGAGGAAGAGCGTATTCTCAAATAACGTTTCTCAATTTTGATCAATTCAATGACATATTGACTCAATGGCTTGTTCAAAGTAAAGTATTTTTCCAGAATCTTTAGAGTCAATATAATACTATCTTCATTCAAAATAATCATTGGTATCACATCCTTGAACAATTCGGAATGCATATTGTTTAGTATTGATATTCTTTTACTTCTAAGAACTGATTTCCTCTCTTCCATCTTTGCTGCTTTGAATATCTCACTATCAGATATTCTACCAGTTTTAGAGAGACTCAGTCTCTCTTTATGAAAGCTGCAAATGGTTGTTGCATCAGAAACGTCAGGATTCGTGCTTTGATCAGTCATTGTTAGTTGTGATGTATTGAAAGCTTTTGGACTCTGATATCAGAATGTTGAAGGAGCATGTTAGAGGTATATCACTGAATATTGGTGAAAACCTTCTAAAATATTGAAAATTTATCTGTTTCTGAGAATTAAACAGAAAAAATGTGAGTAAGATTCTACATTTTTGGATATAGTATAGCTATAAGAGTTAATAACCAATCACACACTGCTAAATCCATTCAAAGAACAATTATCTCAATAAATTTGAGAAATTCTGTTCACAATGTGTCTATTATCTCTCGGAGATATCCCGGATTTAACACCTGAGATGAAATTTCGCGGAAATAAAAAAATGAAAAATAAACAAAGAACTTGTCAACATTAACAATCAAAGAACATCGGATTTAAAATGGATCTCAAGAGCCTTCTCACCGGAGACAACCAGAGATCACAGTCGTCCAAGACCAGTGCACCCGCTTTCACCAAGAAACCGTCTTCTATAGACCTTCTCGTGAACAACCCTTCGCATGACGAGTCCATCAACTCATCCTTCCAAAGCACATCCTCGAGCCCCATCCAACCCATGCAGTCCCCTGTCATCCCCCACGTGCACAACCCACAGCAGCGCACCCCGTCGGGCCACTCGCTCAGCACGATCAAGCAACGGAGCAGCATAACTTCACTCACGAACGACAACGATGTTGATATGAATGGGAAAGAGACGCCCAGTATAACGAGGCATCTCTCTGTTAATGGAGGTGAGAGTGCTGGTGCAAGTCCACTTTTGGGGAAGAAGAACATATCTGAACATATCTCGAGACCTGCATCATTGGCAGATTTGGTCAATGGTGCTATTGGTGAAGAAGAAGAGTCATCTGCCATTGAAGAAGAAACAAAGCAGAATGTTACATCAAAGATTACTAAAGATGGAGTTGAAAAGAACAATGATTTGAAAAAAAAGAAAGTCAATGATAAAAACAAACCAAAAAGATATTCAAAACCTCCTATTTGGGCTTCGAAATGGAGAAATACCAAACAACGAGAATTCTCAGGTAATGGTGAGATTGTTGATGAAACAAGAAAATATACTACAATCAGTGCAGTCAAGCCTTATAATGATTTCACTAGACGTGTTTCAACTTGGTTATACTCTCATATCAATAGTATTCCTTCTGAACAACGTCGTTTTCTGGAATTAGAGATCAGATTAGGTCAAATTTGGGATCGTAAAGATGATAGAAGAATTCATCTACCTGTTGTTAATGAGTGTATTTTGGATAAGGACTATGTTACAAACCGTACTATTTTCAAATCAGGGTTAGAAGAAGGTTCATTTAATCAAATTTCGAAATATTTGAGTGATTTAGTAAAGAGGGAACCTAAGAGTTATAAGACATTATTGACTGATCAAGTTGATAGACAATTCAGAGAAGCATCTAAAGATCAAGTGCCTAAAAGTTTTAGAATTTCATATGATCGTAAGACTAATAGGGTTATGGAAAATATTGAAAAAAAAAGAATTGATTCATTGTTTATTCATACTGGAGATTTAAAATTTGATTTAAGAATAAGTTTATCTTTAGAAATAATATCTAATGAAAATCCAGATAGATTTGAAAATAAAACACCTGAGATTGAAAGACAAAAAGTTAGAACTTCAACTATTCATGATAAATCATCAACAAGATTTGATTTAACTAAAGTTCAACAAATTACTAAAATGTCAAGAGGTAAAGGTGGTCGTAATGAAGATTCTAAACTAGAGGTGGAATTGGAAATAGATATGCCAAAATTAGTTGCAGCTTTTGAAAATTTAAAGAATGATAAGTTTAGTTTTGAAGATATGACTGAAGCATTAATGGATAATGCTAGAATTTTAAATAGAAAAATGTCATAAGTCTGCAATTCAGATGATAATGAAACGAAGTTTTGAGTTTTATTTATGTATAAACAATAGATTTAACATTACCATTATTCAACACTTGATAGGACTATTTACTACATTTATTCATCATCAAACAAATTTTTCATGAAAGCCAAAAAAATATCTATAAATAAGAGAGGAAAGAAGCAAGAACTAACCAAGCTGTCTCTAGAAAATCAATGGTCTTTATAAATCCCCATCAAATATGCTAATCTCATAACAACCAAATCAATTGCCATGTTAATACTATCTCTTGCCAAATCAACTTTTGAACCATCAACTTCATGCCATGAAATTGCAACTTCTTTAATTGGTATTAATTTTCTTATTCCTAAGATCAAAATCTCAACATCAAATATCCAACCTTCAGTATGTAAATAAGGGAAAATCAAAGCAATAGATTGTCTATTAAACAATTTAAATCCACATTGTGTATCTTGAATGGTTCTTATACCAAAAACCCAAAGTAAAGTATGTAAACTGTACATTAAGAAATTTCTAATGAATGATCTTTTAACAACAGCATCAGATTTCACCATATGTGCCCTTGAACCAATTGCAATTGCTGGATTTGATCCAAATTCTTTAATTGAATCGATTAATTTAGAAACATCACTAAATTTAGAAGCACCATCTGCGTCTGCGAAAATCCCATAACGACCTCTAATGAATTGAATCCCATGTGCAACGGCACCTCCCTTTCCTCTATTCTTAACCAATTGAACAACACGCATTTGACCAGCGGAAAGTTTAAACTCATCAGATGCAAGTTTTAATGCAAAATTGGATGTATCATCTTTAGACCCATCATCAACGACAACAATCTCCCATTTCGAATCATACGTCGAGCGTAGGTATGTGATTGCTTCTTCAAGCATGATTTTCAAACGTTTAGTCTCATTGTAACATGGGATCACTAAACTCAATTCGATTTGATCGATTGGTTGATCGTTTAGGGATGTTTTTGATGGTAGGGGTTTAGGTTCTGGATCAACGCCTTTGTTTGGACCCAATGTGGTGATGTATGTCAGCTCGGATGGTTCTATCCCGCGAGGAGCATGTGAGAAGAGATAAACTGTGGAATATGCCTGATGATTGAAAAGTTAGTAAAACACATGTCTCATGAGTAAATGATTGATAGTGTGATGGGTTATTTCCACTGAAAATTAGGGAAAGTACACATACCAGAACAGCGATTGTCGCCAGTAATGCAACAAAGTAAACGACCAACTCGGCCATCACTCCAAAACTTTTGATTGTAATTCAATAATTTGTTAAGAAAACACGCTTTCAATTTGTCGAGGTTTTGTTTTTGTGGATTATGTAATTGTTATGTAATCATGAGCAATGCTCATAACTCACAGGTTAATTACTAGTACTAGTAGTAGTAGTAGTAGCAGTAGTAGTTAATAGTAGTATTCTCAACTTACAAATGACTATGGATGAAGACTTTGCAACGCTAGGGTTTAAAGCTTTTCCCAAACTGAATGTTTCAAGGGAAACAATTGAACGATGCCGTCAATTGATTGATGCTGCTGATATAGAGAAACCAATTAAAGATGCTTATAATGAATTTGAGAAGCTTGCTGAGAGGTATAGAAATGAGTATTTGGAAGAAATGGTAGATAATTCAATTCATCCCGATAACATTGAGAAGGCTTCACAAGCACTATTCATTCAGTATAAAAAGAATATCCTGGCTGGGAAGAGAAGGGTTCTCGTTGATGGTCAATTCACTAAAGATGAGCTTCAGTCATACATTTATTGTTATTATGGAATAGACCCAAGTTTGGGGGCTGAACAAGCCGAGGCTGCCATGAAAGAGAAGGACATAGATTTATCACGCCAGGTTGTGAGCAGTTTGTCAAGAGTGGATATCTTGATAAAACCAACTCCTGGGTTTCTTCATAATGGTACTGAAAATTTTCAGATTTATAAACACTATTACTTTGATGACAAAAGTATTGATCTAATCAAAGAATTATGTGGCTCTGAACATTACCATGAACTGATTGAGTCCTTGTTTGTGATAGGTTTGAGCTTAAATAACAGGCAAGCACCGTGTTTGCCTGACAGTTTAGAGATGTTTGAGCAATTGGTCCCTTTGGTGGATATGAAATCATTAAGTGCAGATGGAATATATTACACAAAACATAAAGGGGCCACAAGAGTAAAAACCAATGATAAGAATTTTCTACTGGCCTTTTCAGATAGATTCGAAGGCAATGATTACAAACTCGCTGGTGGTGTTTATTTTGACTACTTTTTCAAAATACTTCAATTCAAAATAACTTTAAAAGAAGCTCAATATAACGAAAGATATGGAGTGAGTTATTTACCAGACTATGAAGCAAATGAAATGATTGGTTCAATCCCTTGGATACCACTTACAAAAGACTTAAAAAAAGCAGTTTACAAAATGTTCAGTCCCAAATCGAACCCCCAGTTTTATTTAAGTTGTCCACCGTGTACCAATTATAATGGACCAAAATACGCCATTTTCACTGACCCTCATTGTGATAATGAAGCTGATAAAAAGACTGTATTCATGGAAAATGCATTGTCGATTTTTAAAAATACCATTTATAAAGTAAAGAATATCCTTTGGGCAATTGATGCAAACTGTGTGGATAATCGACCAGCTACGATCGTTGAATTTGATGAGACACACTCAAGTGGATATACTAAAGAGGAGGATCAGAAGGTTGTCAGTTTAAATCAGATGTTGGTACAAGAGAGAATCGTTCCTGACATATTAATCTCTCTCTCCATTAAATCAGAGGTTGGAAAAAACTTTAGAATCGCACTATGTCCAATTGAAGTGTAAACTACCAAAGCACTCACAAGTATTGTTGAAATAACTAGAGAATTCTTGAAAGGATTGAATCTCAGTGGGGATTTGAAAATTTTTCAAGATATGGATCATGCAATAAATTCCATTGATGAAAAAACAGTTGATCAGATTTTGAAACAAGTGATGATTGATGAAGAGTTAGTGGGTAAACTTGTATCACAAGAGGATTTTGTAACTAATTTCCAAGTTTTTATTAGATATGGTTTAGAAATCCTTGATGAGTTGATCAAACAAATTTTAAATGAAGGGTGTACTTTTGGAATTTTAACTAATGGTATTGACATAGTTATTGTGAATCTTGATCCAATAATTTTTGAAAAGGTTGATAAGGATCTATTATACTCCACGCAGCCCTATTCCATTTTGCTTCAGGCTTCAGTTCAAATAGTTAACCTTACAGACAAAACGGGTAATGTCTATTCATTAACACAATCGCGTATCTTGTGTGAGGCTCTGAATATATTTGGTGAAAACAGGAGTATTAGCGAATATCAGGAGCTAATTAAAGCTAGACATGAGATGAGTCAGATATATCTAAATTTATCATTCAATAATCAAACAGTGACTAAACTCAAAAGATACTTTTATTTTAAAATGATCAATAACTTGATTGAACATTTGAAAGGAAAGAGTTTTGATGATTACAATCAAGGAAAGATTGCTAGAGTTAATGAGTTCATTGATTCTAATGAAGGAATACTTGAATACATGAATGAAAAGATCTATGAAGGGTTGATGGCAGTCATTGATGGAAAGAATGAAAAGACTGGAAAATTTCAGAAATTTCCAGATATTCAATACGTTAACCAAAATGTTATTGATAAGTTTAAAAAGATGGGTATTGATCTTACCAAATTTGATCTGTTAAACGAAACCGAATTCAGAAATTTGTTCAAATTGGAAAACGTCATGTTAGGAATCGAACCATTATCTTCATTTTCAACAGTTTTACTAGTCAATGGTAAAACTTCAGTTGAAAATCAAACAGTTTTTAAATTCTTTGATTGCAGTCGTTATCAAACATCAAATGATCCATATGACGATTCTGAGTTTATAGGAGATGATTTCTTCAATAATGTCACTTATTATTCAAACCGTGATTATATGTCTCATTTGACACTGACTTTTGAAAATGGTTTACTTATTGCTTTCAAACAATATAAGAATGAGTTGACATGTTATTCAAAGATATTAAAAGAATCTTCATTGATTGAGAATAAATGTGTTCCTGAGCTTTTGAAATTTGGAGTCCTGGTGCCAGATCTTTTGAATCATAGCTTAGTTTCCAAAACGGTTGGAGAAGATGAACTTCCATTGACCGCATCAGGACTTTTCATACAATTACAATATATTGAGTCTTCTGATGATGAAACTCTTGAAGGTTTGGATGACTCAGTTAAGATGATTATCATAAGTGATGCTTTTCAAAACCTTGGTAAAATACATCAATTAGGTATTGCACATAATGATATAAGACCAGCCAATGTGATATTCAACAAGACTAATGATCACAAAATCACATTCATTGATTTTGGTCATTCGATTGATTTGAATTCAAATGATTCCAATTTTGAAGCTAATGATCAAAACGATAGAGGACCAGTCTTCGAGAAGAGAAAAACAAATGAGAAATTGACCAATGATGAGAAATATCAAAAGGAAGTGTATGGTTATTTTCAGGAAGATTACATTAGCCTAAGAAATATTCTGTCAGATAAGCTTACCAAGAAAATAGATGGCAAATACACAGATATTGATATCTTAGCACAAGAGGATATTGACAATTTGAAGAATGCAGTTTGAAGAATAATGTAAAGACTTTCAATCTGTTTCAGTTTGCTCATTGAAGTGATATATTCTTCATAATCACGTACGCTATATTAATATTGACAATATGGAGCTCATATCGAGAACCATTCATAAAGACACACCTTCCTGATCTAGTCAACCAGCTAGATAACCTTTCAGGCTATGGCCCATGACTCGACATAATCCCCTAATAATTACATCAACGATGTAAAAGTGGATTGGATGGTCGATCGATGGGTTTACAACCTAAATTCATCATCCTTACAACAATCATAGTAAATAAAACATACATATAAGTCATACAACATCAAAAAACGTACCACTGTTCTATAGTGAGAGAATATTCACAGACAAATTTCATAAACTTCATTTGTAAGGAGCAGGAGAAGATACTCTTAAACCAGTTGCTGGATTAACAATCTCTAAAACTTTCTTTGCACGAGGAGTAATCACTCTTGGACTGTTCCCACCAGGGGATGACAGTGGGATTTTCCCCGTTGGTGTTGTTCCTTGATGCTTAGCCACTGGCGATGTGTTCAACGTAGGCGATGATGGAGTATATGTGGTTGTTGTGTATGGATTGAATCTATGATGGGTGAAATTTGTTGAATTTGATGATGATGATGAATGTAAATTTCTAAAAATATTCTCTTGTATATCTGGACAGAATTCCATATCGTCTTCAATGTCAAACCCTTTGGATGCATTGAATCGTGCACGTGTGGAGTATAATGATTGAAATGTCAATGTTGGTGATTGTTGTTGACCATTGTTATTGTTTCCAATTCCAACACCTGTGGAATTCGATACATTGTTGTTCAAACTTGATAGGTTCCCAGATGGTTGTCTGAAGAACCCTTGTGGAGGATTATTGGTTCCTTGGTTTGCATTTGCAGTTCTTGAAAGATTTAGATTGTTGTAACCATTGATTGGAGGGTTTGACGAGAGTGGGGAGTTCAAGGGGAAAACGGGGCCGGTTCCTGCCGACTGTGGACCCGGCTGCTGCTGTGCCGAGGCATCAAAGGGCTGCGAGTAGAAGGCCATAGATAGCTGTGTAGTAAAATTTGGAGATAATAAAGTGAATGGTTTATCTATTTATGACTGGTGTTATTTTTGAGGTTTATCTCCTTACATTTCGCGAAAACCATACGAAAACAATCACGTGACTGGCATTAAAAGACAAGTTCATTTATACTCATATAAAGGATAGAGAATTGATATGTGGGGGTTCCTAGAGATTAGGGATGTGGAGTGCGTGGATTTGGTTGTGATTATCAAGTTTTGGGATGATTGGGGAATTTTTTGTTGAATGCAGGTGATTTTCGTTATAGTATTCCTAGTGTGTCAACTGGTGGTAATCTTACCCTTTCTTCTTTATCATCAACTGCCAGGGAGCTTCTGTTGACGCCTTCGTTCAATAGATTTGCTATTCTTAGCTTTTTGTCGTCATATAGTGCAGTTGGGACATTTGATGGTAGAAGGGAAACGATTGGTGATTTGGTGGATGGTTGTTTTAAATGACTGGGGAGTGGATATGATTGTGGAGAGGGGAAGTATGGTTGTAGTGGAGGGAAAGAAGCTGATTGATGGAGTGTTGAATGGGTTGAAGATGGTTTGTAATCTGATTCTGGGTGTAATGTGATATTTGTAGAATTCGTGCTAGTGTTGAGGATTGTTGGTGTAGTTTGCTTCTGATGAATCCCATGACTATTGGGGTAACTGTTGTTTTCATTGTATCCAAAAGAGCTATTCACTGGGGTATGAACTTCAAAAGATGTGTTTAAAGGAGTGCTTGCACTTGAACGGATTGAAGAAACTGAGAAATTGGCACTATAAGGAGACACCAGGTCTTGAGAATGTGGAGAAGGTTTGTATATCTCTCTAGGGAAAGAGAGATACGTTGCACTTGAAGGTTGTTGTTGTTGTTGTTGTTGTTGATGTTGATTTTGATGTTGATTTTGATGTTGATTTTGAGGTGGAGTATGTGAAGGATAATGAGAGAAGCGCGTATGTGGTGACAAAGGCGTGAGTGAGAAATGCTGTGCAGAGACTGGAGTGACATTAGACGATGCTGAGGGTAGAGACCCGTATGAAGATGACTCAAACATTTGTTGATGTTGATCGTGTGTTGGGAGAGCCAAAGGCACAGGACGATGTTTTGGTCTGAACTGAGGGGGTTGTGAGAGCGTTGAGGGGGCTTCTATAGACTGCTGCTGTGTCTGTGGCTCGTGTTCGTGTGCGTGGACTGTCTGCTTGTGTTGCCTTAGGTTGTCTAGTCTTGAGAAGCGTCTTGCACAGTGGATGCACTCAAAGGGACGTTCTCCCGTGTGTTTTCTGATGTGACGAGCGAGGTGTTCTGAGCGAGTAAATGCCATGGCACAGTCTGGGTAGCCAGAGCACTGGAAGACACGTCCCTTGGGCTTCTTCTTGTCGAGTTTCGTAGCCATCTGGTGGTTGGACGTATTGTTGTTAAAGGTTTTTTTCGTTGTTTTTTTTGGTTCCTCTATATAGAGCTGTAAGGGGTGTTTGAACTTTGGGAGTGAGTGGTAAAGAGAGTTGGAAAACCAAGAGTCAGGACTCAGGGGCCACTTATAAATAGGTTTTGAGGTCCAGGGGAAAATTCCATCTGCAGGTTCATTTTTAATGGAACCATTAGTGCATGATCTAGTGCTTAGTAAGGTCTATTGTAGTTACTAGTTGTACTGCTACTACCACAGTATACACTACTATACACTACATATACAACTAGTATACAACTACTGTCTAGACTACTCACTACTTAATACTTACCTCTTATCCAATAGTTAGTACTACTATGTAGTTCTATATGCTCATTGCTGGTGTTTGACATAAATCCGATTGTTATATGGCACTGGGCATTGTGCCACTCACTCACGAATGCACCCATTAGATTCTACACACTATCTAGATTCTATATCATGGTCATATAACAGTTTCTATTTCCCGCCTTTCGGTGAACAAGTGCGTTCTAGAGCTATTTTCTAGAATCCACATGATGTCACGAGAAATAGACTTATAGCTATAGGTATAGTTTTAGTTACTGGTACTTACTACTCACACTGTTACCTGTCTCTGACCACTAGAGACTAGACTGTAGCATTAATACCATTATTATCATTAATACTACTATTAGTACCATCATTTATTAGTTCCTCTTATCCTCTCACCGGAAACTAACGTTCCCCAGAAGTAGAGCACTAACCTTAATATTAGAGATCACTACTATAGAATCTAGATAGGGGTAAAGTTAAAAGACTGTGGAGATATAGAAGTTCTGTATACCATCTCTTTCACAACTGTGAATGAATTAGTGAATTGGTCATTGATCAGTCATCTGTCGGATCTAAAAAACGCGTCTTGATGCATTTTATACATGTTCCTTTAACGGTTAAAGGTTCCAGAATCCATTATTATCTTGATGGTTATTACTAGTTAGTAGTTGATAGATACTTGATGGACCTTGTGTAGAGACTAATAACTAGGTAGTAGGTAGTACTCAGATATTATTGATATCTTGTAATTAGACATCAGATCATTCACTTGTCTTCCTTCTACTCGTTCAAAGCGCACAATCTAAAATTCACTTAAAGTTATACAGCTGTTTCCAGAATCCAAGAAAAAGGAGTTAAAAAGGTTAAACTTACATACTTATCTTTCTCATGTTGATATTCATTATCCATGAGTTATAGTAACAGTGTTTTAGCAGATGTCTCCTTTACCCCTATCAAGTGATTTTAAGTTAACCAAATAGTTACAACCCCATTTAAAGTAAAGAGTGTAAAACGGTATCAAAGATTCAAAACCCTGTGTATTTCAGTTTTTGATGACCCCTGATTTCATAATTCGATTTAAAGCCGGTGTCGTTTATCTTTAAAATAAATATTCAGGGCGCTGATTTATAAATAGTGCTTTATTATGAAGTTCAACTGGACCTTTCCAGTGACACGTGTTAATTGTTGATTTGAATAGATTCTACTATCTAGAAAGAGGAGACTGGAGTTCCGAGTCTGGACACTCTCTACCATGAACTCAAGGCTCTATAATTTCAAGTTGTATGGCTGTACTACTTGTAACTCAAGCAATTAGAAATTAGAGTCTTAAGAAGGAATATCACTCACAAAGATACCAGTTAAGATGAAGGTGTACATTATAGGATAATAGGCTCAGTGCTCACAATGTATTTTGACTACACTCTCTAATATCTATCCCAAACTGTTCTCATCTTTAACATCTGTCTATTTACCGTGCGTTTGATCTTCAGGGGTACCCTTTTTCGGATCTTAGTCTAACGCTACTCGTAAAAATATCGTCAGGACACACCTCTATTAATTTGTTATGATAGTGACTCGTGAGTAGTATTTATACAAAGAGTGGATCAGTACAGTAAGTACTGTTCTACTAGTGAGATTATATGTATATACACTTATCACTTCCATCTACACATTTACAAGTCATCGGACCCTAGATTAAAGAAGGAATAAAGAATGGATCGGGAAATGAGAATCATTAAGATCATATCCAGCAGTTACTACAGTTTGTAGTTACAATAAATTGTATCCGATAGTAAAACATGATCAATATATCCATCATTGTCCTCTTGTAGAGTTATCCTGAGTAGAGTTACTAGTGTTATTTTGTTGCAATGCGGTTAATTTTTCCGTATTAATTTGACACATAAATTTGAAACTGAGACAGACTTGAATGGTGTTCAGTGTTTAGTAAAAGGAAAGGCACTATAACTTACTCTTTGTGCCCTATTGAATATTAGAATATCACCATCGGTTATTAATCACATGCTTATTGATGGGAACTGATAAGAAATACCCCAATAATAGATACCGAGTGGTATTAGATAATTAAACAGTAACTATTAAAGAATAACCATACACTGTTAGACTATCAACTACTAACAACCACTAATACAACTACGCTGTACACTATCCTACTATAAAGAGAATCGGATGCATACACCCTCAAACGGAAGCATACATCCTGGTGGTAATTTACGTGGGGGGAGCACACGTCAATTACCAAATGCGGTAATTATCGCGGGTTGCTGTGTGCTGCTTATACTAAAAGAGATGACCTTACAAGAGTTGTAGAAAAATTTGATCTCTCTCTCATCTTATTGTTTATACTACTCTTTAGTTGGTTACTTATTTACTACTTAGTCGTTACTATCACATCCTACTCTTTTTATCAATAATGAAAGCTACTGTCTGTGGTGCTGCCGGTGGTATTGGCCAACCGTTATCTTTACTATTAAAACTATCACCATTAGTTGATGAATTGGCACTTTTTGACGTTGTTAATGCTCCTGGTGTTGGTGCTGATTTAAGTCATATTGACACAGATGCAATTGTTGAAGCTTATACCCCTGAAGAAGACGGTTTAGAAAAAGCATTGACTGGTTCTGATTTGGTTATCATTCCTGCAGGTGTTCCTAGAAAACCAGGTATGACTAGGGATGATTTATTCTCTATTAATGCCGGTATTGTTAGAGATTTAGCACAAGGTGTCGCTTCTTTTGCACCTGAAGCATTCGTATTGATTATTTCAAATCCTGTTAATTCAACTGTTCCTATCTTTGCTGAAGTATTGAGAAAAAATGGTGTTTTCAATGCAAGAAAATTATTTGGTGTAACTACATTAGATTTAACAAGGGCAAATACTTTTATTTCACAATTGGATCCAAATGGTGGATTGAAAGCATCAAAATTAAACGTTCCTGTAATTGGCGGTCATTCAGGTAATACAATTGTTCCATTATTTTCAATTGGTTCACCTGATTTCTACAACACGTTGTCACAAGAACAAAAAGATGCATTATTACATAGAGTTCAATTCGGTGGTGATGAAGTTGTCCAGGCTAAAAAAGGTCTTGGATCAGCAACGTTATCAATGGCATATTCCGGTTTTAAATTAGCTGAACAGTTAATTAAAGGTGTTAAAGGTTTAGATGATTCTGTTTTTGAATCAAGTTTTATTTATTTGGATGAATCAATTAAAGGTGCTTCAAAGGCAAAAGAATTAACGGATAATAAAGTTACTTTTATTTCATTACCTGTTAAATTAGGACCAAGAGGTGTTGAAGAAATTGATGCTGAAATATTGAATAAAATTTCATCAGATGAAAAAGAATTGTTATCTATTGCATTGGATACTTTGACAGGAAGTATTGCTAAAGGTGTGCAATTTGTAACTGGTTCTTAAAATCACATGATGGGGAGTTTTTTCAGCTATATATTAGTTTAATGTTTGTTTATGATATTGTTTGTTGGTTATGTTGATACTTGATTTATGATTGATGTAGTTTTAAGAATCCATTATGCTTGAGTATATGAAAGAATATCACTACATTTCATAAATTCATCTAATTCATCCAAAGTTATTACAAAATCAAAGATTTTAAATCAAAACTAAACAACTTTTTATGTATTATGTTATATGTTAAAACAAATTATTTAGTTTAAGAACAAACCCAAATATAATGACAATAAAACCAAAACCCAGATCAAACGAAACCGATTTTGTTAGCAATGTCTAAAGCATCGTAATCACTAGTCAATCTAACGTAAGCTTTTTTAGTACCATTTGGTCTAATTAAAGTGTTAACTTTAAGAACTTCAACTTCGTATAATTCTTTAACAGCTCTTTTAATTTGATGTTTGTTAGCTTTTAAATCAACTTGGAAAACTAAAGTGTTACCAGATTCAACTTTCTTAATAGCAGTTTCAGAAATGATTGGTTGAACAACAATTTTGTAGTTGTCTAATCTGTTGTAGTGAGGAACTGATTTTCTAGCATATTTTGGAGATCTAGCTAATTTCAAAGTTTTTGGTAAACGGAAAGTAGTACTGGTTCTGACTTTGGTAACCTTTTGGGAGTTGGTACCTTTAACGACAGCTTTTTTAGCGTTGGTAGCTTTGGCTGGGGGTTAGATGTTAGTATATTTGATATGGAGGTATGTTTGGAGTTGAGTTCAAGGGAAGTGTGTATGGATAGTGTATGTATGATAATTCTGTTGAACGTAATTCTGTTGAACATAATTCTGTTGGACATCTTTGAGCTTATATGGAGTATGGATCTATTGAATTGAGTATTACTTGACACTCTGGTGTAGAGTCTTATATGATCACTCATTTGATTACTTGTCTGTATTGCTCTTGGATATCATTTTGGTAATATTAATTCATCATTGAATTGAGTGGTATTATATCTAATGTGATGGCTTCTTAATATGGATGTTTCCTCTCTTGACTATCTCTTGATATCTAATATGCTCAATACTCCACTTCCCTCTATTCATTTCACTCCTCATTCCACTTACTAGATGGAGCCATTTTTTGTTGTCTTTAAAATAAACCTAGAGTTCAATCTGAAAGATTTCAGGATTTTTATCAATTTTGAAAAAAAGTTCAAAAAGAGTCGTCCCAAATATTATGTAATCCCTCCATACTAAAAAACACTACAATGCGCGAAAACACCCAGACATTCCAGTAGCCCTAGTGCAAGTCACGTGGTAATACTTAGGGCACAGACAATAAATGAATACCGAATAATTTACTACTTGAATTAAATTGAATTAACTTTATCATCATAAGATATATACATGGATTTGTGAAGGACTATAAACGACGCACACTTGGCGATCTCGTACCACCGAACTTCAACTTCGTGTTATCGCTCATTCTCTTGATCTTGTGTCTGATATCGTTACCTTCTTTACCTTTCAATGCATCAAAGAATGCTTCTCTTCCCTTACCGAAATTCTTAACGATTAATTCTAAATCAGCATCCAAGTATCCCTTTTCTTTAATCAATGCAAACATCTTTGCCGCAGTTTGGAAACTGGCTTCGTATTCACCCCTTGCTGATTTTCTGAATCCTAATTGGCCAGTGGATAGTGAAATCTTTACCTTCTGAGGTAAATGGTAGTAATATAGCACTTGTTCTGTGTATGTTGAGTTTGGGTTCTTGGACTCGTAGTTGAGGTCCTCGGTGTGTGCTGTGAGTGTGAGGTGGGTGTTGTTCTTGGTGAAGTTGCAATATAAAGTGTACTGACGGATGACTTCTGAGATCTTCTGTGTAGAGTTGGCATTGAATGGATTGACAATGTTTGTTGGCTCTTGCTTGAGGGTGATGGTGCTGAAGTCTAGTGGAGACTTGTCTTGTCTTAAGAGAGAAGTTGATGTGAAGTGTCTGATGCCAGGCACTGCTCTGGCTCTGGAGGCACGTAAAAGAGGGATCATTGTATCTATTCTGTTCTTTAAGTATCTCTTCACTAATTGAAGTCTCGAAGAATTTTGTTTTTCATTTTAAATTCCGAGGGTTCAATTCCCCCGGTTCTTATTTTCTTGTTTTTTTTCTAAACACAAAATCGAAATCAATTCCCTTTTTCTATCAGTTCAGCAATTGGCACAAATCTACTGCTGAGATCTCGGTGGCGATCACTCTAAAGCTGCACACACTACATCCACACACTCCACAGCTACACCACAGCACTCCATTGGTCTCAAAGTGGCTTGTCAAACCCTTATCTAAAAGCACAACATAGACTACAGACGTGTGCATAATCAACTGTCAACGTGATTCATACCTATTCAAAGCTTTATAAGAACAATTAAACACATACACACTCGCATATCCCCACAATGTCGCTCCAGAACGAATTCATCGCCAATGATGTCACCTCCAACAGAACCAATGAGGTTAAACAGATGCTTGTCAAACAGTATAAAAGAATCGGTAAAGGTGCATTTGGTGTTGTTACACAGGCAAAACTATTAAACGATGATAAATGGATAGGTCCTTTTGCTATTAAAAAAGTACCTGCTCAAACAGAGTATAAATCAAGAGAATTAGAAATATTACGATTAAGCAATCATCCAAATATTATTTCATTAGAATATTTTTTCACTTATACATCTCCAGATGATGGTAAAATTTATCAACATTTAGCAATGGAATGTTTACCTGAAAATTTACAAACTGAAATCTTTCATCATTATACAAATAAATTGGAACTACCGTTAAAACATATTAAATTATACACTTATCAAATCGCTAGAGGAATGTTATATTTACATGCACTGGGAATATGTCATAGAGATATTAAACCATCAAATATATTAGTGGATCCATCAACTGGTATTTTAAAAATTTGTGATTTTGGTTCTGCAAAAAGATTAGAACCAAAACAACCTTCAGTTTCATATATTTGTTCAAGATTTTATAGAGCTCCTGAATTAATTGTTGGATCTCAATATTATTCAACTCAAATTGATATTTGGGGTTTAGGTTGTGTTATGGCTGAAATGTTAATTGGTAAAGCTATTTTTCAAGGAACTGAACCAATTTTACAATTAAGAGAAATTTCAAAATTATTAGGACCACCTGATAATAGATTTATTTTTAATTCAAATCCAAAATATGATGGTCCATTATTTTCAAAACCTTTATTTAATGGTAAAACATCATCAAGATTTCAAAAAATTCTGGGAAATGCAGGTGATAAAGGTGTTGATCTTTTAATGAAAATTTTAGTTTATGAACCACATTTAAGATTAAGTCCAAGAAGGATATTAGCTCATGAATTTTTTGATGATTTAAGAGTTGATAATCAATTTGTTCCAAGAGATTCAACATCACCTGTTCCATTACCAAAATTGTTTAATTTTAGTAAATTTGAACTGGATGTAATTGGTGAATTAAGAGATAGAATTGTTGTTCCATTATAGTTATCTTTTTTTATTCTTTTGTTTTTTCCTTGAAGTGTTATTAAAACACTACTAGTACTCTTTTTTTATATAATTACAGGTCATGAGTTGATGTTTTTAGTTCAATTTTTTCTTTTCTATAAACTAACGAAATTTATACGAAATTTATAATAATATTTAATGCCATATTTTTTTTTCCCAATTGAACACATTCAAAAGTACCAACAACTTACAAGTCAATCTCAAGTAAATCTTTCACACTAATCGTTAATCATAAAGCCAAAGAATAAGAATATTCATCCTCGATATTTTGAGCAATCCATAAAATAATACAACTCAACATAATTGAACCATTTCCCACAACATTAGCAACACCCATTCCCAATGTTGGAAACGTATAATGTTTAACCAAAAATTTCAAGATTAATACAACAATACTACCAGCAATACCACCTGCTAATAATGAAAACCCCAAGAATAAAATAACTCTAGCTTGCCACGTAGTTGCATCATTCCCACCAAACCCGGCACCTGAACCCAATGCGTCGTTTAATAGATTGTTCTTATCTATCAAATTGACAACAAGCATACCTAAAGTTGAACAAATTATAGGAATCCAATCAACAAAAGTAACATGAACATCAGAGGCGTTTGCAGTCTTGCTGTAAATCACAGCATCTAAAAATGACCAGATCCCAATGGCGTACAATGCACCGGATAGGTAGACCCCCACGGATCTGAGGGCAGTGGAGTTGGGTAATTTCAACCCTTGGAAGCGGAAAAGTCTGTTTGTGGACATTTTTGGTTATTGAAGGGAGTTTATAGGTTTTTTGATTTTTTTGTTTTTATCCCTTTTATGTAATATCTCCGATAAAATGATAATAGTAGTGAAATATCTTTTATAAGTGATAGTGATGAGTGTAGAATGAGAAGTTGTTGAATGGCTCACTACAATATATCGTTCATCGTTGTATACATTCTTCCAATTAATATCCACATTCCGTATAAATATTAATAACCTCCACCCATTTTCTTATCATGACCAGCTTTTCTGTTATGATTTGCCTTTGATGCTTTATTCTTTTCATTCTTAGCTTGAGTTTTCTTAGTATTTTGTTTTGGTTTTGATTGATTGACATTCTTTCTTGCATGTTCTGTGATTTCTGCCTTGGAATTATCAAATTTTTCAACAGTTATTGATTTTTCACCTTCATAATAATTTGGATTAACTGATGGTTTATTACCTCTGAACATATATTTCTCTTCTAATAATTTCGCCCTTTTTGGACTTCTTTCAATCATTTTGGCCCACCCTTGAATCTGTTCATGTGACCATTTAGTGGTTTGTGTCATCTCTCTACGTAATTTGGATCTTCTATTACTTGGTTGAAATGCAGTTGGATCCTTTTTGTAACAATTCCATAAGTACATTTCAATCTTATCAAATTGGATATCCTCTGTCTTGGTTTCTGATGCTGAATGTGCACCAACTTCAGCTTCATCATACGTGTCATCTCTTTCATCTTCATCTGCTTCATACATTAATTTCAAAGCAGCAGTCAATGTTTTGTTCTTATGTTCATCAGGTACATGAGACGTTGTCTTGGGGATATTGACTTTCTTGGATATGAAAACTTCATTTTTATGATCAGTTTCATAAACATGACGTGATGAATTATCACTTGGTTTAACAATTGCAAGTTCAGGATCTTCCAATAGTAAATTCGTAACAGTTTCAACATTTAATCCATTTTTTCTAAGTAATTTCTCAGTATGACCAATTGTTAAATTTGGGAATAGTTCAATCAACATATTAACATCATCTTGATTAATTGATTCTTTCTTAACGGTTTGAATCTTCAAAAATGGTAATTTTTGTGATAAATCAGGATATAACTCTTTAAATTTATCACTTGTTATTATCCCTCCTAATAAAGGATATAATGACAATGTTCTTAATGATGATATGTTCAACGTGCTTAAAATTGATGATATTTTACCAATTGATGAAACGATCAATGATACAATCATTATATCTTTGGCTTGTTTGGAAAATCTACCTTTACCATCAGAGTATAAATTCTCTAAGGTTTCTATCCAATCAACAGTTATGAAACTATCAATGAATGATGTTTGTTTCTTACCAGTGATTGTTTTATTCAAGTTATTCTCTTTAACATTGGCCTCTTTCTTCCCATTGAGTCCATTCTTCTCATTTAATAAAATAGAAAGAATCTTAAGATCCAAATCATCGAATTTCCCATTAGTTATCAAATGTTCAATATGTTTATGAACAAGAGATATTGAACTCATTGATTGTTTCGATTTTGGTTTGAAACTACCATCAATTATCCCCCTCACGGCTTTAGGATTCCTAGGTGCATAAATCCTTGCGAAATCCCAAAGACTTCCACCATTCAACTTCAACGAAATAACACCATATGTCTTAATCAACTCTAAGATCCAAAGTTTTAAAACATCTAAATTTTCCACAATTTGTACATTGATCAACCCCAATGACAACAACTGTCCCTGTTCATTGCCTATCTCACGCAGATAACTCCTCACGAACAAACATAACTGTTCTTCAGAACGCTCGTTTATAGGTTGATGCAATTGTAGAATTGATTGAACGTATTGGATGTATACTTCGATTAAATGGACCCAAATAACGGGATCTTTGTCAACCATTGAGGAGCGGAGTTTGAAAGGGGGAAACACGGGCACAGGGAGGTTCAGACTCTCTTGGAAATCTATCTCAAGTGGCTTCTTGGTGGTCATTTTGGATTATGGGGTGGGTTGTTGAATATTGAAAGTTATGACTTGGTTTTTTTTTCCCATACTAAATTTATTATGTGTGACATAAAATTGACAGTAAATTAACTCGAAAAATTGTTACTAATTGAGTGATTGATGGCTGGATACTTGTTCTACATTGAATTATTTACTCTATTCCGAAATTATGTGCTTTGTTTCATAAAATTACATGTATATTCCATATTTAATGCAAAGTAATAAAAGCAAAGAATTCAATTCACTGTCTTTCAATCTGTTCATCAACAGCATCAATGATCCTCAAATTCCCCTTCTTATCCTCAATAAACCATTTAGGAACCAAATGGTCTATATTAACAGCACCATTAAACACAAGAGTTCCAAACACCAAACATGCGAACCCAATGAGTTGTAAACCAACGAATTTCTCCCATCCTAAGTATAACGACACCAGCCACACCAATAACGTTCTGCATGTGTCAATTGTAGATCTTGCAGTTGCACTTAGTTTAGAAGTCAAAGTTATACCGAAAAAATTGAAAAGACCAATAGATATCATTATTGCAAATGATGAATAAATAATTGCATTATTTGAAGAGAAATCATTCCATGAATTAACAATATCAAATGGTCCCCCTGTACTTATCCCAAATGGGATATACAATATGATCATTGCCAAAAACGTGATTGAACCACCAAATATACCTTCATATCCCACAAGTTGTAATGGTTCAATATGCCATTGTCCAACAATATGTTCTTCAACGACGAATTGAGTGGCTGTAAAGATCTGTGAGAGTAGTATCAAGACGATACCAATAGCTACTTTTGATGATGATTGTACCAGTTCTAAATTCTCTGACTCAGATGTATTGTTCTTATTAGAACTCAACCCCACTATAGTTATCCCTAAGACAACAACCACTAAAGATCCCCATTCTATTCTTGTGATTTTTTTACCAAGAAACACAATACTGAACGCAGCAACGAACAAGATCAATGCACCACGCATCATTTGATATATGGAAACAGGTGAATAAACCAATCCAAGATTCATCATTGTTGTGCCTAAAATGTCACAAATTGCAGGAATCGCCAAAACGATACTCTTTGAACGAGGCAAGTTCGGTTTCCCAGACCCATTGGACTCAATCAAGCGTGTGTATCCATCATCTGTCAACTTTGATCGATATTGGGTATAGAAATAGAATATGAAAGCACAAGATTCACCAATGAACATTTGTAGGGTTTGAACAACGGGTTGTTCGAATTTCCGGCCAGGTGCAACGACTTGGTTGTCCTGGAACTTGGTGAAGATGGAGTTCATGCATCCCGTGATGATGAGACTTAGTGAGATTGCCAGTATGAGGCCCTTCATTATGGAAAGTTGGTTCTTATTGAGTTGTTTCATGTTGATAAGAGCATTCGCGAATTGTTGATAATACTTCTTCTCTTCACTGTTGAAATGGATGATTATTTTGCAGTTGGACAGGAGATATTTGAGATAGTTGAGACTGGTGATCCATTTACAGTGAACTCTAGGTTGAGTGAATTGATGAAGTATGAAGCAAATCGTGACAGCTTGAAATATTATTTAGATCAAACGCCACCGGATATAGAGAAGATATTGAAAGCTGCTTATAATTCCCATATGTTGGTGTTTGGAGTGGCTCATCCGGATGAACTGGTTGAATTGGCAAAAAAGATTGGACCAGATAAGACGTTTAGTTCTAGTGCAACATCGAGCTCAAAAACAATGCAGGGGTTTAAACTTGTGTTTCCATTGTTTACTAAACCAAAGGACCATGTTGATGTAAAGAGTGCAATCAATGATAAAATCAGACAACGCATCAACGATGACATTGAGGGAAAAAGTAATGATGATCAGAGATGGCTTTTGAAAAGTACCATTATAGATATGCTAGGGTGGAGTGAGACACTTTACAAAGCGAGTGAGCTTCAACGCACGGACGAGGCAAGTGTTCAGAAATATATGAACAGCGTTTTGGATGTGGTAACTGAAATTATCAATTGGACCTTTGAATTCGAAGGAGATGATAGACTTAAAGTTAGTCAGCCATCTAGCCTCAAGAAGTATCTCAAGCTTTCGGAAATTGGAGAAAATATGGACACTCGCTCACATACTGAGTTAGCTGTGTATAAGGCGAAAGACCGGATAGAGGACGGCGTTTCTCTTGTCAGAATCATAGAGTTTAAGGAAGAGATTAAGCTTGGAATATACTTCATTGACGGTGAATTGAGGTTTATGAACTCAACAAATGTTTTAGATGCAGAAAGGAACAAGGGAGATAAACCAAAGTTGATCGGTGCTATTGATCGAATTGGGCCTATCTTTAGACATTTGTCGTTGTGTATGCTGAAATACTCACAGGACAAAGTTTTGTTCTCTGATGGTATATCTTCAATTGATTTGATGCTCAATAAACAAGGTAATGATTCTATTCCAAGAGACTTCAATCCTATCAGAAAGTTTGTCAGTTTCTTGAACCAGTCTCCCATCTTCAAAGAATTGCAAAGATATCAAGATGATGAAGACATATACTATAGTGAATTAATCCATTATAGGTTTTTACCATTGGAATGCGATGATGGACTAGAGTCCTGTTTTGATCAGTTAAAACGTGAAGTGATTGATCTGTGCCTGTTGTACTATTCAGAAGATCTTCTTTCTAGCATAGTTATTCAGGATTTGATCAAATATTTTGATTCTGTTGCATTTATAAGCTACGAGTGTCCTGTGTTGGAGACAGTGGATTCTCTCGGAGGGATTGTTAGTAATGTTCATACACAAATGCTGATACGGATTTGGGATGGGATATTGAGTAGTCGAGGGTCTTTGAATGAAGAGACTTTAGATCATGATGATGATGATGATCATTTTGAGAAACTATTCGAAGAGATATCATTAGGGCCATTGACATTTGATCCTCGTTATTATTTGGAGACACAAGAACACGAGTCTGAATCTGAATCTGAAGATGATTGGGATGATTGGTTATTTGATAAGTTGGAACAAAAAACTGGAAGTATCCAGGATAAAAGAAACATCAATGTTGATATTTCTTTTGACTTTCAACTTCAGGTTGGCCCCGAAATTTCATGGGATCTTAAAGTATTAGAAGAAAATGGTACAGTGAACTATATCATTGATAGTGATCATTTGTTGAGAAAGTTCCCTGATTTTAGAGACTTTACAGATGTTCTTCCAGAGACGGTTGTTTTGAGAGTGATTGAGAAATATGAGGTGTACTACCAACTAAAGCATCATAAAGGTAGTTATGGACCTTTTGGGCAATATTTAGAATATTGCGTTGATTATGCGATAAATGAGACTGTTTGTTATCAAAGAATAGGTGAACACTTAAATAATAACAATGTTTCATTAAGAGTTCCAAAGTTCTATTGTGCTGGTATGTTTAAATGTTATGGTAGAGGTGCTAATAAACCATATGATTATGGTTATTATTCTTTAATGGAATACGTCAAACCTGATACGGTGCAATTACCAGAGCTTCATGATATGAATTTCAATCAACATGATGAATTAGCTAAGATGAAGTTGGAAAAGTATTTGAGTCAAGGCATGGAAACATTTAAAGTACTGCACAAGTTGAATATTCTGCATAATGATATTACAGTTAAAAAAATGGTCATAAAAGACGATTCTTTGTACATTATTGACTTTTCACACTCCAAAACAGACAGAGTGTTAAGTGATGAGGAGATCGAAAGGGAACTTTACTATGTCAAAAGTACGATCATGTTTGGTTCTGAACAGTTTGTGCGTTATTGATCATTATAAGTTTGATAATTATGTTGAAATTACTCTAGTTTTTGCAAGAAGTGATACATCTTCTTTTTCCCATAAATGATGAAGTTTAGTAGATATATAATATACTGAAAATGTCAACTTTCTTCTAGTGGAGTCCTGTCTATTCTCAATTGGACTATTATCAGTGGTGTAGGGGTGTATGGCTAATAATACAATTCGCGAATTGTTGATAAGGAGACAGATTTTTTTTTTCTTTCTTTCTCTTAACAGTCTTCAGTTTGACACTGTGAATTACTATGAAATGGATCTATTTGCAGTGAACACCAGATTGAGTGAATTGATGAAGTCTGAAGCAAATCGTGACAGCTTGAAATATTATTTAGATCAAACGCCACCGGATATAGAGAAGACATTGAAAGCTGCTTATAATTCCCATATGTTGGTGTTTGGAGTGGTCCATGACGATGAACTGGTTGAATTGGCAAAAAAGATTGGACCAGGAGAGAAGTTTTCCACTAGTGCAGCATCGAGCTCAAAAACAATGCAGGGGTTTAAACTTGTGTTTCCATTGTTTACTAAACCAAAGGACCATGTTGATGTAAAGAGTGCAATCAATGATAAAATCAGACAACGCATCAACGATGACATTGAGGGAAAAAGTAATGATGATCAGAGATGGCTTTTGAAAAGTACCATTATAGATATGCTAGGGTGGAGTGAGACACTTTACAAAGCGAGTGAGCTTCAACGCACGGACGAGGCAAGTGTTCAGAAATATATGAACAGCGTTTTGGATGTGGTAACTGAAATTATCAATTGGACCTTTGAATTCGAAGGAGATGATAGACTTAAAGTTAGTCAGCCATCTAGCCTCAAGAAGTATCTCAAGCTTTCGGAAATTGGGGAAAATATGGACACACGCTCACACACTGAGCTAGCTGTGTATAAGGCGAAAGGCCGGACATTGGAAGACGTTTCTCTTGTCAGAATCATGGAGTTGAAGGAAGAGATTAAATTGGGAAGATACTCAAGTGATGGCGACTTGAGGTTCATGAACACAAAAGATGTTTTGAGATACGATGCTGCAAAAAGTAACATAGAAGATGGTTCAAAGTTGATGCAACTCATGGATAGAATTGGCTCTATATTTAGAAAATTGTCAGTTCACATGTTGAAATACTCCCAGGACAAAGTTTTGTTCTCGGATGGTATATCTTCCATTGATTTAATCCTCAATAGACAAGGAATTGATTCTATTCCAAACAACTTCAATCCTGTCAGGAAGTATGTGAATTTTCTGAGTAGCTCTACAGATTTTGAAGAACTTAGAAGGTATCAGGATGACTGTAACATAGAAGAGATGGAAAAAGGGTATGATAAGTTGAGTGATTTCAGACTATTTCCACCACAATGTAACGCTGAACTTGAGGCATGTCTGTTGCAATTGAAAAGGGAAATTATTGATCAATGTCTATCAGTGAGTCCAGAAAACATTCTCTCCAATAAGGATATTCAAGTTTTAGTGAAGTATTTTGACTCTGTTGCTTTCATGAACTACGAATGTCCGGTATTGGAGACTGTGAATTCTGATGGAGTGATTGCGAGCACTATTCAAACTCAATTAATTATGCGTATCTGTCATCAGATTCTCAATGAAGAGTCATCGGATTTCAAGAGCGAGGATTCACAAGAATTATACAAGAAACTATCATTGAGGCCACTGACTATTGATTTCAAGCATCCCTTTGAGAGAAAGGCACCTGAAGGCTTAGATGGTGATGATTTTGCAGACAGTTGGGTACCTTTGGAAATAAATAGCAAGGAGAATACTGGAAGTATCCAGGTTTCAAGAGATATAAATGTCGATGTTTCTTTTGATTTCCAACTTCAACTTAAGTTCAAAGTCTTAAAGAGACAAGGTACAGTGATTTATCAGGTTGATAGTGATGATCTGCTAAGAACTTTCCCCGTGTTTGAAGCCTTGAGAGATATTTTACCTGAGACGGTTGTTTTGAAAGTTTATGGAATATATGAGATTCACAAGGAATATGAAGTTCAGGAGGATTATTTTGGAACTCTTGAACTTTATTTAGAGCATCGGTTCAACCATGCAGAGAAGGAGATCACTGTTTATCGAAAACTAGGTGAATATACCAAACACAGGAAAGAATCAATGAGAGTTCCGCAATTGTATGCTAGTGGTAAATTCCGCAGTTATGGTCGGTTCCAAGCTGAAACAATTGATAATGGTTACTATTTATTGATGGAGTACATCAAACCAGATAATCTGCAGCTGCCAGAACTTCTCAATATGCATTTTAGCCAAAACAAATCAGGTACAAAGAAATTGGAAAAATATTTGGATCAAGGAAAGGAAACTCTTAAACAACTTCATGAGCTGAATATTTTGCATAATGATATTGCAATTAGAAATATGATTATCAAAGATGATTCTTTGTATATTTTTGATTTCTCACATTCCAAAATAGGAGAGACGTTTAGAGACGATGATACTGAAAGGGAACTTCGTTATGTCAAGGATGCTATTATGTATGGTAAAGAAGGGATTCATTTTTGATTAGCTATTTCATTATAATTTGCTAAGTTTAATGTCGGATTGATGTAGCCACAATTAATAGCACTAGTACTACTTATATATAGCAGAAGAGATTAATACGATAGATGAGAGGATAAAGTACCGAGCTTGTGTACCATAATCGACTAAAGTCCTTGTATTATATAAATATGAACCCTCTGTATGGATCCGGGTCATAAAAACACTTCATTAAATGGGTTCTTCCCACGGAAATTCCCAGTACATCCATCAACGATACATTTCAACGGAGCATATATCCTTGGATTTAAAATATCGTTACCCATCGATTTATGTCTCTTCTTGTTTTGTTTTTTCAAAACACCTTTAATGCTAGATATGTTCTTAACACAACGACCACAATAAGTGTGTCCACATTTAGCAAGAAATATCCTCTTGGAAAGTTCTTTATCTGTGTCTGTTATCAAATGTGTGGCCTGGTACGGTGCTGGAACATCAGTCTTCTCTTGTAATTGTTCTAAAGGTGAATCATCTCTCTGGTAAATGTTCTCTATTCCTTCACCAAGCACAACACCACATAATGGACACACGTAATCTTCGTCTTCTTCAATGGTTGCAGTATATGGTGATTTCAACTTCATAGCTTTTCCTTCTAAATTAGATGAGTATTTTGTAGTTTCGCTCAAATTCATATCTTGACGTCTTGACCATTCTTCAACTTCTCTTTGTTCTATCTGTGCGTATATATGAGCAGGAATATCATCATTTGGATCTTGATTTTGATATGGGGGCCATACATGTCCTCCTTGCATTCCACCCATATCAAGGAGTGGGAACGGTATGACACGTGCAAGTTCAGGAAGTCGATCTCCTGGATGATAATCATCATCTTCTTCTTCATCATAATCTTCTTCTTCCATTTCACTTTCAGGTAAATTATGGCCAAAAAATAAATCATAAATGTCGCTTCCTATACCTCTAGGTGCGAACCTTGTGTCTCTTCGTATCATATTACGTGTTGCCATCTCTAGTATTTGCCTTCTTTCTCTTTCTCGTTGAGCATTAACTTGTCGTTGTAATGAGGCTCTTTGAAACAAACGTTGATTTCTAACAGGTGCTTGGTTCTCAAACGACCTTTGCGGTATTCTTGGGTCTGGGTTGATTGCGGGTATCTCCATTTCTCCAGTAGGTGTATGAAGCAGCACTCTTCTACCTTCATTTGGTCTATTCACAGTACTGGAACCAACTATTTGTAATTCGTCATCTTCATCTTCAATAACCACGGGCACGTTGTGATTCGTGGACGAGCCCACCACTTCTAAATCATCATCGTCTGAGTCGCTTAGGACTACCACCGGCTCCCGAGTCTCCGCCATTTCGCTGTATTAGTCCTCAAACTCTTCTCTTTTGCCTTTTAAAAGAAACAAAACAAAACAAAATATACAAGTTTCGCGAATTATTAAGGCGGAAATAGATAAGTGGAAATAGCTACAAATATATTTCATGACACTAAAATACAAATTTATTAATAAACATCTCTTAATTACAAACCGCTTCTCATGTATCTACCAATAACGATACAGTGATCTCTTTCATAAGGTTCCAAAGTCAACTGTTCCAAAGGTTTGATTTTCTCTTCTCTTAACTTCTGAACTTCTCTGGCAAAAACGGTTTCAGCATCAACAGTTGAGTCAATACAGTTAGCTTTGATGGAAATGACAACACCACCTTGATCTTTCAAGAATAAGTGTGAGTTCAATGCAATGATACGGGCTTGATCAGGTTGGGCAACATCTGCAAAGACAGCATCAACCATACCAACCAACATTCTATATTTTTGTGGATGTCTGGCATCTTCAATGATTGGAATAACATTTGGTCTCTTCTTAGCCATACCAATCAACTCTCTACCTGGTCTGTGAGAGAATTCAACGGCGTAGACTAAACCTTCTGGACCAACAAGATCAGAAACATGAGAAACAGAAGTACCTGAAGCAGCACCAAGATATAGAACTTTTTTACCTGGAGCAATGAATAATTCATCTAAACCACCCATGATACCGGCAGCCAATTTAGATCTGAAAGGATTCCAAACTCTGTATTCGGTTTTAGTAGCTGGAGCACCTTCTTCAGTTGCTGGTTCTTCAACACTAACTCTTTTTTCACCATAAACTGATTCACCTGGTGCAATGTTTTTAGTAACTAATAAATCTTCTTTACCTCTGGCAATGAAAACACCAGCGTGTCTATGTGGTTCAATGACAACTTTGGCACCACCTCTGGCACCACCACGAGCACCACCACGGGCACCACCTCTTGCTCCTCCTCTGGCACCGCCTCTAGCACCACCTCTGGCACCACCACGACCACC
The DNA here is from genome assembly GCA_003706615.3 of Gotozyma montana. Taxonomy (NCBI): domain Eukaryota; kingdom Fungi; phylum Ascomycota; class Saccharomycetes; order Phaffomycetales; family Phaffomycetaceae; genus Gotozyma; species Gotozyma montana. The sequence continues at coordinate 158,006 of PPLU03000014.1, forward strand.
ACCGAATCCACCTCTGGCACCACCACGGCCACCGCCGAAGCCACCACGAGATCCACCACGGGCACCACCACGGGCACCACCGAATCCACCACGGGATCCACCTCTTGAACCACCTCTACCACCTGGAGTGAAAGCCATTATAAACTAGAGTTGATTTGATGAAAAAAAATTAAAATCTATTTGAAATCTGAGAACCGTGCGATTGGGGAAGATGACGGGACAAGTGAGTATTACTATTCTAAAAACGGACAGTAACAACGACAAAGATCAAGTCTCTAAAGGTTTCAAATTTGTATAAATTTTTTTATCTGGTTATACTTAAAGAGCTACTATAAAAAAAAATTTTTTTTTCAAAAGGTAAAAAGAAAAAATTTCACTTGGAAGGGGTTACCCGGTGAGATGAGCAGTCACGTGAATGTCATGTGACCCACTACGTAATCACATCTCGGAGTTATCCGGTTATCGTCGGCTCCTCGGCTTTAAAAAGAAATCCTCGGCTTTCCCCCCAATTGGAGATTAGAATTGTTTTCCCGCTTTGAGGAGAGTAGAAAAACAGCTGTGATTCCTCAATTCTTCCCTCACCAGCCAGCAAATGTCCACCAGTCTCAACAAGAAGTACGTGCAGTGGCTCGTGAAGTACCCGCTGCTCACTAAGTCGCTCACAGGCGGAGCACTCGCCATTTTGAACGAGCTCATCGCCTCTATCGTGGCTAAGGACCTCAAGATCTTATCAGTGGGCAACACCAAGATCAAGCACCCGTTCTCCTTAAAGATCCCATTGCTAGCACTGTTCGCATCGCTAGTCTCTGCTCCAATCAACCACCACGGGCTCAACATTGTCAACTTGCTCTTCAAGCCACCTCTCACTGCTAAGAAGAGAATTGGCCAGATATTGACCGTATTATTGACTTCTTCTCCATTGTTAAGCACATTGTTCGTGTCTTACGTGTCATTGTTGAACTTGAAACCTGGTTTGAAGTCATTGTCCAAAGACGAGTTGAAAAGAGCCATTGCCCACGTCAAAACCTCTTTGAAAACATCATTGTACTCAGTGATTAAATCCTCATGGATCACTACACCTATCGTGTTGACCATCTGTCAAACATACTTGGATCCTCAATATTGGGTAGTTTTCTCTAATTTCATCTTCTTCATCTTAGCTACTGGTCAGAATACATTCTTGAAGATCAAAACAAAGAAAGCTCAAGAGATCAAGAAGAAACAAGATGAACTGAAAGATTTCTTAAAAACTTCAACTGATGAAAAAGATGCAGAATTGATCCCAGGATCAGAAATTCATTCAAGTTCAATTGAACCGGGTCAGTAACAACTAAAAGGGAAGAACAAGGACAAAAATAACGCAGATCCAATAATACTAGAACAAAAACGACAGCAGGAGAACAGAGGAGTTATCAGACTGGCGCTGATGGACTTCAGACAACTGGCGGGCTTACTCATGTGGTATTTGGTGTATAAACTGTTATGATTATGGAGTTAAATGTAATTTACTGTAGTCTTATACATTCAGCGTTATTTTTCTAATTTCCACATCGTGTGAACTATGATAGTTAATAATCAGATAGCCAATCAACCAATCAACACTAGTAAATCCCATCTTCACCATGCATAATAGCATTCTCGACATAACGAAGTTCATTTTCAAACCTCCAACTCCATTCTCCATCTATTATAGAATGTGAGAAGTCAAAAATGTACAAAGAATCATCTTTTATGATCATGTTCCTAACCGCAATATCATGATGTAAGATATCCAACTTGTATAATTCTTTGAGAGTTTCAGTTCCTTGTCTTAGATACTTTTTCAGTTTCTTTTCACCTGACTCGTCCTTGTTAATATGAATGTCATGAAGTTGGGTCTTGTCAGGCTCAATGTATTCCATCAATAAATAATAACCAAGGTCAATTGCTTCAGCTTGGAACCGACTATAACTAGTGAATTTACCACTGGCATACAATTGCGGAACTCTCAGTGGCACTTTCCTGTGTTTGTTGGATTCATCAACTCTTTGATAAACGGTGATCTCATTTTCTGCATCGTCGAACCAATCCTTTGAATATGCTTCAGAAAGTGGAAAACGTTCCTCCCAGATCCCAAACTCTTCACAAATCTCGTATCTTCCATACACTTTCAAAATAACTGTCTCAGGAAGGGTATCTCTCAAGTATTCAAATACAGGAAAAGTTCTAAGTAGATCATCACTATCAACCTGATAAACCACCGTGCCTTTTCTCTTCAAAATCTTAAATGCAAGTTGAAGTTGACAATCAAAAGAAACATCGACATTTATGTTTCTTGAAACCTGGATACTTCCAGTATTCTCATTGCTATTTATCTCCAAAGGTACCCAACTGTCTGCAAAATCATCACCATCTGAGCCTTCAGGTGCCTTTCTCTCAAAGAGATGCTTGAAATCACTAGTCAGTGGCCTCAATGATAATTTCTTGTGTAGTTCTTCTGAATCCTCGTCTCTGAAACCCAATGACTCTTCATTGAGAATTTGATGGCAGATACGCATCATTAATTGTGAGGCCATATTACTGACAACTTCTCCATTGTGACCCACCAACTCCAACACTGGACACTCGTAGTTTATGAAAGCAACAGAGTCAAAATACTTGATCAACATTTGAATATCACTATTGGACAGAATATCTTCTGAGTCCACTGATAGGCATTGATCAATGACTTCTCTTTTCAATTGCGATAGACAAGCCTCAAGTTCATCATCGCATGTCAATGGGAGTAGCCTATAATTACATAACTCATCATAGTATCCTTCCACTTCAACCGTGTCACCATTATGTCTTCTAAGTCTCTTGAAAGCTGGAGCTTTCTTCAAGATTTCAACGAATTCTTTGACAGGATTGAAGTTCTCTGGAATAGAATCATTGCCTGCTCTATTGAGAATCAAATCAATGGAAGATATACCATCCGAGAACAAAACTTTGTCCTGGGAGTATTTCAACATGAACAGTGTCAACTTTTTAAAAATAGGTCCAATTTTATCCATGATTTGTATCAACTTTGGCCCATCTTCTGTGTTATGATCTGTATCATCGCTTTTCAAAACTTCATTTGTGTTCATAAACCTCAAATTTCCGTCTCTTGAGTATCTTCCTAGCTTAATTTCTTCATTCAACTCCATGATTCTAACAGGGGAAATGTCCTCATTTCCAAATAGTCTCCCCTTGTACATTATTAAGTCAGTCTGAAAGCGTGGGAGCAAATTCTTCCCAATTTTCGAAAATTTGAGATCTTTGTAGAACCATCTAGATTCTTCAACTTCAAGTTTATCATCTTCTTTAAATTCAAAGGTCCAATTGATGAGTTTATTTAACTCATCCAAAACTGATTTCATATATTTCACATCTAACGCTTCCTTGCGTTGCTCCTTACTCACTCTGTAAAGTTTGTCACTCCACCATACCACATCTCTAATGGTACCTCCCAAAAATTCTGCCTGTTCAACATTACTCTTTCCTTCAATCCCATCGTTGATACGTTGTCTGATTCTATCATTGATTTCACCCTTAATATCGAAATTGTCCTTTGGTTTCGTAAACAATGGAAACACTTTCTTGAATCCTTCCATTGTCACTGATTCCGATGCAGCATCAGAACTAAAAGTTTTCCCCTCATCCATTTCAGCGATTGCATCATCATAAGCCACTCCAAACACCAATATATGTGAATTATAAGCAGCTTTCAATCTCCTCTTCATAGACGGTGGGTTCTCACTTCGTAAATATCCCATCAAGTCATCATATTTTAAATAGGACTTCATCAATTCACTCAATCTGGGGTTTATTGTAAATGGATCACCAGCAGTTTCGAGGATTTCGAATATCTCCTGTCCAGCTTCATATCCACCCATTTCAAATTAACTCACAGTGTCAAAAAATGAAGATTTTACAAAGAGAAGAGAAAGATTTGATGTTTTGTTTACTTATCAACAATCACTACACCCCTACACCACCTATAAATTGAGATTTGGATGACATAATTACTTAGTCATGTTCGCGAATTGTTGAATTGAGAGACATTGGACCTGACAAGTGGTGAAGAAGTGTGATTATTGACTCCGTAACTTCTTTAAGTTGCTATGTTGCTCTGACCAATGATCATATGAATATTCTCTTCAAAATAAAATTCACTTGTTGACCAATGACCATGAGAAGTACTTTGAGATGGAAAAATCAAAGCTAGTCTTCGATGAGATTCTTAAGACTGATGATCCATTTGAAGTGAACTTAAGATTGACTGAATTATTGATGAACACAGAACGGCGAATGTTTGACGTTTTCGTTTCAATGTTCTCAATGGATGAGATACCTCTTGAGAAGAAATTAAAAGTTGTTTATAATTCACATGTGTTGATATATGGAGTTGTTTATGACAGAAGAGAGTTTGATCCGGCAATTGATAGTGATAATGGTCAAGAAGTGGCGCTTAACACTTCTACTGAATCGATGGCGATGATGATGAGAACGGAAAGGTTCAAATATATCTTTCCATTGCTTACGAAACCAAAGAAACAGAATGATAATGTTGACATTAGGAGTAAAATCAACTCCCAGTTTAAAAAAATCATCGATTATCAAACTGAAGGAAAGAATGACATTGAGATTGCAGAATCCTTGAAAACGACCATTAGGAGAGTGGTTTATAGTTGGTGTCTTATGCTTCGTTCAAAAAAGAAAATAGGCAGGACAGAGGAAGATGTTCAAGAATACCTATCATTGGTTTTAAGAGCGGTGACTGGATTCATTATTTGGGTCTTTGATTTTCAAGAAGAGAAGTATGATTGGGAGGAGTCTAATTTCAATTGGACGGAACCATTTAAGCTTAAAAAGCTCAAACTATCAAAAATTGGAGAAATATTGCACTTGAATGCCAAAAACGATTTGGTTGTACATAAAGGAAACAGACGTAATGGTAAAGATCTTTCCATTGTCAGAATAACGAATGTGAAGGGACGGATTTCATTAGGTAAATATTCAAGGGATGAAGAAACTAGATTCATAAAGACATCAGATTTGTTGAGGAATAGGTTTGCAGAAAGGAACAAGAGAAATGGGAATAAACTGGTGGGTACTATTAATCGAGTTGGTCCTATCTTTAGACATTTATCTTTGTTTATGTTGAAATATTCACAGGATAAGGTCTTTATGTCTGATGGTTTATCTCTCATGAATCTGACTCTTAATAAACAAGGTAATGATTTAATTCCAAAACATTTTCATCCCGTTAGACAGTTTGTCAATTTCTTGAACAAGTCTCCTGTTTTCAAAGAATTGAAAGATTCTCAAGGGGATGATGAAGATATATTTTATCGTGAATTGAGTCACTATAGGTTATTGCCATTGGAATGTAATGATGAACTAGAGGCTTGTTTGGATGGGTTAAAACGTGAAGTGATTGATCTGTGTCTATTGTACTATTCAGAAGATCTTCTTTCCAGTATAATTATCCAAGATTTGATCAAATATTTTGATTCTGTTACATTCATGAATTTTGAATGTTCAGTACTGGAGACGTTTAACCCCCAGGGACAGATTGTTAGCACCATTCTTACGCAAATGTTGGTACGAATCTGGGATGAGATTTTCAGTCAAGAAGAAAGTTTGTACAATGATGATGATTTTGGAAAGCTATTTGAGAAGATATCATTAGGTCCCATGGTGAGTGATCAGAAGTATAATAATAACGAACAAGAGTATGAATTTAACGATTTTGCTGATACTCCTGCTTATAGGGATATTTGGACATTTGATAAGTTGGAGTAAAAGACTCGATATATCAAGGATAAAATTAACATTAAATATGTTCATGCTTCTTTTGATGTCCATCTTGGATTTTATGACACGGTGCCATATGAACGTGGAATAGTCTTGAAAGATAACGGTACGGCTATTTTTCAGCTTGAGCGTGATCATTTATTGAAACATTTTGCTCAGTTTAGACGATTGAAAGATATTCTTCCAGAGGTGGTTGTATTGAAAGTGTTTTCTAAGGGTGCAATAGATGGCAAATTAATGATTCAGGATAATTACTATGGGCCATTTGGGAAATATTTCAATCATTGCATTGATAATGCAATAAATGAGACTATTTGTTATCAAAGAATAAGTGAACACTTAAAGAATAAGAATATTTCATTAAGAGTTCCAAAGTTCTATTCTGCTGGTGTGTTTAAATGTTATGATCTTGATCCTGATGAAGAAAACGATTATGGTTATTATTCTTTAATGGAGTACATTAAACCAGATACTGTACAATTACCAGAGCTTCATGATATGAAATTCAATCAACATGATGAATTAGCTAAGATGAAGCTGGAAAAGTATCTGAGTCAAGGCATGGAAACTTTCAAAGTGCTGCATGAGTTGAATATCTTGCATAATGATATTACAGTTAAAAACATGGTCATAAAAGACGATTCTTTGTACATTATTGACTTTTCACATTCTAAAATAGGTGAGGAATTAAGTGATGAGGAAACTGTAAGGGAACTATACTATGTTGAGAATATGATCATGTATGGTGCTGAACAATTTGTACGTTCTTGATCATTACAAGCTTGATATTCTGTTGAAAAAACTGAATATCCAACGTAGAGTACTCTAGTTTTGACAAATTGAAATGATACACCTTCTTCTTGATGTAAATAATGCAAATGTATAGATAATAGGCTCTAGACTCTACTGGAGTCCTGTCTATTCTCATCCCCTTTTCAATTGGACTATTATCAGTGGTGTAGGGGTGTAGTGCTAATAATACAATTCGCGAAATGTTGATAAACCTTCACTTTATGACACTGTGAGTTTGAAATGGATGATGATTATTATGCAGTTGGACAAGAGATATTTGAGATAGTTGAAGCTGGTGGTGATCCATTTACAGTGAACGCCAGATTGAGTGAATTGATGAAGTCAAGAGAAAATCTTTACCACTTCCAAAATTATTTATCAAGTGAAAACCCACCGTCTCTAGAGAGGATATTGAAAGTTGCTTATAATTCCCATTTGTTGGTGTTTGGAGTGGCTTATGACAAAAAATTGCTTCAATTGGGTGAGTCAGTAGAAAGAAATGGTTCAGGGGAAACATTTAGTTCCAGTGCGACATCGAACTCGCAAACAATGCATGGATTCAAACTTGTGTTTCCATTGTTTACGAAACCAAAAGACAATGTTGATATAAAGCGTGAAATCAGCAATAGAATCAGACAACGTATCAACAATATAATTGAAGGAAAGAGTGATATTGAACAGAGATGGTTTTTAAAAAGCACCATTGAAGATATGGTTTGGCGGAGCGCTAGTCTTTACAGAGCGAGTAAACATCTACGCACTACAGAGGCGGGTGTTCAGTTTTATCTGAGATTAGTTCTGATGGAGGTAACTGAAATGATCAATTGGGCCTTTAAATTTAAAGGAGATGATGAACTTAAAGTTACTCAGCCATCTAGCCTCAAGAAGTATCTCAAGCTTTCGGAAATTGGGGAAAATATGGACACTCGCTCACATACTGAGTTAGCTGTGTATAAGGAAAAAGATTATGAAGAGGAAGACGTTTCTCTTGTCAGAATCATAGAGTTGAAGGAAGAGATTAAGCTTGGAAGGTACTCTAATGACGGTGAATTGAGGTTTATGAACTCAACAAATGTTTTAGATGCTGAAAGGAACAAGAGAGATAAACCAAAGTTGATCAGTGCTATTGATCGAACTGGGCCTATCTTTAGACATTTATCGTTGTGTATGTTGAAATACTCTCAGGACAAAGTTTTGTTCTCTGATGGTATATCTTCAATTGATTTGATTCTTAATAAATCAGCCAGTGAATGTATTCCAGAAGATTTCAATCCTGTCAGGAAGTTTGTGAATTTCTTGAACAAGTCTCCCATTTTCAGGGAATTGCAAAGATATCAAGATGATGAGGACAGATATTATTATGAATTGACTCATTATAGGTTTTTGCCACTGGAATGCGATGATGAACTCGAGTCCTGTTTTGATCAGTTGAAACGTAAAATGATTGATCTGTGCCTGTTGTACTATTCAGAAGATCTTCTTTCCAGTATATTTATTCAAGATTTGATTAAATATTTTGATTCTGTTGCATTTATAAGCTACGAGTGTCCTGTGTTGGAGACAGTGGATTCTCACGGAGGGATTGTTAGTAATGTTCATACACAAATGATGATACGGATTTGTGATGAGATATTGAATCAAGAGATATTAAGTCAAGAGACTTTGGATGAAGAGACTTTAGACCATGACGATTATCATTTTGAGAAACTATTCGAAGAGATATCATTAGGGCCATTGACGATTGATCCTCGTTATTTTTTGGAGAAACAAGAACACGAGTCTGAATCTGAATCTGAAGATGATTGGGATGATTGGTTATTTGATAAGTTGGAACAAAAGACTGGAAGTATCCAGGATAAAAGAAACATCAATGTCGATATTTCTTTTGATTATCAATTTGGATTTGGCCACGAACTTTCATGGGATCTTAAAGTATTGGAAGAGAATGGTGCAGAAAGCTATCTTATTGATAGTGACCATTTATTGAGAAAATTCCCTGATTTTAGAGATTTTAGTGATGTTCTTCCAGAGACGGTTGTTTTGAGAGTGATTGAGAAATATGAGATCTATTATCAACTAAAACACCAGAAAGGTTATTATGGACCCTTTGGGCAATATTTAGAATATTGCGTTGATGATGGGATAAATGAGACTATTTGTTATCAAAGAATAGGTGAACACTTGAATGATAAGAATATCTCATTGAGAGTTCCTAAGTTTTATTGTGCTGGCATGTTTAAATGTTATGGTAGAGGTGATGATAAACCATACGATTATGGTTATTATTCTTTGATGGAATATATCAAACCTGATACTGTACAATTACCAGAGCTTCATGATATGAAATATAATCAACATGATGAAATAGCTAAGATGAAGTTGGAAAAGTATCTGAGTCAGGGTATGGAAACATTTAAAGTACTGCATGAGTTGAATATATTGCATAATGACATTACAATCAAAAACATGGTCATCAAAGACGATTCTTTGTACATTGTTGACTTTCTACATTCCAAAACAGACAGAGAATTAAGTGATGAGGAGATCGAAAGGGAACTTTACTATGTTGAGAATACGAGCATGTCAGGTGCTGAACAATTTGTGCGTTATTGATCATATTAATATCTATGATCTATGATCTATAATCTCAATATGAGTTTGGTACTAGACACTACTGAGTTAATGTAGAGACTGTGGTTTATAACAGAAGCTTTGTTATTGTTAAAGATTCACAATTTCGTGTTTTCGTGTTTTCGTGTTTCAATTTCGCGTTAAAGGCATAAAAAAAAATTACTTGTTGAAACAAAAATTTCATATTTGATCTGTGTTTACATTAAATAAAATATCCCACCAAATTAGCATTTTATCCAGTTGATCCATGTCTAGTTCGAAGCTCATTGGGCTGCTGAGCTCCATGGACTCAGACCTCATGCACGATCCCAGTTTAGTGGACTCCAAAAGGATCATTTCTGGTAGTGTATCAGGGAGTGAATCTGGATCAGTTGTTATAAACAGGAACAATGAACCAGTGATACGACAAGAGACCTCGTTAGGTTTGATAGAGGAAGGTGATTCTGATCATGAGAGTAGTGATGAGGATGATTTTGACGATTATGTGATTGAATCACCATTGCCTCCACCAAAAGAGTTGAACCCTGATAAGTTATACGCGTTGTTTGAGTTCAGTGGGGATGATCCTTCGCATTGTGAGTTGGAAAGGGATGAGCCAGTGACGTTGTTGAATGATCAGGACGGGTATTGGTGGCTTGTGCAGAAAGAAAGTGATGGGAAGATAGGGTTTGCACCTGCTGAATGTTTAGAGACGTATGGGGAAAGATTGGCGAGATTAAACTGTTGGAAGAATGAAGAGTTAGAGAAGAATTCTAAAGATTTTTTACCAATTGATGAGACAAGGTCTAAATTAGAACTAAGATCTAATAAATCAGTGACTTTTTCAAATGATGTTGAAATTGCTGAAGAATTAGTTAAGAAAGATGATGATTCTAGTGAATATGAAGAAGATTCAGAAAGTTCAGAAGATGAGAAATATATTTATGAAACTCCATATGTTGGTGATGAAGGTGAAATAGTAAGTGATATATTACCAATTGCAACACCATTATCGATATCCAAGAAATCCAAATCCACATCAAATTCATTAAGAAACATGGTTATACATTATCCAGAATCTGATCTTGAAGAAACGAGTCCCTTGATTGCACCAAATGCGTCTTTCTTCAATCAAACGAATAATTCAGGATCAATTGGATCTTTTTCACCATCATCATCTGAATTTGATAGTCCTGAAAACACACCACAGGGATTTGTTGGTGGATTTAGACGAAATTCAAGGATCCCAGTTGGTGAAATACGAGCTAATATTCCCGAAAGTACAGCAACTATCAACATTGCAAGAAGTATACAGATGCTGGATGAATTAATGAAGGATGAACTTAACCATAATGATTTAAAAACTGAAGAAGATTCATTAACAGAAAGAGAAATAGAAGATGAAGATGATAATAATACGATATCATATGATGATAATGATACGTCTAAACTTTCATCACCGATTGAATTATCTTCAGAAAGAAACAGCATACAGAAACTATCGCCAATTAAAAACTTGGATAGTTCATCATTAACATCACCTAAAAAGCCAAATTCACCATTAACTGATTCGACATCGTTCATTAATTCAACGAGCTCATTACAACTAACGTCGTCTTCAACAACGATGGAGGAAATATCAGATGAAGTAGTTGCTCCATTGTCAGTGGTTTCTAAGAATATAGTTAATAACGATTTAAAAGATTTAAATTCAACACAATTGCATCCTGATATCAGTCATATTTATGAAGACTCATTTTCTAAACTTGATCAATTAACGGCCAAGTTGGAACGTCTTAATGAACTAATGAAATAGCATTTAAATATCATGAACTCTTTTTGTTTGAAATAGTAGTTTTACTAGTAGTACTAGTAGATGTTTTGATAATTATGAAAAACAAAAATTAAACATCAACATTTATCCAAATACCAATGATCTACTCACTATACATTGTGAATCGTGCCGGTGGGCTGATCTACCACACAGACTTCCGTCCTGGTTTGAACAAACTGAGTGCGAACGAGTATCTCGTTCTCGCGGGCACGATACAAGGAGTTTACGCAATAGCATCAAAGATAACACCAACGGCATTAAAATTAAAAGGTAATAACATAACAGGTAAATCCGGTTTGAAATCAATTGAAACTGATCAATTCACAATGTTCATATCACAAACGTTGACTGGTGTTAAGTTCATACTTGTCGGAAGTCCAAGTGATGATTTAGACAAGGCAATTGATGTTGCTAATGTTACACTTCAGAAAGTTTATTGCATTTATGCGGATTATGTGATGAAGAATCCGTTCCATTCGTTGGATATGCCAATCAGGGCACAGTTGTTTGATAGGAAAGTTGGGGAACTGATAGCGAGTGTATAACTACGAAATTAATGAGCAAAAAGATAATAAGTGTAATACTAATACTAACTATAACTTGGTGTCAACTAGTCTGGTGATGTACTTACCAGTGTTTTTACCTTTGAATAAACCTGTCCATAATTCAGGGATCTTCTTGAAATCATCACCATAGGCATTAACCACTGTTTCTTTGAATTTATTGACATCTAAATTACCAGAATTAATCTCTTCAATGAGATGTGCCACAATCTTTGGGAAATCGGCAACATCATCGACGATAACCATCCCTTTAATGGTGATCCTTCTACTGATGACAAGACTGTAATTTGAGAAATTGAACTCATTTGCTGAATTATATCTTGAAATTGCACCAACTTGAACAACAGTTGCAAAATCAGCAAGGTAAAGGAATGCCTTGTTCAAGATTTCACCACCAACTTGATCAACAAAATAGTGGATTTCATCAGAACCTACAGCCTTTTTGAAATCTTTATCATAAGTCTCAGACTTGTAATCAACACCAACAATCTTATCACTACCTAATGATTCAACATACTTGACCTTGTCAGCACCACCAGCAACTGCAATGATCTTCTTTGGCTTGAAGAGTCTGTCCAGCAAATGAACCAAAGCGGATCCAACGGCACCTGCAGCACCAGTGATCAACCAGACTTTGCCTTCTTCAGTAGTGGTGGCACCAGAGTACTTGAACAGAGACAAATAGGCGGTGATTGTAGTGGAACCGTAGACTGAGATGTAGTGGGACAAGGAAGCGACTTTAGTAGGGTCTAGTTTAGCAGTGAGTGGCTGGATCTGGATCACAGCATGAGATGCCCATCCAATTGGACCAGAGAGGTAGTCGCCTTCTTTGAATCTTGGTGAGCGAGACACAATGACTTTACCAATGCCTCTAGCTGGAGCTGGAACACCGAGTGGACTTGGAGGGATGTACGACTTGTAAGGGGTGAACCATCCTTTCTGCGCAGGGTCATTGGAGAGAAGAATAGTCTCGACAAACACCTCGTTCTCTTTCAAGAGCTGTGGATCAGAAGTGTCGAACTCCTTTGTGACATAGGTGAAGTTTGCGTCTTTTGTGCCGTAGTTGAGGTTGACGTCTTTGCCATAAGAGGCGTGCTTGGTGAGGAGATACTGCTGTGCGTGGATGATGGTCATATTAGTTGTATAGTGAATTGTATAGTTATATGGACACTCGCCTCTCTTTATACTACACTATTACTAATGGATTGTGGGGTCGTTTGTCCCGAGGGTTATTAGTTGATATTTGATATTGGTGATGTTATGTGGAGAGAATGTGGAATGTGAATTTCATTTGACACACACCTGAATCTACTCGATACTTCTATACTACACTATACACTCATACACTCATACTATATAGATACACTCTACTCTACTACTCTATACTATACTACTACTAATACTTCGCTTACACCACCCGAATACAGAAAGGTTACGCTCCACTGCCCTTTCGCGAATGAGTCAAATCTGACTCTATACAAATTGATGATTTCTCTACTCTAATACTATATACTAACACTATACAATGGCCCACGTCTTCTCCACCATCCCTGAGATCCAGGCAGACGCCGTCTTTGCTCTCAAGGCAAGATACTTAGCAGACTCCAACCCTCGCAAGGTCGACCTCGGAATCGGGGCTTACAGAGACGAGAATGGTAAACCATGGATCCTACCATCGGTCCAACAGGCTGAGAAACTCATCCACCAGGACCCAGAATACAACCACGAGTACCTTTCAATCCGTGGGTTCGAACCTTTTGTCAATGCTGCTGCTAAAGTCATCTTGGGTGAAGATTCCATCGCCATCAAACAAGACAGAGTCGTCTCTATTCAATCTTTATCAGGTACCGGTGCTTTACACATTGCTGCTAAATTCTTGAAAAACTTCTACACAAAGCAACAAACTGTCTACCTTTCAAACCCAACTTGGGGCAACCATTTCCCATTGTTTGAAACTTTGGGTTTAAAAACTCAAACTTATCACTATTGGAATCCATCAACAAAATCATTGGATTTAGAAGGATACTTGAAAGATATCAATTCAGCGCCAGAAGGTTCAATCTTCGTATTGCACGCTTGTGCTCAAAACCCAACTGGTTTAGACCCAACAAGAGATCAATGGAAACAAATTTTTGCAGCTTTGAAATCAAAAGGTCATCTTGCCTTGTTTGATTCAGCATATCAAGGTTTTGCATCTGGTGATTTGAACAATGATGCTTGGGCTATTCAAGAAGGTGTCAAGACATTAGAGACACCAATCATCATCACCCAATCATTTGCTAAAAACGTTGGTTTATACGGTGAAAGAGTTGGTGCTTTCCATTTAATCTTACCAACTTCTGAAAACAAACCTGCAATTTATTCCCAATTGAACGCATTCACAAGATCTGAAGTTTCAACTGCTCCAGCTTATGGTGCTAAGATCGTTGCCAAAGTGTTAAACACTCCAGAATTGAGAAAACAATGGGAAAAAGATCTAGTCACAATGAGTCAACGTATCTACAAACAAAGAGTCGCATTAAGAGACCATTTGGTTAGATTAGGAACTCCTGGTAATTGGGATCATATCGTTATACAACAAGGTATGTTCTCATTCACTGGGTTGTCCAAGGAACAAGCTCATACTTTGGAAACTGAACATTCTGTTTATTTGTTGGGTTCTGGTAGAATCTCAGTCGCTGGTTTAAACGACCATAACATTGAATACGTTGCTAAGGCTATTAACACCGTTGTTCGTGCTTCTGCTAAGTTGTGATTCTAATAAATTGAATAATTAATTTTGTAACACATTACTGTATACTAATGAGCTACTCACTGACTCAGTTACTCAAAATCTCAATTACTCAATTACTCAATTACTCAATTACTCACACTATATTCAATAGTAGTCTATGTCTATATAATTCGCGAATTTTAGAAACTTTTTCTTGTTTTGATTTTTTTCCTCTTGTTTATACTGAAACCAAACACTAAACAAGAGGCCAATGCTCAAGCTCCAAGTGGTTTTGGTGCCCCCTAGCGCACTCAGCAAGCCGAGACTGCCCCTCCACTTGAACTCCTCACAGCTCATCCAGTCATCTCCCTATGGTTTCCAACAAAGACAAATTGGGGGTACTTCAACTCCTAATGGGAATCAATCAAACAATCAAACTTTTGATACTGGTATCATTGAAGATGATCAAAAATTAAGAAAGTTCTTACATATCACATCTAAGGACAAGACATTGATTGTCATTGCTGAAGAAATTGCCAATAGATTTGAGAAATTATACCCTGATGAAGACCCTTTAGATATCATTAAACTTCAAGATTCTCAAGAATGCGATCTTGATCCTGATTATGTTGCTTCTGATGTTTTTGATTATGATAATGTGATAAGAGTTGTCTTAGGTACTGAAATCAATTCTTTAGAAGCTGAAAGAGATTATAATTTGAATAAACGTCGTGCATCTCAAAGTTTTTCACAGATTAATATCCCAAAAAAGAGACTCTTGGGAAATCAAGGACTCAATTCAAGCAATAATAACAGCATCCTCATTAATAGATCATCTAGAAAATCAACACCTTTGTCTAATCAAATATACCCTAGACTTGATAACAATTCAGACATTTCAGCTGATGTTTCTGCAGATTTATCAGATATATCATTACCTCCACCAGATGAAGAAAATTCGGTATATATTGATCCAAAGAAGAACAGATCACCATCTTCAAGTGTTATTGAACCTGCTGATTCTCCTGCATCTAAAAGAATCACTTCTGGAATGTTGGTTGTTCCAGAACCACAATTGAAAGAAGCTGAAGAGAAAACATTACACGAACAAGAAATTAGTGAAAATGTAACTAGAAAGATCCTTCCAATCAAGAAATTCTTGGCTTCTGGAGCTCAAGATGATGGAGATGATTCAAATAAAAGTGTTTTATTGAATAAAACTATTTTGAATGCTGAAAAAGATGAAGAAACATCAATCAATAGATCTCCTATAAAAGATCAAACTCCAAACATTAAAGATCAAAAAGTTAAACCTGCTTCTAAAGTTTCTAACAAGACTGATTACAAAACTCCATCAAAACCTCCTGCATCTCAACAATCATCATCTTCCAAGAAATCTAAAACTACAACCACCACTGATGATACTGTTGATACACAAAATGCTTCACAACCTCCATCTAGATCAAATTCTTCTGAATCATCTATAAAATCCTCATCATCGAAATCCTCATCATCACAAATCATCAAGAAGGATAACATCAAATCAGTTGCTTCATTCTCCACTGATGAAGAAGAAGAAAATGACAAAGATGAAGATAACAAGAGTGGATCTGAAGAACCACGTTATAAAAAAGAAGACATTCTTAAAATTTTCCAAAATGGTAGAGTTCCTGCATCTGTTAAAAACACACTGGCCAAACATAATTTAATAATCAATCAAGATGAAAAAAAACCAACAAGAGCAGCCGCTGCTGCTGCTAAGAGGAATTTGGCCGCAACTGGTATTGCTAATAAATCAGCTGCATTAGCAAAAGCAAGAGCTGCTGCAAAGGCTCAAAAAGTTGATGATTCAGATATTGAAATATTAGAAGCACCTAAAGAAAATCAATCACCAATTAAGAATGATACGAATAAAGCAAATGTTGAATCAAGTGATGAATCTGATTCAGATTCAAGTGATGATTCAAGTTCTGGTTCAGATAGTGATTCAGGTTCTGAATCTGATGATGAAACTGAATCTGACGATGAAAAACATATCCAAAAACCAATTGTTGATGATTCTAAACCTGTTTCACCAAAGAAGAAAGCCGTTCCTGTTAAGAATGCATCTCCTGTTAAAGCCACCGTCGCTGCAAAGACCGCTGCTGCTAATGCTGCCACTGCTAAGACCACTGCTGCTAAGGCTAAAGCTACAACTGCGGAATCTACAACCACTGCTACCAACCCAACTGAAGACGAAGATAAAGATGTGGCGATGAAAGATGCTGACTTTTCTAATTCTGGTGAATCTGACTATGTTTCAGCCTCAAATGATATTCCTGTTGAAACCAAACAATCAATAGCTAAGGCTCCTGTTGGTTCAAAACTTAAAAATATACTAAGTGAAACTGATAAGGATATCAAAAAAGATGAATCATCGTCTGATGAGTCTTCATCTGATTCTGATTCTGACTCTTCCTCTTCTGGATCCTCATCATCTGAATCCGAGTCTGAATCAGAAGAACCAGTGTCTAAGATCCAAGTCAAATCTTCTCAGGTTCCTAAACCAATCACATCTTCTAAAGAAAATGTTGAATCTTCTTCAGATGATTCATCTTCCGGGTCTGAGGACTCGTCATCAGATGATGAATCTTCCTCTGATGAAGATGAAGATGAAAAAAAGAACACAATCATTGAATCTTCTCAACCACAATCAACATTACCACCATCAAAATCTTCTGTTTCATCTGCTGCTAAACCATCAACAGAAGTGGCAAAACCATCTCAAACTTCAACTTCATCACAATCTGATTCCAAACCTCCACACGTCTATAAAGTTGATGAAAATACTCATTATGGATTAGGTTACCCACCAGTTAAACTTTCAAGATCAACAGTTGAACTCACAATACCACCCGTGCTTGTTGAATCTGATGTTTCAGGGTTGAAAGAGATTCATGAAAGTTTAATAAATCCAGAAGTTTCATTAGCTAAGAAATTTGAATTATATACAGAATCAAAACGTTTGATATATAATGCAAGAAGAAGAATTTGCAGAGTTTTGAATGATGAACAAATTAAATTGAAAAAAATTGAAAATTTAAAAAATGCATCCAAGAATGGTGATTCAATAGCAACTAGAGTTTTGGAATTTATTTTAAATCAAGATAAAAATGAAGTCCAATCAAATTCTAAAACTGATGAGAAACCAAAGGCCAATAATGATGAGAAATCAGTCGTTAATAAAGTACAGGATCCAAAGAAGCAGATATCAATTGCACCTAAACCATCAGTCACTAAGTCTAATACTCAAGCAGTCACCACTAATACCACTACCCCTGCTCCTGTTGCTGATTCAGTCACTACCACTCCTGCTAAATCTCTTCAAAAGATTGCACCAAAGGATTCATCAGTTATTGTTGAGAAGTCAAAGGTTGTTGAGAAACCAAAGGTTATTGAGAAACCAAAGGTTGCTGAGAAGTCAAATGTTGTTGAGAAACCAAATGCTCCAAAACCTGAAGATTTTATCCAATTGGTGCGTGAAGGAGAGAAAAAAGGATTGAAAGATTTCACTGAATTACCAGAAGGTATCACAATGGATGATATACCTGGGTTTGATATTTTGATTTACAGATATTATTCACCATCAGCAACTGAAAAGAGTAGAAATCAAAGTGTTCTTGATAAAAAAAGATTGGTTTCTAATGCAAGAAAAAGAATCAGAAGAAAACTTCAAAAGGAAAAGAAGAATGAATTGGAAGATACTACGGTCGGTGATGGTGACGTTTCAAAATTGGATTTAGATAAATCAGTCACAAAAGCTGTTCCAGAATCTCAACCTCAATCTCAACCTGAAGCAAAATCACAACCAACTCCAGCAAAATCACAACCAACTCCAACACCAAAGACAAAACCACAACCAACATCAACACCAAAAGCACAATCACAAACTAAAACACCACTCAAACCTCCTCCTGCCATTTTTAGCGGACTTCAAATTCCAAGTGGACTTTTAGATCAACCAGAAGAGAAATCTAATGTTGTTAAGGCACAATTTGAAGCAGCAAGAATTGAATTAGAGAAGAAAAGAATAGAATCAATTGAAGAAGCAAAAAAATTAGCTGAACAATTTTCAAATAAAAAAGCAGCATCAATTGCAGCTGGTGGTTCTGCTAATGTTTCTAATGCTTCGTCTCCTTTCAAAATACCATCACCAAAGAAAGCCACTGCCGCTGTTACTAATGCCAGTACCGCTGCTGCTGCCACTCCTGCTAAATCAAAGGAAAATCAACCAACAGGTGCTAAAGCAAATGAGGTTAAAACAAAGGAATCTAATCCAAAGGAATTAATAATAAAGGAATTCAAACCAAGTGAGGTTAAATCAAAGGATGCTGAACCAAGTAAAGTCCAATCACAGGATAAACCAAGTATAGTTGCTGAGACAAAGAAACCAAACCAAGAAGTCAAACTTACAGAGAAGAAACCCCCTGTTGTTCCAAAGAAAGTTGTCACTGATGGTAACGCTGGTAAGAATGAAGTTGATTCTTCTTCAGGCAGTGAAATAGATTCTGATTCTAATTCTGATTCCGGTTCCGATTCCGATTCTGACTCTGACTCTGATTCATCAGATGATGATGAAGAAGCACATGTTGCTAAGAAACCAAGAATTGTCAACACACCAAGAAGTTCATCACAACCTCCAATTGAAACTAAAAAACCAATCACGTCTGATACCCAACAGACGAACAAGATTCCTGCATCACAACCAACCACTCCTTCTTCTAAAATAGTTGAACCAACTGTTCTCAAGACGACTAATTCTTTGAAATCAACACCTGTTTCTAGACTATCATTGAGTTCATTATCAGATCTTGCATCAAGGGGTGTTCCTGATGTTTTGGATTCATTAACTCCAACTTCTGAAAGATCACAACCACAATTCCCAACCAAATCAAAGTTGTCTAATACGATAACGAGCGTTTCTGATTCAAGTGACGACAGTTCTGATTCCGATTCCGATTCTGACTCTGACTCTGATTCCGATGAAGTGGATGACGATGATGATGATAGTTCATCAGATGAAGAATTGAAAGGTGGTAAGAATTTCTTGAATGCAAAAACTGCAAAAAGTTTGATTAGTGGTGGTAGTTCACAGAAGAGAAAACGTGTTAGTTCCGCTTTTAAAGATTTGATTAAAGATTCTAAAAAGAGATAAGGTTTGGGTTAAATGATGGCTTGTTTATTGTCAAACAATTGTATAAATTAGAGAAAAGTTAATTAATTTGAAAAATGATAATCTTGTAGCCAATCTGAATTAAATTCTATCTACTTTACTACGTATTCTTATTCAAGGACATAAATTAAGGTATCATTATACTAGCAAAAGCTTAAGTAGTTTTACACACACGTTCAAGCAGTTTGTTGATTTTGTTGATTTTGACCTTCAACAAAATTTAAAGCATCACTTCTTTCAATTTCACTAACTGTACTAATCTTATTATTGAACATCACACCAAAGAATGTGTTTGCAACTTGTAACATTTCAGGTCTGAACGTCGTACAGATGAATTGTGCATCTTGACTCAATTCATGGATCAAATTAGCAACTGCAGTTCTATATTGTGTATCTAAATTAGCATCAATTTCATCAAAAAGATAAAATGGAGCAGGATCAGATTTTTGAATTGCTAAGATTAATGCAATTGCACATAATGATTTTTGTCCACCTGAAAGTTGTTCAATTCTTTGTTGTTCATCATTCTTGGAATTGAATGAAACTCTTATAGAAACACCAGTGTAACTATCTATTGAATCTTCATTAATATCCTCATCTTCATCTTCATCTTCATTTGCATCTTCTTGAGAATCTTGTTGTTGGGTGTCTTTGAAAATAGGTGATGTTTGCATGACTAGTTCACCATGTCCATTAGGCACTAATCTTTCAAAGATTTCAGAGAATGCAATTGAAACTTGATCAAAAGTTTTTTGAATAGCGTTTTCTTTTCTTGATTTCAAGACATTAATCAATTCCAAGATTGAATCTTCTGATTTATCAAGTTCTTTACGACGTTCAACTAATCCATCTTTTTGTTTTGTGAATGTCAAATATTGTTCTAATGCTTTACGATTAACATTGCTGAATTTTTCCAAATCTTTAGTAACTTTACTTAATTTCTTCAATAAATCATCAGATGAAATATCTTGATCGTATTCAAATGCTTCTTCTGGTAATGCACCAAGTTCTCTGATTTTTCTTTGTGAATCATCTCTTCTTTTTGACAATAATGATCTTCTTGATAAATATTTCTCAGAATTTTTTTGAAATTTTTCAAAAAGTCTCAATAATTTACGTTGATCATCATCTGCTTTTTCAATATCTGTGTCTAATTTCTTCAAATTTTTATTCTCTGTTGATATCTTATTTTGAATCTCATCCAAAGAATCTTGTAACTGTTGTTTAGTCTCATCAAGATTTTCTAATTCTTCAGTCAATTTTTGAATCTTAGAATCAGCATCTCCATTATTGGATTGATTTTGTCTCTTTAACAAATCATCTAAACGAGGTTTTAAAATTTCATTGATTTCAATTTCAAGACCAGAAAGTTCAGTCTCTTCAAGAGACAATTCATCCAATGTTGTGTTTAATTTTGATTCTAATTCAGAAATCTTCTGTGTATATTCTTTCAATGAATTCTTTTCATCTGATGACAATCCTTCTTCAAACTTAGATGTCAATTCAATATCAAATTCTTGAATCTTAGTATCCAATGTGGTGAGTTTAGATTGTAAAGATGTGATTTTTTCATTCAAAGTTTTGATTTCACCTTCGGTTTTAAATTTATCATTCAAAACAATAGAAAGTTTGGCTTTCAAAGATTTCTTCTCTAATAATAATGTTTCATAATCGTTGTTAAAACTGCTGATAGAGTTATGAATATCCAAAATCTTTTTATCATGTTTTTGAATATCAACTTTGATCTTAAACAATTCTGATTCTTGTTTCTCAAGTTCTCTAGATTTATCATTCTTCAACTTCATTGATTCTAATCTTGAATTCTTGAAATCATGATAACCACCAGTCAAAACACCTCTCTTATCAGCTTTATCACCATCAAGGGTGATTGCATTCAATTTAAACTGTCTAGATAATTCATAACCTCTTTCCAAATTAATAGCAACAATAGATTTCCCAAATACTTCTCTAACAGCTTTTTCAATCTCTGGAGCAAAACCAATTTTTTTAATCAATGGTACACAATCATTAGAATCAGGGAAGACAACATTAGGAACTGAAATTCTATTCAATGGGATGAAAGTAACTCTACCTGCCCTCTCACGAACTAGCTCTTCCATTAATGTGGATGCAATTTCATCATTTTCAACAACAACGTGAAATAAAGAATTACCAGCAACAACTTCAATGGCAACCCTATATTTCTCATTTGCTTGGATTAATTCACCCAGTGGACCATAAACACCTTCCAATCCAAGTCTTTCTGTGATTCTTTTAACTGCTTGAAGACCATTATGTTGTTGTCTGTCCATTGTATGACTGACTTGTCTTTCAGCATTACGTAGATCTTCTTTCAAAGATTCTAAAATCGTTTTGGAACGAGATTCTTCTCTCCATAAGTTTCTTCTAGAATCTATGGTTTCAGATTGTTCTCTTTTCAAAGAATTGATTTGGTTTTCAATTTTGGATATTTCAGATTGAGCAGATTCACCATTTACTGAATCTTGTAATTCTGAAATTTGTTTGTTGATGTTGGAAAGTTTTGATTGTAATTCTTTAGATTGACTTGAAGTATTGGAAATTGTTTGTTCGATTGAATTCTTTTCATCATTCAAGTTTCTGATTTGAGTGTTAAGCCAAACGTCTCTTTCTTCAGATGATGAGAATTGAGCATAACGACCTTGTTTGGAAGATAAGAAACTTTGTTTGGTTTTCAAAAGAGCAATCTCATTTTCGATCTCGATAGAGGATTGTTTCAAATTCTCAACTTTTGGTTTAGACTCTGATATTTTTAATTGTCTTTCTTCTATCTTGGTTTGAATCTTATTGATTCTACTTTGAATAGATTTCTCAACTTTTTGATCTTCTTCGAAATTTTCCCTGGCTTCATTTAAAGTGGCTTTTTTCTCATATATCTGATTAGAGTATTGATTCAAAGTTGATGAGTATTGTACTTCATCAATCGTCAACAACTTCAAGTTCTGTTTGATATCATTCTTCTGGTTGTTCAAATCAGCTATATGGCTTTCTCTTTGTTCCAATTCTTGAATGTATCTCTGAGAATCATCAACAGAGTTTTGATAATTACTATCAATGGATTCGATAGAATTTGTAATTTCATTCAATTCTCTATCATAAAGAATGAATTCAAAAATCTTTCTATCTTTTTCTAAATCTTGGAAAACCTTCAATTCATCTTTTTCAGAATCTAAATCTGATAATCTTTCTTCAATGAATCTCAACATCTCATCAATCTTATCTCTTTGGATCTTTGTCTTTGTCATTTCTTTCTGTGATTCTTTCAGTTTATTCTCAAAAACTTTAGCCCCTGCAACTTCTTTCAATAGATTCAATCTCTCAGAATCTTTAGCATTCGTCAAAGAAGTAATACGACCTTGAGGAACAATATAGTAAGGATTAGACTTGGAAAAGCCTGCACTTTCTAGTAACTGGGTAATATCCTGTCTAGTTGAGGATTTGTAGTCCAAAGAATAATCATCTTTCTTCAAACCAATAGTTCTTCTAATGACAACCTCATCTTTATTGATAGGAAATCTACCGTCTGTGTTATCAAAAACAATCTCCACATAGGCAGAAAGCACAGTTCCAGAACCTTCGTGAATCAACCCTTGTCTCTCTTCTTTGGACATACGCGTGTACTGGTCACTCAACACGAATCTGATGGCAGCAAAGAAGTTTGATTTACCAGAACCATTTCTTCCAACCACCACATTGTGACCCGGTGAGATGTCCTCGATCACCGTAGTGTTCTTGTACGTCTTGAACCCCTGTATCACGATCTTCTTGATGTGCATTGTACGACAAACGACCAGCAAAACACGAAAAGAACGCGTCTAAACAGCTTTCCACTCACTAATATCAATAATACACTCATAAAAATCAGTTTTTTTTCGCGTTTTCGCGTCGTGGTTATGCAGCCCCCTCAAACAACTGATTAGTCATTGCTTAGTCACCCTAATCCCAACAAAAAAGTGTCAACAAAAGTTCGCGAAACTCAACATAACTTTTGGGCATCGCTATTTAAACAAAGAATCTTTCTAAGTTCAATCACAAATTTCAGGCTCATCATCACAATGCGTCCAGAAACCGAACAGGAGCTCGCTCACACTTTGCTTACTGAGCTTTTGGCGTACCAGTTTGCCAGTCCAGTCAGATGGATCGAGACCCAAGACGTCTTCTTGAAAGACTACAACACTGAAAGAGTTGTTGAAATCGGTCCTTCCCCTACCTTAGCAGGTATGGCCAACAGAACCCTTAAGGCCAAGTACGAGTCCTACGATGCTGCTTTGTCCTTGCAAAGAGAGGTCTTGTGTTACTCCAAGGATGCCAAAGAGATTTACTACACTCCAGATCCAGCTGATCTCGAAGCTGCTGCTGCTGCTTCTGCTCCTGCTGCTACTGAATCTGCTCCTGCTGCCGCTCCTTCTGCTGCTGCCGCTGCCCCAGTTGCCGCTACTGCTGCTCCAGCTCCTTCTGGCCCAGTTGCTGAAATTCCTGATGAACCAGTCAAGGCTTTGTTGTTATTACACGTTTTGGTCGCTCAGAAATTGAAGAAGAGTTTGGATCAGATCCCATTGTCTAAAGCTATCAAAGACTTGGTTAACGGTAAATCCACTGTTCAAAATGAAATCTTGGGTGATTTAGGTAAAGAATTCGGTGCTACTCCAGAAAAACCAGAAGAAACTCCATTAGAAGAATTGGCTGAACAATTCCAAGAAACTTTCGCTGGTCAATTGGGTAAACAATCTTCATCTTTGATCGCTAGATTGATGTCCTCTAAAATGCCTGGTGGTTTCTCAGTTGCCACTGCTAGAAAATACTTGCAATCTAGATGGGGTTTAGGTGCTGGTAGACAAGATTCTGTCTTATTGATCTCTTTGACTCAAGAACCAGCTGCCCGTTTAGGTTCTGAAGGTGATGCTAAAGCTTTCTTGGACACTGTTGCTCAGAAATACGCCTCTGTTGCAGGTATTACTTTAGCCAGTGCTGCTGCCGGTGGTGCTTCTGCTGGTGGTTCCGGTGGTGCTACCATTGATGCTGCTGCTTTCGAAGAGTTAACTAAAGACAACAAGATCTTGGCTAAACAACAATTACAAGTCTTAGCTCGTTACTTGAAATTAGACTTGAACAAAGGTAACAAAGCTGCTGAACAACAAAAGGACAACTTACAATCTTTGCAAGATCAATTGGATTTGTTGAACAACGAATTAGGTGATTACTTTGTTGAAGGTATCTCTTCATCTTTCTCTAGAAAGAAAGCCAGAGTTTACGATTCCTCTTGGAATTGGTCAAGACAATCTTTGTTGACTTTATACTTTGAAATCATCCATGGTTTGTTGAAACGTGTTGACAGACAATTGGTTTCCGAAGCTATCAATATTATGAATCGTTCCAATGATGCTTTAATCAGATTCATGGAATACCACATTTCCAAGACTGATTCATCTAAAGGTGAAAACTACGCTTTGGCTTTGGAATTGGGTAACCAATTGATTGAGAACTGTAAATTGGCTTTGGATTTGGATCCTGTCTACAAAGATATCTCTTATCCATTAGGTCCAAAAACTACCATTGATCTTAAAGGTAATGTCAGCTATTCTGAGGAACCAAGAGAAAACGTTCGTAAATTGCAACAATACGTTTTTGAAATGGCTCAAGGTTCTGAAGTCACCAAGACTGCTCAACCAACCATTGCTCAAGATTTGACCAGAGCTTACAACTCTATCTCCAAACAAGCTGAATTGTCTAAAGATACCAAAGTTGAATTTGAGAAATTATACGGTGAATTGATTAAATTCTTGGAATCTTCTAAAGAAATTGAAATCAACAAGGCTAACTTTGCTGGTGCAAATGATGACAACTTGGATTCTGATTCTACTAAAGAAGTCGCTTCATTACAAACCACCTCTTCAATCTCCAACCCAGTCTCTAAATTGGTTCCACCAGAGACCATCCCATTCTTACACTTGAAGAAGAGATTACCAGATGACACTTGGGCTTATGACCGTTTCTTAACTTCCACTTATTTGGATGGTTTGGAAGAAGCTGCTGTTAATGGTGTTACTTTCAAAAACAAATATGTTTTGATCACTGGTGCAGGTGCTGGTTCTATTGGTGCTGAAGTCTTGAAAGGTTTGATTCAAGGTGGTGCTAACGTTATCTTAACCACTTCCCGTTTCTCCAAGAAAGTCACTGAGTACTATCAAGAAATTTATGCTACTTATGGGGCTAAAGGTTCTTCATTGGTCGTTGTTCCATTCAACCAAGGTTCTAAACAAGATGTTAAAGCTTTAATTGATTACATCTATGATGATTCCAAGAAAGAAGGTTTAGGTTGGGATTTGGATGCTATTATTCCATTTGCTGCTATTCCAGAAAATGGTATTGAAATGAGTCAAATCGATTCTAAATCTGAATTAGCTCATCGTATCATGTTGACTAACTTGTTGAGAATCTTAGGTGAAGTTAAAGAACACAAGGCTGCTAGAGGTATTGAAACCAGACCAGCTCAAGTCATCTTACCATTGTCTCCAAACCATGGTACTTTCGGTTCTGATGGTTTATACTCTGAATCTAAATTGTCATTGGAAACTTTGTTCAACAGATGGCATTCAGAAAGCTGGGCTAACCAATTGACCATTTGTGGTGCTGTTATTGGTTGGACCAGAGGTACTGGTTTGATGAGTGCTAACAACACCATCTCTGAAGGTATTGAAAAATTAGGTGTTAGAACTTTCTCTCAATCTGAAATGAGTTTCAACATCTTAGGTTTGTTGAGTCCAGAAATTGTTGAATTATGTCAAAAATCCCCAGTTTGGGCTGATTTGAATGGTGGTTTACAATTCATCACTCAATTGAAAGAAAAGACCAACGAATTGAGACAACAAATCACTGAAACTTCAGACATTAGAAAAGCCGTTTCAATTGAAACTGCTATCGAACACAAAGTTGTCAATGGTGAAAATGCCGATGCTCCATTTGCTAAGACTGCCATTAACCCAAGAGCTAACATGAAATTCGATTTCCCAACTTTGAAACCATACGAAGAAATCAAACAAATTGCTCCTGATTTAGAAGGTTTGTTAAACTTGGAGAAAGTTGTCGTTGTTACTGGTTTCTCTGAAGTTGGTCCATGGGGTTCTTCAAGAACTAGATGGGAGATGGAAGCTTATGGTGAATTCTCTTTAGAAGGTTGTATTGAAATTGCCTGGATTATGGGTTTGATCAAATACCATAATGGTAACTTGAAAGGTAAACCATACACTGGTTGGGTTGATGCTAAAACCAATGAACCTGTTGATGACAAGGATGTTAAACCTAAATATGAAGCTCATATCTTAGACCACTGTGGTATTAGATTAATTGAACCTGAATTATTCCATGGTTACAATCCAAACAAGAAAGAATTTGTTCAAGAAGTTGTTTTGGAAGAAGATTTAACTGAATTTGAAGCTTCTAAAGAAACTGCTGAACATTTCAAATTAGAACATGGTGATAAAGTTGAAATTCAAGAAAATGCTGAAACTGGTGAATACACTGTTCAATTATTGAAAGGTGCTACATTATTCATTCCAAAAGCTTTGAAATTCGACCGTTTAGTTGCTGGTCAAATTCCAACTGGTTGGGATGCTAGAAGATATGGTATTCCAGAAGACACCATTTCTCAAGTTGATCCAATCACTTTATTCGTCTTGGTCTCTACTTGTGAAGCTTTCATCTCTGCTGGTATCACTGATCCTTATGAATTATACAAATACATCCATGTTTCTGAATTAGGTAACTGTTCTGGTTCCGGTATGGGTGGTGTTTCCGCTTTACGTGGTATGTTCAAAGATCGTTACAAAGATCTTCCAGTTCAAAATGATATCTTACAAGAATCTTTCATCAACACTATGTCTGCTTGGGTTAACATGTTGTTGTTATCTTCATCTGGTCCAATCAAGACTCCAGTCGGTGCTTGTGCTACTGCTGTTGAATCTTTAGAACTTGGTTTCGAAACTATTGTTTCTGGTAAGGCTAAGGTTTGTATTGTTGGTGGTTATGATGATTTCCAAGAAGAAGGTTCTTATGAATTCGGTAACATGAATGCCACTTCTAACTCATTAGATGAATTTGAACATGGAAGAACTCCATCTGAAATGTCAAGACCTGCAACAACTACCAGAAATGGTTTCATGGAATCTCAAGGTTCAGGTTTACAAATTATCATGAATGCTAAATTAGCTTTGGAAATGGGTGTTCCAATCTATGGTATCTTAGGTTTGACTGCTACTGCCACTGATAAGATTGGTAGATCTGTTCCAGCTCCAGGTAAGGGTATTTTGACCACTGCTAGAGAACATCATGGTGATTTGAAATACAACACTTCTTTATTGGACATTTCTTACAGAAAACGTCAAGTTGAAAGAAGAGTCAAAGAAGTTAAATCTTGGATTGATGCTGAATATGAATACTTACAAGAATTGGCTCAATCTTTACCAAAAGAAGAGCAAGAAGCTTATGTTAGTGAAAGAGTTCAAGAAATTCAAGAAGAAGCTCAAAAACAAATTGCTCAAGCTAAAGATTACTACGGTAACTTCTTCCATGTTAACAACCCAAGAATTGCTCCAATCAGAGGTGCTTTGGCCACTTTTGGTTTAACTGTTGATGACATTGATGTTTGTTCATTACACGGTACTTCCACCAAGGCTAATGATAAGAATGAATCTGCCACTTTGAACAAGATGTTTGAACATTTGGGTAGATCTGAAGGTAACCCAGCCTTAGCTGTTTTCCAAAAATACTTAACTGGTCATCCAAAAGGTGCTGCCGGTGCTTGGATGTTTAACGGTGCTATTCAAATTTTGAATTCTGGTATTGTTCCAGGTAACAGAAATGCTGATAACATTGATAAAGTTTTGGAAGAATTCGAATACTTGTTATTCCCATCCAAATCACTCAAGACTGATGGTGTTAAAGCTGTTTCTGTCACTTCTTTCGGTTTCGGTCAAAAAGGTGCTCAAGCTATTGCTATTAACAGTGACTACTTGTTTGCTGTCTTATCTAAAGAAGAATATGAAGCATATGCTGAAAAATTCAACAAGAGACATCACAAAGCATACTCTCACTTCCATCAATCATTCATTAATAACTCTTTGTTCAAAGTTAAAGAACATGCTCCATACTCTGATGAATTACAAAACCCAGTTTACTTGGATCCATTAGCTAGAGTTTCACAAAGCAAGAAAGGTGAATTAGAATACTCTTCTGTTCAACAACCAGTTTCTTATGTTTCAAAATCATCTAAACAAACTTCCAAATTATTGACTGATTTGTCTTCCAATGCAGGTGCTAAGAATGTTGGTGTTGATGTTGAATTAATCTCATCAATCAACATTGAAAATGAAACTTTCATCGAAAGAAACTTCACTGCTAGTGAAATCAAATACTGTCAAGCTGCTCCATCTCCACAATCTTCTTTCGCTGGTACTTGGTCTGCTAAAGAAGCTGTTTTCAAAGCATTAGGTGTCGCTTCTAAAGGTGCAGGTGCTCAATTGAAAGACATTGAAATCTTAAGAGATTCAAATGGTGCTCCAACTGTTGAATTACATGGTGATGCTAAGAAAGCTGCACCATCTGCTTCTGTTAAAGTCAGTATCAGTCACGATGATTTCCAAAGTGTTGCTGTTGCCATCTTGAACTAGATGTTTATGATTTATACTACTTAATAATACAGAATTTTGATATGTTTGATAAGAATATAATGTAGACGCTAATACCCATAACTACAATAGATTGGAATAAACACAAATCAATAAAATTATCACAAATAAACAAATATAGGCTATAGTTACCTAATATTATACAAATCCAATCATGGTAGAGTCAATAAAAAAATAACATGAATCAAAGACTAAGTTGACGTTTCAGCTTGAGCTGCACTTTCAGTGGTTGCTTGTGCCAATGCTTGGATTGATTCATCGTTAGCTGGAGCTTGAGCCTGTTCTTGGGCGAAAAGATTGGCTTCCAAATGTTGAGCAACCTGTTGATACTCTTCATTAACTTCGGATTCAGCTCGAGTAGTGTCAGGGTTTAATACAGCATGTATATTTCCTTCCGCTTTAGGAACGCCTTTCTTTCTAGATCTGCAATTGTTACAAACCTTATGAGTTTTTTCTTCGTCCTTTAGTTGATTGGCACATCTATTACAACATCCTTTCAGTTCTAGATTTTTTCTTCTTTCTTTGTCATTGGTTCTGCATCTTGAACAAACTTTGAATTCAGTAGAGTCATTGACACCGGAACAATGAACACATTTACCATTTTCAAATCTGTTTGCCTTTCTAGTTCTCAAATTGGAACGACAATGAGGACATAGCACGAAATGGGAAAGATCAGAAGGAATTGAAACACCACATCTTCTACAAGCTCCAGGTTTGAGTTTGGTCTTTTGTTGCCATCTTCTAGAACGTTCTCTTTGTAATTGTCTGCAATGTGGACATAATTTGAAAGTCTTCCCAGACAAATCAGCAGGGAAATCTTTCTTACATCTCGTACATGGATATTTCTGGAAACTATTAGCAACGGCTTGAAATGCATCATGAGTTGTCTTTGGACCTGTAACCCCAGTCAAAATACCAACACCAACGTTTGATTCTGGGTCAATAGCGAAAGCCTTGCGTGCAGCAGTTTCTGAGATGGGTCTAGCGTCTCCAACATCTCCAGCATCAACTTCTTCTTTCACGTCTACATCACCATCCTCTTTGAGTTTCTTCTTGTGCTTGTGCTCGTGGCTGCTGCTGTTCTTCCTCTTGTGTTCCCCCGGCTGCTCGTTCTTCGCCTCTTTCAGGGCCTCAGAGATCACGTGTGCCGTCGCAGCGTCGATGTCGGACATTGTTGTGGTTATGAGGAGGTTATGAGAAGGTTAGAAGCGAATTTTTTTTGCCCCTGGACATAAAGAATTGCTTCAACCGCGAAAACGGCGATGCGACGGTTTGTGCACTACGAAATGTAAACAAAAACATTTAATTAAATTAGCACTTCACTAGTACGCATCCACATCGAGAATACGGTCAACTTCGTCTTGGATCAAGCTTGTCTCCGGCTTGAAGATCTTGCCCGCAGCTTTCTTCAAAGCCGTTCTCGTTTTGGCCTTGACAGCACCCTTCATCTTCAACACTGGAGCAATCACTTTTCTCTCAATCTCCACAGGCGTGTTCTTGAGCTCAATGACGGGTTTCTTAGCCACTTTCAATGCAGTCTCCTTTTTCGTCATATCCTTCTTGTCCACCTCGCCTTTGATGTACTTGAGAGGATCAGATGGTGGTGCGTTTCTGGATATTCTCTGTATATCAACCAACTCGTTTTCAGCATCTATATCTTCTTCTCCTGCCTTAAGACTCTGACTAACGATTTTAATGTTCTGATCTTCTTTCTTCTCTATGAAGTCTTTAAAGTTTTGGAATGGTCCAGAATGTGCAAGTCTTCTTCCTGGAAAGTTATAAGGACTATGTACTTCTTGCTTTGTATGAGGAATTGGAGATTTCACTGTAGTTTCAAGATTCGATGCCACTTTTTCACTCAAATCCTTGTTCTCTTCCAAGAAAATCACATCCAATTCATCTTGTTTGAGATGAAGATCATTCAAATATTCCTGATAATCTTCTTTGTCGACTTCTTCATTGTTTCCATATTCCTCCTCTTCAGAAAATTCATACTCTTCATTGTCATCAGCAGGCTGTGGATCTTCGTAAAATTCATCATCACCACCTGCATATTCTTTCTCTTCATCCAATTCATTGACACTTTCATAATCTTCTTCTGGGTCATCCTGATAGTCATCATGAGGCTCATTTTCTTCAAAGTAGACAGTGGATCCTTCATGTTTGTTGACTTTTCCACGATTGGAACTACCAGCGTGGATCTGAGAATCTGTTGTCTCATTTTCTGCTATTTCATCTGACTCGGATGAGTCTGTTGTTTCTCTTTTCTCTTCAAACTTTTCTTGAATTCCTTGGGTGGTATCAGACTGAAGGGAATCATCAATTATCTTTTTATTGTAATCATGAATAAAAGGGGAGATTCCTTCATGGCTATTTGCGATTTGGTCCTGGTTGTTTATAACTGGTGAGTTAGAAAATATCATTTCTTGTAAATCACCATTCGTATATTGAAATAGGCCTCCCTTCACTGGGATAATCTTTACCAATATCTTCCAAAGTGTCATGTAAATTTGCTTCAAGCGCTTGCAAAAGTACCTCTGAGTCGGATATTTGGTCATTGTTGGAAACGTAAATCGCAGATGAATCTTTCTCACCATAATCCTTCAAGATACTATCACCAGTAGGTTGGCTCTCAGCATTTTCAACAATCAGTGAATCTCCTTCGACCTCCAATGGTTGGATTTCAGGAGTAACTGGAACATTTGTCTCTTCTGATAAAGCATCCTCCACCCCATCCTTTCCCAATATGTTTTCTGGTTCTGAGACTTCTTCACCTTCACCTTCATCTAAGTTATCTTCGGTGTTTTCATCACCGTCAACTTCTTGCTCATCATCTTCATAAACCTCATCAGTTGAATCATTATCCTTATCTTCTTCTGTATCTTCCCAATCTTCATCCTCGTATTCTTCCTCGTATTCATCATCGTTATCATCATAATCATCATCTTCTTCCTCTCCATCTTCTTCAGGATTTTTATCTAAGAAGTCTTCATCGTAGTCTTCATACACACCAAAATGTCTAAATCCATAATCAGCGACAAAGTTGTTAGTTCCCTTGATCGCATCGTCTTCAACAGGATGGTCACTTAATCTTTCTAGACAAGTACCCCAGAAATGGTCTCTAGCGCTAAAGAATGCACCATATGGACAAATATCAACAAGACAACCAACGAGTGAAGGACTGTTATCACAAATACATCTGAAATCTGCATGGTTTTCATCACACCATCTGGAAATAACTTGAACACATGATAGGAAACACGCTGGCGGTGTGGCCAATACTCCACTAAGGAATAGGGTGAGCGGCAAGAGGAACTTGAATGGCGCTTTCATTGTAGGATAATAACCACTGATTTGTGTTAATTGTAGAATAAACACTGGAAGTATTCATTTCATTTTTTTGCGTCTTTTTCAGTTTGATGATGTTTGCGTACAAAACCAAAAACCTTAGGCATATTCCAACCAAAAACTTATTTTCATCCCAACGTGATTAGGTCAGTTCAACAAACAAGTGAGATTGTAGAAACACAACTTAATTCCAATTTCAAATAGAACCACTTCAAGACAAGATCCACGTATTTCAACTCTTATCACCTTCAACATCATTTGTTTACATTTTTCATCTTGACACAAAAACGAAAAAAAAACATGACTTGAAAAAAATCAAAATGCTCCACGGCAGGTTCGAACTGTCGACCTTCAGATTATGAGACTGACGCTCTACCGACTGAGCTAGTGAAGCATTATTCCCGCAAAAATCGCCGTTTTGGGATATATCGCGGAAACTTCGCTTACGTAATCAAATTTTCGGTTGAAATGTAGCCCATTAAAGGCAGTAAAGAGGTTTAATCGGATACGTAGCTGATGAGGTGGGTATAAATAGAATAGTGGAGCTGGTATATTTCATGACAAAAAAAACTGCTTTAACCACTGTCCCGTAATCTAGCATTTTTTGGCATTTAGAACTTCAGTAATAACATTTGACTCTCCTTTCAAGTAAATGTTCCTTCATTGATCACCTATATAACACATGAGTTGTAGCTACGCTATATAAAGTAACTCCTCATGATTTATTATTAATATAATATATTATTGCCTCTCGATTTTAGGATTTTATAGGAAAATTGAGGACTAAGATTGTGCCATGAAATAATTAAAAAGCTGATAATTGACACCAATATTAATGGTAATTATTATTCATTAAATTATTAATATAATCATAATTCTAGTTATATACCCGTTCGATTTGACAGAGACGTTCAATACACAATAATAATCTTTCTTACACCCACAATACTGATAATTCTTAGCCGTTCCATCTGACAGAGACAAACCCACAATAATGATAATTTTTAACCATGCAAATGGCAGAGACGGTCCATCCACAATAAACAATGTTTTATTCCAGATTTATATACACCATCCAAACCTATTTCAAGTCTAACCAGTAAAGTCGATTCACTGCTTTCGTTTAATACCCATTTGCTTCCATCTTATCCAAAATCCTTCTCCAAGCTGCACGTAACCACTAAATTTAGCCCATCATCATCCGGTGAACATAACCACTGACCCACAATTTTATAACAAACCCACAATTTCTGATCCACCCAACCCACAATTTCTAGAACCCACAACCCACAACCACTTTATGTAAGCCATAATCATCCGAGAAACATAACCATCAGTCGAGAATCAACCATTAATTTTGACATATACTATCGCTCGAATACAACAAAAACAATTATTATTCCAGATTTACATACACCATCCAAACCTATTCCAAGTCTAACCAGTAAAGTCGATTCACTGCTTTCGTTTAATACCCATTTGCTTCCATCTTATCCAAAATTCTTCTCCATAATTTTTAACCATTCCATTTGACAGGTGTGATAACAACCCACAATAATTTTTACCCGTTCCATTTGGCAGAGACGGTCCACCCACAATATGATATTCAATTGATTGATAAATTTAATTGGCGCTGCTGGATCACTGGGCGATGTTTTATACTATCTATATGTGAATATTTCCCTAATCAATGAGTCCGCGTTCCTCAGCTTGACCAGATTATTGAAAAACCTAAGTTTATAGTAAATTTCCAACCTAATCAAGAAGTCAGATAGCAGTTTCTGTTTTAACTGCAAATTAGCTATTTAATTGAGGATCAAATTGACTTTATTCTGAAGCCACTTTAGGTCTGTACTGATAATGAGTCCTGACTTCTGAGATTGTAATTACTTTTCAAAACTAGTTATAGGCTGTTGATCTACAAGTTAAGTTTTGAGATTATTCGAAATATCCGATCTATGTATTTTCTAGCCAAAAACAGTATTATTTTGAGTAAGCACTTGTGTATCTGTGAAGATCAATATTTGACCCAAATTAATAGTAAATTATCTTTGAACTAGATTATTATCGAATTGTATTGAGCTCCTAATTATTCACCTGACACCCAGGAATATTGGCAAATATAATTTAGTATGAGAAACGAAACATTCAAATTTATTCGATATTCACATTTGATCACGTCCAAGGGCCAAAACTGGAAAATCTACATAACACTGCCATATAAGTGTTTTCTCTTGATCTGGTTTAGTTGCAGGTATTTCATAGACCTAATAAATTGATTAAACCAATGGGCTAATATGGAGACCGATGAACATTGAATCTTCAAGCAGCTGGCAGCTGGCTTATGATCCTGATCAGCAATTTTCTGAGGCTCGCTCATAATCACTTCACATCAACACTAAAAAGTAAGCCAATCATTTTTTCTTTTCTTTTTTCTCGATTCAAATTTCAGAAATATTTCTTTGTCCATTTGACCTTTCAAGCCTTGCTTGTTTTTACCATACTAGAAATACTGAGAATGTTGGTGTGTGCGTTTGGGCTGAAAACCACGTCACGGAACTAACACCATCCTTAAACTGAATTTTACCATATTGGTGGACTACTTAGTAAGTGATTTACTATACTCAAAATTGGCAACTGTCAACTTATACTGCCTTAGAAATTGATATGCTTTTTTGAGTAATGGGTTCGAATGTGACCAGTCTTTTTCACAAAGAGTGACGGATGGGATGAGGGACCGGGACGGAGCTACGAAATGCGCATATCAAAGAACAGTCGAATGATCCCTATTCTGAGATTTGGCTATGTTTGACTCCACATACAAGAGAAACTTTTATTAACTATTCTTCATACAGAGTTATTCAGTTCGCTAGACACGCCGTAAGTAATGAATGTATGCAGCTCTCTTGAATTGCAGCTTGCCATTCAGTGAGAACGTTTCATTGTGTTTGTATATTGCGATAGAAACAGTTCCTATAAAGATATATTTCCTTTTGATGTTGTAATAGTTATGTCTTAACATACTATACAAATGAGGTTAATATCCTAGTTAGCTTCAATTCGAAATGAAATACAATATTTAACTATTACTGTAGTTGTAAGCAACCTGTTGCATTCATTGTAAATGGTTTAAGAAGTCGTTGTAAAAACATTTTGTTGGAAATTTACTATTCAGAAACAAATGTTTTAGAGCCGAACCACTCTAATCATTTTATTGATATAACAACTTTAGGAATATTAGTTAAAGAAATAATCGTTAGCTCATGAAATATAGTGATTATATTGGAGCTATTGCGCCCATTTAATTATATATTTCGGAGAACCAACACTGAAAAATTACTATTTCGATAGTTCAAATTTATAAATATTTTTATTTAGTTTACAATATACGATAATATATAAAAAAAAAAAGACTGAGCTTTGATAATGGAATCAATGCAATACAATTACAAGAAGATGGGTTCCAAGAAAAGGGCTGCATTTAACAGAACCTGTTTCCTTCATTGGTAACTCTTTTATTAGCAATAATGTGTTTTGTCACGTGAAACTCACGTGATTTTTGCGGAAGCCGCTTAGTGGCTCACGCGGCACTTTTTTCGTCAGAACTCGTCCTTGTTAGCTCAGTTGGTAGAGCGTTCGGCTTTTAAAGCTTTTCTAAGGAACCGAAATGTCGGGGGTTCGAGCCCCCCATGAGGAGTTCTATTTTTTTTGATTTTTGATGTTTGCGTGCTTTAAAGTGTCTATATTATCCAGATTCCATAGAGAGACCATCTTAAAGTGGTTTACAAAAAACGTAAAATTAAAAATTTATTAATTAACTCCAATAAACAATCCCAAAATCAAACCTTCCAAAAATTAAATGCAAAAATGTGTGTGACGAAAATCCACAATGTCAGTGTAATAAATAAATCAAAGCCTGTTGAACAGGGCTATGATCGGCAAATGAGAGAAAACAGCAATGAATATACACCGTAACTAGTGTCCCTGTAACTTATTCTGTGCTAAAAAAACCTCATTCTTTGAATCTTGGTTTCTTATCTATAGAGTTAGTCTTCAGATCAAGAATTTTAGATCTTTTGGAATTTTCCAAGATTAAATCCTCTTCCAGTTCACTTGAAGTGTTCTTATCAGTAGATAGAAGATCGTCATGTTGGTAATGTTCCCTTGTCTTCATGTTAGGTGTTGAGTTCACAACATCATCATCATGGATTCCATTAAACTTGATCGGTGATGAGTATGATGAGTATGAATTTTGTCTTTTTGTCTTCTTTTCAACTGACAATATAGGATTTGTTGGTCTGAATTTTGTATTTACCTGATGTTTAGTGCTCATGTTGAATTCGTAATCTGAAGGAATCTTTAATATATCTGAAGTTTCATCGTTATTATGATTGATGTTGTTGTCTAACGATCTCTCCAATTCAAGCTTTCTCAAGATCAGCCATTGTTCAATATCTATTGAAGGATCATTGACTTTCTGTAGTAGATCGTCCAAGCATTGCAAATATCCTTTCTTGTAAACAACCTGTGTCTTTTGAGTTGATGCTTTGTAAAGAGATGCCACACTGTTTGCAGCTGTTTTAAACTGCGACAAAAGCTCAGAGTTGATCTCAGTGAGCGGGTCTTCGCCTTTCGGTAGATTCGAAGAGAGATTCGATAAGTTATCCATTGAGACTCAAAAAACTGCACTTATTAAATTAATTAACGATGTAATTGATAAATTTTTGAACAAAATTGCCAATTTTTTTTGGAAATGGATCTTATGTAATATATCCGGTTTAACGCCGACTCACCCGAATTAGGAAACATCCAAACAAAAAAACAAGATGCAATCTTGATAAAAGAATTAAGTCTCGTGTGATTGAAGAGTTTGGAGATGCTGCTGGAAGAGTCGCCACGTAATTCGGGACAGAACCCGTTCCACATGCACGAACACCACACACAGTATCTGCTGTCACCGAAACAGTACCCAAAATCCACAAAGAGACGTCTATCAAACTCTTCACCAAGTTCTAAACGAAACAAACCAGAACAGGCGCTGATCCATTCGACTCCGTTGAAACACCACACTTCATACCCAGTGTTTGAACTCCCTGATGGCCAAGGAATGGTGCAGCAGACCCCGTATGGCTCTTTAAAGATCACAAGAACAGGCAAAGTAGAGACTACAACGATTGACAATACTGTATCATTGGATACATTTACACAATCACCAACTCGTAATAGAAGCAATAAGAGTCATGGTTTTAATGCTGGGTCAGATAATCACTGGCTGGGTGGGGCCAGACTGACAGAGGATCAGATCGCGCTTGGAAGTGCTGGTAACTCACCAAGTGTTGAGATTGAAAATTATATGATTGAAGGGTATGGGTTGAGATGTGGACCAATGGCTAATAAGAGTTATAGGTATCATGAGGAGAAGATCCTGAATGTAAACTATGGGTTATACGACTCTGATGTTAATGAATGTGATGATCTTGACAAATCTAATGAAATTAATGATAATGATAATGATTTTGATCATGACATGTTTTGAAGCTGGAGGTTTTACGATAGGTGCCATGTTTTTGCAATCGTCTACAATACAACTATTTATGCATATTTTCTTTTTTTTGGTTTCATTATATAGCTCTTTAATAATCTTTGCTATCATTGATCACTTGTATTGAATAAGGTTAGTCCTTGTAGTTATCTTGAACATACGAATAAATTCTCAATCCCAAATCATCTCCTACCAAGGATTTCCAGTCTTCTTCACTCATTGACACTAATTTCTTAACTGTTTTCACTTTTTTCAATATGGTATACTGATCAACATTAGTAACTCCAGGAATGTTCTGTAATACATTAATCACTGCAATATCACCAGTATCATCAGTTTGTTGATTTGGTATTTTACCATCTTTTGTTCCTAATGTGACAGCTTTCAAAACGTCTGGTTCTTCTCTTTGTGCTTTCAATTCAAGAAACATTTCAGCGGTTTGGTATGGTGATGAAGACCACATGATTCTCAGTTTTGGATACTTCATGATCAAAGCAGCCAGATTCATTTGGATTTCTTCTTGCATTCTATTAGTGGAAGAAGGATGTGGTGCCTTTATGGTGTTTGGTCTCATTCTTGCCTCACTGAATGGTTCTAATGAGAACGATTGACTGCTGTCAAATTCAATCAATAGGACAGGAATCTCATAATACTGAGACATTCTTTGTGCTTGTTCATACAATCTACCACTCTTGAAACTTCCAATCAAATCAGAGATGGATTTTCTTTCAACACAAACTTTTGGAGTTAGA
This sequence comes from Gotozyma montana, assembly GCA_003706615.3. Lineage (NCBI taxonomy): Eukaryota > Fungi > Ascomycota > Saccharomycetes > Phaffomycetales > Phaffomycetaceae > Gotozyma > Gotozyma montana. The sequence goes on from PPLU03000014.1 coordinate 196,914, forward strand.
ACGTAATCGCCAACTGTTAATAGACACGGTACCACTTTCAATCCAATACGGTATAACAGTCCAGGTAATGGTGCTCTGAATTCTCTGGAATCAACAATTACTATAGAATCATCATTTGAGTTTTTGAATGTAGATCCACCTGCTATTCTTGTGTTCATAACTTGTGATTTCCTTACTTTGAATTTAGAAAGATCTTCATCAGTTTCGAAAAAAGATGGAAGATTAGACTTTTCTTTAATCAATTTTGTGAATGCTTCTTTCTCTTTTCTAATTGTTGTTAAATATTTTTGTTCTTCAACTGAATCATTGTAATACATGAAATACGTCTTTGCTGGATCGTTCTTATGAATTGCCTGATAAACCTCAACTCTTCTAACAAATGATAAATCAGGATCAAACATGATGATAAATGAGGGCATAAGCTCTTGTAAGAGCTGATTATTGGATTTTTCATTATATTTTGCAACAATTATTTGATTTTCTCTATCAAAATATTCATAATGATCTTCTGATCCTTCTTCTTGTAAAACTTCATGGACATCATCATCGTAATTATTCAATGGGTCAATATTATCTCCATCGACTGTAAGTTCAAACAACTCCATTTCCACATCTTGTTTGTTCATCTTGGATTCAATATCTGATGTGCCTCCTGGTTGACGACTCAATAATCTTCCTATTCTTGCAACAGCAGCATCACCTCTTGTTCTTCTTCTTGCCGTTGTTATAGGTACTTTAGCAAACGCCCTTGATATACTGAGTTCTTGGTTCTCATTCTCTTTATGTGTAGCATTGTTGATTTTAGATGTAATATTTTGTTTCAATTCTTTGTTATCTAAATAGACTTGAAGTTTGTTCATCATCATTTTCCTAAATGAAAAAGATTTGGGATTCGTACCTGTTTCCTTCATTGAAGTAATCACATTAATCAATTGTCTTCGAACTTTGTTATCGGCACACATGATCAAAGTTGGGCCTTTCCATGCATTGTTTAAAGATCTTTCAACAGTTATATCATCCAACAAGATTGCCAATTGTTCCCATTTTGGTTGTTCTTCCAAGATGTAGTTATCATCATCGAAAACTCGTTTCTTAGCATACGTTATCACGGCCTGTGATTCATCCGCCATTAACCATGGTGATTCTATACTTCTCTTTTCAACAGTTGGTTTATTAGCCTCTAGCACGAGTTGAATAGTTTCATAAAACTCAACAGCGTCATAAGAGATCAAACATTTCAAAAGGTCTTTCATCAGTTTTATATCTTTCACCAGTTGTTTAGACTCAAATGAAACTCTATGCCAATAAGGATCTAGAATGCTATGGATCGATTGTAAGAAGTTTTCATCTAAAGCATTGTCTATTGACCAATATTCAATTGCCAATGTTGGATTTTTTCTTTTCAATTCATCAATACATTTCTTCAAACATGCCATCAATCCAGTTTGTATTTGTTTCATCGATTCAGTCATCACGACTTTAATCTCAGTGACTGGATCAATATCTTTCATCAATAGAGACGAGGTCACTTCGATATGGAAACGAGGCCAAAGCAAGACTTTCCTCAGTCTTAAAGCTTTCAAGCATTTATGTAACGGAGTGAATCCAGCCGAGAACTCTTGAACAGCATCAGAAACTGCCTTTATGAACCCCCATTTGTTCATTCTTCTGAACATATGAGCGATGAACGATTCTGTTGATAAATCATTCACTTTTTCAGCATGGAGTATAACTAAACCTGTAGCTTTTGAAGCATTGAGTATACCTGAGAGGATATCGACGATAAGGATCCGTGAAGTGACAGATATAACACCACCTTTTCTATAAATCTGCTGACGTTTTTCAGAAGTGAACTGATCACTGGTCATCACAACGAATGATTTATCATTACCATCGTCATTTGCAAGCCAGGACAAATCACTCAACTCTTCAGAAAGTTTGACGTTTTCCTCTTCAGTGGCACCCAGTAAAAGCACCAGACTGTTCTTCTTGACACCTTCAATAGTGGCTGGCATGCTCAGCGTGTGAAGCAGATTAGCAACTATGGGTTCCAATCCCAGACCTTTCCCCAGAATGAGCAGCGAGTCGTCTGAAACGAGGTCTTCGATGATCAGCTGCTGGAAATGCAACGGAAGATTCAGCGTTACTTCGATTGGATCCAACTGAACGGGTTCGTTCTCTTTCAAGATCAATGGGTATAAATCTTCTTCTATTTCTTCATCTTGCTCTATATCAACCACTTCTTGCCCTTCTAGCGTCCGTTTTTCGCCCAAATTTCCACCATCGGCACCTTCTTCCAGTCCACTGAAGTCCAGCACAACCTTCTCACGCTCTTCCTCGTCTTCTGCCACAAACAGCGACATTTCAGCACCGAAATCGAAGTAATTAAGAGAGATGAGTACTATATAAAGAATCACTTCCGAGGGCATCGGCTCGGAACTGAAATGACTCCAACAAAAAATTAAATCAGTGAAAGAATAAAGACTTAATTAAAGAAATAAGAAGTTCAAGAATGGCCACAATCAAGGAGAAAATCAACAGTCTGCGCAAAGACGAGGTCTTCATCTCACTGGAGTTCTTCCCTCCGAAGACAGAGACCGGTATCAGCAACTTGCTCTCACGTATGGAACGTATGTCTGCATTGAACCCGTTATTCATCACTATTACTTGGGGTGCTGGTGGTTCCACTGCTGAAAAGACACTCTCGTTGATCTCCACTTGTCAAAAAGAGCTTGATCTGACCACGTGTATGCACTTGACGTGTACAAACACTGACAAAAGAATCATTGATGATGCCCTTCTCAAAGCGAAAGAAGCTGGTGTTCGTAACATTTTGGCATTGAGAGGGGATCCTCCTAGAGGTGAAGAGTATCTCGTTGAGAATTCCGGTGATTTCAAGCATGCTGTTGATTTGGTTAGATATATCAGGGAACAATACGGTGATTATTTCAGTATTGGTGTTGCTGCTTATCCAGATGGTCATTGTGAAGGTGCTGATAGTAGTAATCAAAATTTTGAAAAAGACTTACCATATTTGAAAGAAAAGATCGATGCAGGTGCAGATTTCGTTATTACTCAATTATTCTATGATGTTGAACAGTTTTTGAATTTTGAGAAAAAAATAAGAGAAGTTGTTCATCCAGATATCCCTATTCTACCTGGTTTAATGCCAATTAACACCTATCAGTTATTCCATAGAGCTGCTAAATTATCACATACATCTATCCCACAACAGATTTTGGATAAATTTCCAGAAAGTATCCAAAATGATGATGATAAAGTTAAAGCAACAGGTGTTGAAATCTTGAAGAATATTATCAATGAATTATATTCCAGAACAAATGGAAGAATCAGAGGTTTCCATTTCTACACGTTGAATTTAGAAAAATCCATTGCTCAAATAGTGGAACAATCAAGTCTGTTGAGTAGTGTTATTGAAGATAAGACAAGTGATGAAGATGTCATTATGGATGAAGATGATGATGAATATGAAGAAGGTGAAGTAATACCGGTGAAGACTAAACAAAGTAGAGCATTCAGTGTAAACACATCTAACAAAGTCCTGGTTGATAAAGTTAGAAAAGATTCTCAAGATTTTGAAACTGCTGATACGTTTAAACTTGCAGTTCCTTCCAAAAAAGATATCATTGCAATTTCTGCTGGTGAAGGTACATTAGGTAGAGATGCTACATGGGATGATTTCCCCAATGGTAGATTTGGTGATTCTAGATCTCCTGCATATGGTGAAATTGACGGTTATGGACCTTCTTTGAAGATTGCTAATAACAAAGCTTATGAATTATGGGGATATCCAGTTGATATTCAAGACATTTCCAATATCTTTATCAATTATTTAGAAGGAAGAATTGATGCATTACCATGGTCAGAATTAGGATTGAGTCCAGAAACTGCAATTATTCAAGAAGAATTAATTCAATTGAATCAAAAAGGATTCTTTTCATTGGCTTCACAACCTGCAACTGATGCAGTTAAATCAAGTGATAGAATATTTGGATGGGGTCCAAAAGGTGGATACGTTTATCAAAAGGCATTTGTTGAAATTTTCGTTTCTAAAGACATTTGGAATTCAAGTCTTAAATCAAAACTTGATTCTAATCCAAAAGTTAGTTATTATCTAGGTGATGCACAAGGTACTTTTGAAACTTCATTGAATCCAAAATCTTCAAATGCAGTAACATGGGGTGTTTTCCCTGATCGTGAAATTTTACAAACAACAATCATTGAAGAAGAATCTTTTAAAGCATGGAGAGATGAAGCTTTTTCAATTTGGTTAGAATGGGGGAAACTTTATAAAAAAGGATCCCCAAGTTATGATTTGATTCAATCCATTCACGATAATTATCACTTGATCACTGTTGTTCATCATGATTATCGTCATGAGAGTGCATTGTGGGAATTATTATTAAGCTGAATTTTTATATACCTATTTACTAAATGAATAGATAGAACATGAATTGGGAGTTTTTAATTCTTACAGAATCTAGTAGTAAAAACACATATCTTTTTTCTTTATGTGATGAATGATTGATCTAATACAAATAAGAAATAAAAAAGTTGAATGTAATCAACAATGGACTGGGTTGAATCTTTAAATTAGATGTTCGACACCTTGATCAGCTCTCTTTAAATGTTCATAGAGATTCAAGATTGGATTCAACGTATTTCTATCCAATGAAGCCAACAAGGCACCAATGACTGTATGTGAAGGTAGATGTAATTTAATTTTTGAAATCTCTTTGAAATTCCCATTATTTGCAACAATATAATCAAATACTTTTTGAATGATTGTATTGACTAAAGTTATGGATCTTGAAGAAATTAATTTGAAAACATCATTTTCTGATTTCGATGGAATTGCAGCTAAAGTTAAACCAAGTTTAGTTAAACCATCACCAATGTATTGTTTACTCTTTAACCATTTCAATGGGATGTTGGTCTTTAATGTTTCACTAGGAACGATTTCAGTTATGAGTATCAATGCAATTAAAGCTTGTAATACTAATGAATCTCTTTCTGCAACAGAAACAGCTGGATTTGTTGTGTTTAATGGAAGAACCGATATTAAAAATTTGAAAAGTTTTGAAATTAAGACAAGTTCACCATCATCTTCATCATGATTTAATGAATCACTATAAATCTTGACTAATCTTTGATTTTGTTGAACTTCCAAAGCGTTTGAATTAGTCTCATAAGTTCCGGCCAACACTCCAATGAATAAACTTCTATTTGGTGGATCACGAACTAATAACTTGGCCAACACATCAACGGCATGTGATTGATATTTATGGAAGTTTGGAATATATTCAGGAAATTCAATTTCTTTAGATTCTGGTTCTTCAGCACCAAAAGTTAAAACCAACATAACAATTGCCAATGCATCATTATATGTTCTTAAATGTAATAAATGTGAAATATTCATCAATATGATTAATGAATCTTTCAAAAAACTTAATCTTCTTCTAGTAAAGACGAATTTCTCAGGTTTTGATCCAATTCCAATGATTAATCTAGTTATGAAATCTTTTAAATGATCAGATTTAGATAACATGACTGAGTTAGCTTCAGAAAATGAAATGTTTCTCATAATCATAGTGATGGTGGTCAATTGATCAACTAATAAAACTTGATGATCTTCAGCAGTTCTAACATGAACATTACTAAATGGATGTTCAGTTTCTGAACGAATTGAATCCAACATTTCTAAATATGGAGGAATTGATAATTTTTCAACATCATCGAATAAAGAAGGAACTGGAGTTGATGAACTGTTATCATTATCTTTGCTAATAGTAACATCATCAGATTCAACTTCATCAACATCAATCATTTCAGAATCATTTGAAGATTCATTCAATTCTTTAATCAATTCTGAACCAGTGGTTTGATTAATGACATCACCACTAAAAGAATCAATTTGAATCTCAACAGGTTCAACCTTGACTGAATCTTTAACGTATTTAGCGAAGATTTCATCAATTCTATCACTCCCCGTTGATGAAATTTCATTGAATTCAGAAACTTCAACATCTTTAGATTTAACAATCTCTGGATCTTCACCATTCAATATCTTTTCTAATATCTCTAAAGACAAACGAGTAATGACTTCCAAAAACTCAGGACAATCAAGCAATGGAATCACTAATCCACTATCTGCCGAAGTGACCAACAATGTGTTCAACGCAGCATTGATCTCTGAAGTAGATCCCGATTCTAAACTCATTGTCAATGCATGTATGTTAATGGCACCCAATTCTGGAGCAAACAAGAAGATTGGCTTTGAAGTGTCAATTTGTTCACCTAGTTGGGATAATGCTTTGACATCATACCCTGCGTGATTAGTGACTAATCTTTGTTCAGGAACGTAATTTCTAATGATTGTAGGTTCTTGGGATGATGTGTTTGGGGTTCCTGTTGATGATATATGAGATTGTTGAAATGAATCTGATGATGCTGAGTTTTGTTCACCAATTAATGGCGAATTGTTGTTTGAAACTTTTTGTGATGTGCTTAGTTGACGTTGAACATGTTGTGGGGTACGTTCTGGAGGATGGGCAGTTAATGGACTTCTACCACTTTGACTACTTTGTGATAATCTGATGTTTTGTTGTTGGAATTGTTCAATAGAGGATGGTGTTGGAGGTTGGCTTTGTTGATGTTGATTTGGGTATGTTTGTGGTTGAGAAGGTGGTTGTTGAGGTTGAGAGTTTGGAGCAAATCCCTGGGATTGTTGTTGCGGTGGAAGTTGTTGCTGTTGTTGTGCTGGAGTTGATGATGTTTGTGGCGGCTGTTGTTGTTGTGGTAAGCTATTGAATTGTTGATTTCCTTGAGGTTGATTTTGTGTTGGAGTACCAGATTGACGTGATCTTAAAATTGCTTCTTGTTGTTTTTGGATAATGGCTCTTCTATTTTGTAAATCTTTTTGTCCATCAGGTGTACTAGCATACTGTTCAAAAGGCAACAGATATTCAGAATAAGTGTTTGCCAAATCTCTAACCAGATTAGGATTCTGTTCAACAGGAAGACCTAATTTTTGTGCAACAAAAGACCATTGTCCTTGTCTAGAAACGTTTTGAGAACCACCTAATCTTGCAACTAAAGCATAGAAGAAAAACGGATGAATTTTCTTATCTGCAACAACGGGAACAGAAGTCACTGGTGTACCTCTATTTTTCATGAATTCAGTAAGTGTTCTCATGAAAAGTTCAACTTGAATAGTACTTAATTGTTGTTGAATTCTCTTATTTTCAAGCTGTTCCGTTGATAAGTTCGAGTTCTGAGGATTAGAAGTGTTTTGAGCAGCTTGATTTGGAGTAGCACCAGGGCCAGGAGTAGAAGTAGGACCATAATGGTTTGGTGGGTTCATTGGTGAAGCTTGAGGTTTCAATTGATTTGGATTATATCCTCCTCCAACGACACTACCATATTGGTTCTGAACAATTGGAGATTTATTATCAGTCACTGGAGTAGGAGGTGCTGAACCCAATGGTCCACGGATCTGCTGCTGCTGCTGTTGCTGTTGCTGTTGCTGTTGTTGTTGTCTTTGTCTCTGTTGCTGTTGCTGTAACTGTTGAAGTCTTATCGCTTGTTGCTGTTGTTGTAACTGTTGAAATGCTTGTTGTTGAGGTTGTGGATGACTTTGATTAGGAGACTGTTGAGGTATTTGTGGCTGCTGCTGCTGTTGTTGTTGTTGCTGCTGTATGAACTGCTGTTGATACCTTTGTTGATTATTTTGTTGTTGCTGTTGTTGAAGAGCAGCAATCATGGATGTCTTATCCATTGGCGTATTGCTATTGAAAGCAGCATTGTTCCCTAAAGAAGGACTGTTATTACTGTGTTGACTCTGTGGAGAAATGGTTGGGTTCTGAGTGTTTGGAGAAAACACAGATAATGGGAAGCCTTGGTTTGAAGGAGGTGGAGGTTGATGTTGTGCCTGTTGTTGACGAGACTGTTGACCATTTCTGTCGCTCAGCAGGGACTGAATCAAATCGTTTGCATCATTAGCCTTGAAACTCGATGTTGGGATAATATCTGGCCGCTGGTTATTGAATCCTTGAGATTGATGCTGTAACTGCTGGTTCAAAATGGCCTGTGGAGTGAGGCTGCCGGCATTGAACGACTGTGGGGCCTCCTGCTGCGGCTGCTCGTTGTACTGCTGGCTCATCTGGACTGGAGGAGCCTGAGCCATCTCGCTGACGCTGTTTCTGGCACTGTGTCCCATTGAGGGCTCACCATCCAAGTAGTTCAGAAACGACGAGAGATCGTCCTGGTTGCCGTTTCCTTGAACTTCGTCGTTCTTGAGCTGGTCGTTCAGCCAGTAATTGTCAGACATGGCACCAACAATCGGGAATTAGAGCAATTAGAGTGAAATTTGACGTGTTTGTTGTTGTTAATCTCAACTTTTTTTTGTTTTGAGAAACCGTTTCTCTCCGGTTCCATGTTTTACGCATGGGAAAATAAAGAAGGTTAATATCAGCGTAAATTACAGCACTAAGTAATATTAGTTAGTGGGAATAAAAGAGGTATAAAATGGGATATAAAGGCAGCTAATCACAGGGTTGTCCAGAGCCTCCACAGGCCTCTCGCAGACAGACGTGCGGTGCTCCAGAAAGTGCGCGATAACGCGTTGTTTGTTAGCAAAATGGAGAGCAACAACACCTGGACTGAAAACTTTAAGCTGAGTGATTCTTGTAGTTAGAAAGCTTCTAATTGAGCAGAGATCTCGTCCAATTCTGCCTTTGCAGAGTTGTACTTCTCGGTCAATTCCTCATACTTGGATTCCCAGTCTTCACGTTCGGTTTCCAATGAGGCGACTTTACGTTCCAATTGTTCGACTTTCAAGTCAGCTTCACGTAATTTAGAAGTGGTTTCTTTCAAGTTGGCGTCTGATTCTTCTAGTTCTTCTTCCAATTGTTGGTTCTTCTTGGTGAAGTTGTCATTGTGTGATTTCAAGGATGATGATTCTTCAGCAGCAGTCTTGTGTTCGGTGACTTTGTTTTCCAATTCTTCCACTTGTTCTTCAAGGGTTTGGTTGTTTCTGGTCAATGACTGGATCTTGTTGTCTTTCTCCAAGTTCTCTTGTTCCAATTCTTTGATTTTAACCTGTAACTCATCAGCTTTTTCTTGCCACTTTTCAGCATCAAGCTTCAAGTTGTTCAATTTCTGTGACACGTGTCAGTAATTGTCTAATTGGCATTGATGTGCATTCCATGGGGTGATACTAGTGTAGAGTGTGATTGCAATTGCTGTTGTACCTCTAATAAATTAAGTGTCATTGTTCTTTCAGGGGATCTCTCTTTCCGATCTACAGATCAAAACAAACAGCACACAGCCCATTCGAAGATGCGCATTGAGATCCACCTGAAAACACACAGCCACAATCACCAAGCCACAGATCACACTACACACTCTCGCATTGACCCCACTCTCAACTCACCTCTTTCAATTTGTCCATTGCAGTTTTTCTGATTGTTTTGGTGTTTCGAATTGAACTGAAAAAGTCCCAAAACAAAAATAAAAATAAAAAAAAAAAACAGATTTTTCGCGAAATAGTCACGTGACTGCCCTCGTAACTACCCTCGGAATAATATATGTCTCATCTCAATTGATTTTAACCAGCCATCTCTTTAATAAAATTGAATTTAATTCATTTCATTCATGTGATTAGTCTTGTTTTTAGTTCTGTAGAATGGTCGTTATTGAGAACGACGTGGGATTCACCACTGCAGCGAGTGCACTCGAGGGCACTGTGCACCACAGGTTCCCCAACATGCCCCAGATCAAAGAGGTTGAGAACAGAGGAACTTTGGAAGAGAGCCAGCGAACCAGAGACTTCTACATCCACAGAAAAGGACCCAGCAACAGATCGTCCACTTACACACATGGGATTGAACCGAGTATAATATCCAGTCTCAAGAAGTCTGAGCAGAAACCCTCACTGCTGAGACGGCAGTCTACTAAGATCAAGAAGAAGAATAGACGGTTCATGACAAATATCAAAGAGACAAGAAATCAGTTTCTGTATCCTGTGAATGCTCCAAAGAGAAGGAGATCTAAGCATGGGAAGTACAGATCCAGTCTTGAGATAAAAGCGACAATGGACTATATAGCTCAAGACGGATCGATCTTCAAAGAGTTGGGTATGAACCAATTTGTGGAGTCATATCAAGTCCAAACCAAGGATCTAATCAAGCTTGAACCACCATTGATTCCTGCAACTAAGGCAATCACATTCGATTCCAATAACAATATCATTATCTACACTCCAAACACATCACATGGCAAAAACTCAATCATCACCAATGCAGAAGAAAGACTAGAAGAAGAACTTTTGAAGTTGAACGTTTATAAGAAAGAAGTACGACTTCCAGAGTATAAGATCCCAAGACCATACTATAACAGATTTGACACTGTTCCATTAACGAAATTCCCATCACTAATACGAACAAGATCTTTGCCTACCCATTTCAGAAATGAAAACACACAAGCATTATGGAACCTTTATCTACGAAGAGTCCTATGTGGTAGAATCACATGGAGACTTGCACATTCCAGTCAACCTAACTTAGTAAAGACTCAATATCAAGAGAATGAAAAGAGAATATCATTGAAAACCCCATTAACTCATCAAACAAGCACTTTTTCCAATCATGTTGGTTTGTATGATGATGACGATTTGTCACTTCATCAAGGTTCACCTGGAAGTTCAGTGGATACTGGATTCTTTGTCGGATCCACATTGAAAGACGCATCCAATTTCCCAAAGAAGAATAAGTCTTTATCAACTGAATATCTATCTGCAATGGATAGTGGTGGACATTTGGCTCATGGAGAGGAAAATTATGAGTTAGAAAGACAAGAGAGTTATATAAGTGGGCTCACTGCATCACCTACAAGTTCTAGAAGACAGGCGATGTTTGATAGTTTGGAACAATTGCTGGAAGATGTCAGTTCTACTATTTCAAACATGCAAGTGGAAAGAATATGAAACTTGTCTCTACTACTATTTTAATGATGTTGATGAATATATGCCTTTCTATGAATAATTCAATGTAACTTCACCTAATTACCATGTCTTCTTTAGTACTAAAATAGCTACAATTAAATGTTTGAAGCTATGTCTATTTTTAGTATGCATAAAATGACATTGAGCTAAAAACGTACAAAGGTAAACAAAAGATCTCGGTAAAACATCATAGACAGATCCTGCATAAAAAATTCACCCAAACTTGCAAACCCATATAAACAACAACAAGTTACAATGGCCAACGTTAAACTTGCCCTTTGTGGTGTTTTTATAAGACTATTTCAAGCTGTTTTCTCCAGTCTGGTCCTCTTTCTGGAACCCTATGTCCTGATCTACTATGACAGTGATGTTAGTTTCAAGTACATCCTTTATTGTTCTGTGATATCCACCACTTATTTAGTTGTGTGTTTCATTCTTTCACTTTTTAAACCTGTCTACTTGGTCACTGGAGTCATCCAGATCGCGGAGTTTTTGGTAGCTGTCCTCTGGTTGACTGTATTTATCAACGTTATTAAATGGAGGATCCATGTTGATCCATGCCCTACTGGTTATCGTCTATTCTATGAAGATATCTTCGTGAAATATACTCTCAAGGATATGGTACCATGTTACGTTTCCAGGCTTCTTGTGACATTTGCATTCTTGTGCTTCTTCCTCTTCCTCGTATCTAGCGTTCTATTTGGATTGGCTATTGTGAGGGTTGATGTCCAGCAAGGGCAGAAGAAAACGTTATGGTTAGTGAGGGACAACCAACGGTACTGGTTAATGTGGTTGTGCTTTGCAAGAGGTCCTTTGAAAGAGGGATACAAGTCCATTAAAAGGGAGGAATCCGAAGAAGTGGATGTTCTATAGTTCCAGTAATCTAACACCTTTTATATATCATAATTATTCATAAGGATTAATGAAATTCAACTGTAATATTGTCGATAATAATAATTAATATAATAACAAACGCAGAACTCCCTTTTTATACCTATATGCATGTGATTTGGAGTATATACAAGATAGTTTCAAATATTTTTGACAAAGGCCTCGAAAGATGTTGATATTCTCTTCTTCTCAGCTTGCGAAGATCTAACCAATTCCAAAGTATCTTCCAGTCCATGTTTAGGTAAACTTTTCAATTTCTCTTTAACAAAAGTATCAATGATTTTTTGTTCTTTTTCAGTATTCATCCAACTGAATACAATCACTGAAATACCATCAATTGTTCTTTTCAATTTAGCGCTAGTATCTGATCCTTCTCTCAACGTCTTTGGAATCCATAAATTATAATTCAAAGTAAACCAATGCCATAATTCATCAAAATTACCTAAATGATCATTTTGTAAACCGATCAAACCAAGTTCAATCAATTTAAAATCAATATTATCCTTAACGAAATTCAAAACACGTTTAACTAATGCTGGATCTTTAGTGTATCCAATAGCACCCAATGCTGCATGTTGAATATCTGGCCCTGACCCATCAATCACATGATCAACCACACCGATTGGTTGTTTTGCCAATTCTAAGATTCTCTTCCATGTGACTGTTGATGCGGTTAATGCAGTTGTTGAAAGTGTTGGTTCTAACCATTCTACACGAACGGAATGTGATGGACCATGAAGGAGATGTTTGAAAAGAGTTTTGGAGATTTCTGCAATGTCTGGTGTGTTGAGACCGATTAAAAGGATTGATTTTCTTGATTCAAGTTCAGATGTTGATAATTTATAATATTGTTCTGGAATCCATTTTAATTTTTTGAAAAGTTTTAAATTGAATGATGTTAACCACTTTTCAAAACTTTGATATTTGGATTGTTCAATGAATAATTTGAATGAATCTTGAATGATTCTTAATTCTTGTAAAACATGGTTTAAAACAGGGAAGTTTAAACTTTTTTGATTGATTAATGATTCGGAAAGTTTGATGATTCCAATGACTGCAATATCGTTATGATGAGTATCATGACCAATCACTTCACTCAAATCAGAAATTAATCCAATAAGATCAGTGGTTGACAATTCATCAATATGAGCAATGACATTTTCAAAAAATTTCAAATCGTTATATTGAGTGATGTAAAGACCTGTTCTGTTTGTATTCAATTTGACGAATTCTTCAACTTTAATGTTTTCTAAAACAAGTTTTCTATCAGTTAATATCTGATTGATGACTGATCCATCAATTAATCTGATCGATAAAGGAACATGATATGGAACATCTTCCAAGTTTTCAACTTCTGCATTTGAATGATCAAGGAATCTATGTTGAATGATTTCTATTTGATTTTCAGAATTTATTGAAACCGTGACTATTGGTATTCCAGGTACACGTAACCAAGATTGAGTGAAAGTAATCAGATCTAATTTTGAATTCTCACTAATGAATTTCCATAAATCTAAAGGCTTAATTGATTTAAATTCATATTGAGTTATAAATTTTGATAAAACCTGGGTGAATTTTGGTAAATCATCATTGAAATCACCAGATTCATAAACATTAGCCAACATTCTTAAGAATTGAATACCTTTTTGATATGCATGAACTTCAAACGCATCTTGTGTTGATTTAACAACGGTTGATTTCCTACCATTGATCACAGGAATTGAATTAATTGAAGAATTTGAATTGATTAAAGTCTTAAATTCACGATCTGCTTGGACATCCCAAATTTTAACATCTAATTGATCCAATTCAAGTTTGAACAAGACACAAAATGCAAACCAAGTTGCAAAACTTTCATTTAACCATAAATGATCCCATTCATCAAATGAAACGTTATTACCTATCCAATGATGAATTATTTCATGAACTATAATTTGTCTTATTGATTGATTCAATTCATGGTTTGATAATGATTTAATCAATATATGATTTGATTGAATGGTTACAAGACCGAAATTTTCCATTGCACCATCACTTAAGAATGGTAATGCTATGATATCTAATTTATCCAATGGATAATCAGTACCGAATTGAGATTCAATGAAAGGTAATGATTTTTGTGCAATGTCTAAAGCGTATGCTGCGCCTGATATTTCACCAATCGTGGTGAAGAGTCTAATTGGGATTGTTTTATTTTTTAAAATGACTTTTGCTTCAATGAAATCTAAATCACCAATTACAAATGCAAAAATTGATGAATTCATTATTGGTGTTTCATGAAATTGAACTTTTTGTAAACCTGTTGATTCAATTAATGTTTGTGATTCAGGAAGTGTGTTGGATAAGACTTTAAACCTTTGTTCAGTTTGTATAGATAGTTTGAATTTAGATTTGGAAACAGGTTCATCAATACATGGGAATATTGATCTTGCAAAAGATGCTTGAGAATGAGTTGCAATCACAAAGTTTGTAGCTGTGTTGGTTCTATCATCCAAATAATTGGTTTTGAAAACACCTTTAGTGAAATCTTTAAACGTTTTAATCCCATTGATCTTACCAATATATTTAACATCTAATGATAATTCATCTTCGAGGTATAAAGAGTTAGATTCTTCAACAGTAAACGTGACTGTCTCCTTTATTTTATCATATGAGATTTTAGCCTTATGCAAAACACCATTTTTAGTAATGACAACAGCACTCAAAATGGCCAATTCTGAAGAATTCAAAACAATTTTAAAATCATCACTTTCAATTTGTCTCTTTAAATCTCTAACTAGATCAATCTTCAAACTCCCCGTGAAATTCGCCTTCTGATGGCTCACTTGCAAATCCAAGTTGTAAACAGCAGGGTGGAACGCATTCACCAGCACCAATGGTGTCGCCACTTGACCCGACATCGGAATATCAAGTTATAATTTGTTCTAAACTCCCAAAAAATTAATTTTCACTCACATTGATAATTCGCACACATATTAAACTGGTCATGCAGCCCTTGTTTTACAAAGACCTTATCAAGAACAGTTAATTGATCATTATTACAGTATGAGGTACACTCTAGTAGTTTCTACAGATTAGAATTATCTTTAACCCAATTATCAATTAATAAAAGCAATACATTAAACTCACATCATCGTCTGAGGTGTAACAGCACATCAAACATACTTAATTTGAAATCAACAATCGAATCAAGAGCTGTTTCCAAGTCATTAATCATTTTAAGAAGTTCAGCATCGCTGTCGTCTGTAGATTTGATTGGTTCAACTTGTCCAAAATCAACGAATACCACATTACCTTCACGATCAACCCTAAAGTTATCAACTTTAATATCTGTCAATTTGAGCTTCAATTCACGTCCCATAACGAGAAGCTGTCTAGCACCATCGTTAAAGGTAAGATTCTTTTTCAAATATGATCTATGATAATCAACAAAAGATATCAAAATGTAAGGACCTCTGGCAATTACTTCCTCCTGGAAATACATTGTTAGACTACCGTGTTTCAACAAATTTGGTACACGAATTAAACTTTCTTCTTCAGCATGTTTGTTATGAAGTTCAATCGTTTGGTAGACCTGAATCTCTGTCGAATGAAGTTGGTTTTGGGTTTCATTGATAACTTCCTTCATTTCTTCTAAAGAAGTTTCTTCTTCAAAAACCTCATCATTAATCAGTTGCCCACGGATCGTTTGTTCATCTTGGACTTTAAGTACAACAGCTTCCTCGTTCTCAAGATGAGTTTGGAAAATTTCTTCAAACTGTTCACGAAACAGTTCCATGACTTTAGCGGAACCTCTATTTTGAATAATTCCAATCTTTGAGATATCTGAAATATGG
Organism: Gotozyma montana; assembly: GCA_003706615.3. Classification (NCBI taxonomy): domain Eukaryota; kingdom Fungi; phylum Ascomycota; class Saccharomycetes; order Phaffomycetales; family Phaffomycetaceae; genus Gotozyma; species Gotozyma montana. Next base: position 212,664 of record PPLU03000014.1, read on the forward strand.
CCATACAGATCTTCTGCGCTTGAAAATGAGACTGAAGATGGTATGATGGATCCATATTCTGACTCTGGAACTTCAGAGGAAGCTTCATTAAAGGCTGAGCCACGTTGGACCCCAGAAGAACCAGTGTACTGTGGTTGTGAGGATGATCCACCAGACCCACCTGTGTTTCCGTTTAAGTTCAAGTTTTGCCTGTTTGGAGGAAAAATCCCAGACTTTGATTCATCTAACTGTACAACCTGTCTAAGATTTTCAATCATTGATACATCATTTGTCTTTATCTCACGGAAGTTTTGGTTAATAACAAACAAGAACAACATCTCTGGGGTAATATCGTCAAAAGGGTATCCGTACAAGGTCATCTTCCAAGTATCGATATAGTAAAAGTTCATATTTATCTGATTGGTATTAACATCAACATTACTTATTATGAAGATCCCGTAACATTGACCATCTGACAATAGGAACCGTTTTGTACCACTTGACGAGGCGTATATTATCACCTCTTCAAACGTGCTTGTACCTAAGGTATTTTCTGAAGGACTTGACAGTTGAGTTCCATTTGACGAACAAAGAAGAGTCTTTTTATCTGTAATGGCCTGTAGGATTTTTTTGAGCGAGTGTGCTTTGAAATCGGCTAAGAGCAAGCAATGATGCTTACCATTATCCTCATAAGAGAGTGTTAAGTCTGGTTTCAAAACGGATAAATCTGGACTTCCAGTGAGTTGCTGAAACGGAATGTTTTGATGAACTGGTTTTCCAATAATGTGAGTTGCTATCGCTTTGACATACGATGATTCAGTCAATTTGATAAAAGCAACACGATCTTCTTCAGACAACTTAGACCATTTCTTGAAGTTATCCAATCCTTGAAGGAGTTCGTTACAGTCTTCTCTTGTGTTTTGAAAATTTAATGGAAGTTTTTCATCCAAATCATCTAACATGTTCGAAATTTCCAATTGTATGTCTTGCTTTTGAAGTTGATTGAATTGAATAATAACATCTTCTTTAAAGTTCTTCGTATGGAGGTAACTTTTTGAAGATATGACTGAAGAAGGGTTAAAAAGCTCATTCTCAAATTGGGGAAGCAAGTCGTTACACTTAGCTCTGGAGCTGGCCAAGTATAATCTCGTAGCATTGGCCACCGTCAAATAATCTGCATATTTTTGGTGGCAGTCTTGGAACATGAAGCGTTTTGGAGATTCCATAAACTTATGGAGTTCAGGGAACGTATTTTTGTCAGGAGGATAGGATTCAGCCTTGTAAAGCTTGATTTGCTTCAGTGTATTGTTCATGAATATTACTTCTTTTGTCAAGAGATCTATTTCTGATCTATGGTCTCTATCCTTGTTTTGTAACTCTGTTTTATGGTCTTTATCCTTGTTCTGTGATTTTAGTTCGAAGTTCTCAGTCATCCATTTCCTGTCGTTCTCTAATAAACTAATCTGGTGATTCAACCGTAAGATTTCTGTCTCTGGGCTGCTCACTCGAGCTTTCTTTGCAAGTGGCATAATACTACTAGTCTCTACTTCTCTTTCTTATAGTTAAACTAGTAATTTTAATATCATCATGGTTACGATGCCCTTGTTTTTGGTATGCCCACACTTTCGCGAATAATTAACGTCAACACTGATAGACACAACATATTGAAATAGTCAATCCAACATGATTGCTAAATAAATAAGTATAAAGAGAGTTGATATCCTGAAAATGATCACACAAACTACCAAACTACTTTAATAATGACTGATCCACTATCAACAGGCAATGATTCAACAACAAGCGATTTTGATGATTATGTTCGTGCATTTCAGGAAACAGTCGCCATGTTAACTATTGATCCAGGCCTTGCATATGCTCCTAGACAACCTAATATGTCTGTAATTTCTCAAAAATGGACAAACATTCCTCTTGCTGAAAAAGTTGTGATGGCATCCTGGTATGCTTATAGAGGTTTCAAGTTTGAAGACCTAAAACACAGTTCTCTTCCTGCTAGATTCAAGTCTTTAGTCAGAAAGTACAATGTTAAGAGGGGCAATCCAGGACCAAACGATCTTACCCTTTACAGAGCAATGCTTATTGAACCAGTGACATTCGCCTTAGCGATCGCTAAAGTTAAGGGAATAACATTGACACCGGTTATTCCAGAATCAGTCTTTGAGAGTGCTGGAGTGCAAATGAAGGCCATCCTTTCCTATTTCTACATCTCAGATTTCTATTTACTGTTCAACGATTCTTTCTTTAAACCCTGAAACGAATTGTTAGGAAAAATTGGCTACAGTGAATTGTAGCTCAGCTGAAGTTACATTTGAACTTTTGAAATATCATGCATACCACTACCAGGTATATATAGATCTGTTCAATAATATAATCGAGAATGGAAAGATGGTCTAGCCACTGCCAGATTACTATAGATTTGCTGCTGCAAGACTGATTGTTCCTCAGAAGTATGAAGAATCTTTTGAAGTTTGGCACTCTGAATTTCTGAAGCAGACTAGGTTCTCCAGTTCTTCTGCAACTGAATCGAGTGATAGAGATCTTCAGATTAGGAAGAGACAAGAGCTAGGAGCTGAGATGATCAATGATATAGAAGTATCGTTGATTGTCATAAAGAAAAAGTCTAATTGGGAACATATTCCAGAAGAATTGCAAAGTGAATTCGAAAGGGCATCTACTAGATGGAAAATCTCTGATTTTGTTGTCCATTATTGATCAGATTTACAATTTCATTCTTTTGAGAACTTGATAGAGCAAGATTTACAGAATATATACTACAACTTATACAATGGGCTCAAGCTTTCCATCTCTACCAATAGTCTCGAAGAACATAAAAATTTATTTCGCGTATTCTTTCGAAAAAAAAGTATCTCTTCTTCCATAACGCGCTCCTTCCAATCAGGTTGAGTTTAACTTGCCTTTACGAGTAGATCGAATCTACGTGTGACTCTATATCGCATAGATGAACATCGGGACTCGTTAATATGAATTTGATCTTTGATCGTTCATTTATGACTTCCAATAAACCAATATAGGTAGATAACTCTACTTTAAAAGTCGTCAACTCATGTATGATGTTCGTTATTGACACTTCTTGAATAGACGCTTAATGATTAATTGATATTTGGATTGTAATCTTACTCTTAGTTTTGCTACTTGATCTTATAGGTGTTTTTTTTTTACTACCATAGCTAACCCGTGAATTTGCGTATTTTAATAATGTTGACTCTACGTTCATACTCAATAATTTCAATTTCAATAACAAACTTATAATGATCAGTAACGCACAAACTGTTCAGCACCGTACATAATTGTACTTTTGACATAGTATAGTTCCTTTCCAGTTTCCTCATCACTTAACACTCTGTCTGTTTTGGAATGTGAGAAGTCAATAATGTACAAAGAATCGTCTTTAATGATCATGTTTTTCACTGCAATATCATTATGCAATATATTCAACTTGTGCAGCACTTTGAACGTTTCCATACCCTGACTCAAATACTTTTCCAACTTCATCTTAGCTATTTCATCATGTTGATTGAATTTCATATCATGAAGCTCTGGTAATTGAACCGTATCAGGCTTAATGTACTCCATTAAAGAATAATAACCATAATCATACGGTTTATTATCACCTCTACCATAACATTTAAACATACCAGCACAATAAAACTTTGGAACTCTCAATGAAACATTGTTATTCTTCAAGTGTTCACCTATTCTTTGATAACAAATAGTCTCACTTATCGCATCAACAACGCAATGTTCTAAATATTGCCCAAAGGGTCCATAACTGCCTTTCTGGTGTTTCAGTTGGTGATAGATCTCATATTTCTCAAATACTTTCAAAACAACCGTCTCTGGAAGAACATCACTAAAATCTCTAAAATCAGGGAACTTTCTCAATAAATGATCACTATCAATAAGATAGCTCTTTGCACCATTCTCTTCTAATACTTTAAGATCCCATGAAAGTTCGGGGCCAACCTGAAGTTGAAAGTCAAAAGAAATATCGACATTGATGTTTCTTTTATCCTGGATACTTCCAGTTTTTTGTTCCAATTTATCAAATAACCAATCATCCCAATCATCTTCAGATTCAGACTCATGTTCCTGATTCTCAGAATACCGAGGATCAAATGTCAATGGACCCAATGATATCTTTTCAAATAGTTTCTCAAAATTATCATCATCATGATCTAAGGTCTCTTCATCCAAAGTCTCTTGATTCAATATCTCTTGATTCAATATCTCATCACAAATCCGTATCATCATTTGTGAATAAATGTTACTAACAATCTCCCCCTGGGGGTTAGCTGTCTCCAATACAGGACACTCAAAACTAATAAATGCCACAGAATCAAAATATTTGATCAAATCTTGAATAACTATGCTGGAAAGAAGATCTTCTGAATAGTACAACAGGCACAGATCAATGACTTCACGTTTCAACTGATCAAAACAAGTTTCGAGTTCATCATCGCATTCCAACGGCAAGAACCTGTATTGACTCAATTCATGATAATATCTGTCCTCATCATCTTGATATCTTTGCAACTCTTTGAAGATGGGAGACTGGTTCAAGAAACTGACAAACTCTCTGACAGGATTGAAATCTTTTGGAAGAGAATCAATGTCTTGTCTATTGAGCATCAAATCAATAGATGAAACACCATCCGAGAACAAAACTTTGTCCTGAGAGTATTTCAACATACACATCAATAAATATCTAAAGATAGGCCCAATTCGATCGATGGAATTGATCAAGTTTGGTTTATCTCTCTTGTTCCTTTCTGCATCCAAGACATTTGTTGAGTTCATAAACCTCAATTCACCGTCACTTGAGTACCTTCCCAATTTAATATCTTTCTCCATGTCCATGATTCTGACTAGAGAAACATCTTCAGCTTTAGCATTTCTCCCCTTATACACAGCCAAGTCATTGTTAAAGCGCAAGGGAAAGTTTTCCCCAATTGAAAGCTTGAGATGTGAAAGCCCATGCGGCTCATGAACACCAAATTTATTGTCTTCTTCAAATCCAAAAGCCCAATTGATGAGTTCGGTAACCACTTGGAAAACTGGTAGTAGATAATTTTTAACTTCAAATTCTTCAGTGCGTTCAACTCCTCCGAATACGCGTAGTCTCTCACCCCAATTAATCATGTGGTTAATGATGCTTTTCAAGGCATCTTCCTTATCAATATCACACTTTCCTTCAATTTTATTGTCAATACGTTGTCTGATTTGATCATTGATGCGAGTCTTCACATCAGTATTGTCCTTTGGTTTCGTAAACAATGGAAACACAAGTTTGAACCTTTCCAATGTCACTGATTTCGATGCAGCACCAGAACTGAACGTCTCACCTGGTCCATTATTTCTCATCAATTCAACCATTATATCGTCACAAACAACTCCAAACACCAATATATGTGAATTATAAACAGCTTTCAATCTCCTTTTTAAAGATGGTGGGTTTCTACTTGTTAAATAATTTGTGAAGTTATCACGATTTGCTTCAGACTTCATCAATTCACTCAATTTAGGGTTATTCGTGAATGGATGACCACCAGTTTCGATGATTTTGAATATTTCCTTTCCAACTTCATAACGATCATTAATCTTCGTCTTAATCTTCATGATTTCAAAACACTTCACAGTTCAAAAGAAGTGGAAAGTAATTAAATTAAATTCAATGGAATATCGGACCGATTATCCGACTCATCACTTACATAATATGTTACATAATCAAACTTTTCTTTGTTACGGGACACACAGTTATAGAAGCTCATCGAACTTTCGAGAGATTCGAAAAGTCCCAAATGACAAAACAAAGATAAAAAGGATTAAATATTTCCTTTATAGTTTATTTGATTTTAAAGAGAGTTTGTAACAATTAGGATTTTTGATTAGTGTTTGTGTTTATATTCTGGGAATACATAGTTTCCAGTATAACCCATTGAGATAATAATATCAGACATTATTGTTCATTTGAGGAATATCAGAGATTAAGGGGAAGTGATGGTGAAAGAACTCAAGTATTATGAAATACTAGGCATATCACCAGATGCCACACAGACGGAAGTGAAGAAAGCATATAGATCGATGGCATTGAAATGGCATCCTGATAAGAATAATCATAGTCAAGAATCAACTGAAAAATTTCAAGAAGTTACTAAAGTTTATGAAGTTTTAATGGATCCTAAATCTCGTGCGATTTATGATAGGTTTGGAGAAGAGCATTTGATTAATTCGAAAACGACTATTGATCCAACTTTTAAAAAGAATCATGGTAATGGTGGTGGAACTACACCATTTGAAATGCGTCCTGATGATTTATTCTCTGAATTCTTTGGTCGTAATGGATTTGCCACAACTACTGGACCTGGAAGTTTCCCATTTACAACAAGACCACAACATACGCCCAAAAAACCCGACATCAAGCATAAATTAGCGTGTTCTTTGGAAGAGTTATACAATGGTAAGACTGCAAAATTAGGATTATCAAGGATAATTCTTTGTAAAGAATGTGATGCTAAAGGTGGCCTTAATGCCCGTGCATGTTTCCAATGTGAAGGATCGGGATCAGTATGGCTTGAGCGTAGAATGGGACCAATAACACAAAGATATGAAGTTCAATGTAACAGATGTTCTGGAGTTGGTGAAGTATTTGATAGAATTTGTACTAAATGTTCAGGATCCAAAACTGTTGAAGAGAGAAAGATACTAAGTTTGAAAGTACCACCTGGTTCAAATGATGGTGATAAGATTGTGTTGAATGGTGAAGGTGATCATGGAATTGGAATGATACCTGGTAATGTTATAGTGACAATTGAAGAAAAACCACATGATAAGTTTAAAAGAAACGGTGTTAATTTATACTATCGTGCCAATATTGATTTATTAACTGTTCTCACGGGTGGTGAGTTAATAATACCACATTTGAATGGTGATTATTTAAAGATTGGAATCGATTCAAGTGAAAGAATATCACCTAATTCATTGAAAGTTATCAAAGGTAGTGGGATGCCACGTGGTGATGGATCAGACACGTTTGGAGATTTGATTGTGTCTTTCAATGTTTTATTCCCTGATACTTCTAAAATCGACCATGAATTACTGAAAAGAGCAATACCAAATTCTGAAAACAATGATAAAATTCCTGATGATGTTTTAGTAATGGAGACTAAACTTTCGAAATTTGATCCTGAGAAACATGGTTATGATACGAGGTTGAATAATGATCATGTTAATAAGAAAAAAAGGAAAACTAATCATGAATTTGATATTGATACTGATTTTTTTGGTCCTGATCCACAATGTGCTTCTCAATGAGAGGTAAAGACTTTATGAAATGAACGAAATGCATTAAGAAATGGATTGTAATGATGTAAATTATATTAACTGAACTCGTGATATTTCAATCTTCATCTCTTCAAGTTTCTTCAGTGGACTTCTTCAGTTCTACTTATAGAAAGTTGTTGTATTAAGTACTTGTTGATGTTCAGATGTGTCCCTTACCGAAAAAAATTAGCAGTGTACTAGGAAAAAAAATTTAGCGATGAGCTTTATATAAATCAGAGTATAAGAAACAAATGTCCAGAATCACGTTTAATAAGACACAGAAGACCGGTGTTTCCGATACAGTGAACAGACTGCTAGACACTGTTCTTCCCGGTCATGTATCGCGCAAACGTTCTGATAAACCACATGCTGATAATGTCATTAGTGTTAATTCAAGTGCACAGATCATTAATGATGCATCATCTAAGAAGAATTTAAACCCTGAAGAAGTGAGAAGGTTGAAGAAGAAAGAGAAATTGGCACAGCGGAAGTTGGTGCGTAAGAATGGTGCAGAACAGGAGGATTTGAAGAGTAAAGCAAGGTATGAATTACTGATATCGCATAAAAAAGAAGGGAAATTAAATCCTGATGAGAAGAAAGAATTAAAGAGACTCATTGCCAAGAATATCGCAAGTTTGGAGACGTGGAGGAGTGAAATTGATGATGAATTGGAGGAAGTTCAAGAAGAGATTTTGGATTTGAAGAAACAAGGGGAATACGTAAGGGAAAGAAAAAGAAAGATTGGTGTTAAGAAGAATCAAGTTGATATTTACGCAAAGAAGAAAAGTCCAAGTGCAAGATATCCTGGTCTTACACCTGGTTTGGCGCCTGTTGATATGGATGATTCCGATTCTGATTAGGTTAACGATGAGGGTCCATTAACATAGATTTAAAATAAAATGATTTTACTGGTTGATAAGTACAAATGTTGTATCTAAAGTTATTAATTACATGATTATTTATCAATCCATTGCAGATCTCCCTAATTCGTAATAAACCTGTCTTGTATCAACACACCCTTTTCTAACTGATCTTTTCTTGTCGTCTAAAACAGGAACCAATTTATTTAAAATATCTTTCTGGTATGGCACTAATTTTTGTAATTCTATATTAACCGTCAATGAATGCAAACAATTCAATGCGACTAATCTGACTTCTGGATTATTATATTTCAAATCCTCATCTTTCTTGTCATGTTTGACTAATGTTAAAAGATTAGGGATCAACGTTTGTAAATGTTTTGAAATCAAATCAGGGATTTCTTCAATTGATGATAATAACGTGAGTAATGACGCATATCTAACATTAGAATCTTTCAAAGTTAATGATTGTAATAGTAATGGAAGGAATTGGGAAAGGTAGGGGATGATGATTGTTCTTTGTGTATGTTTTAAAATGTATGATAATGAGATTAAAAATCTTGATTTTATAGTTAAATCAGTAGTGATTTTGAAACCATCAACTAATTTTGGTGAAATTATTTGGAAAAATTTCTGTTTGTATAATAATCTAACGTTATTGTTTTGAATTTTTTTAAATTTATTGAAAATTGATAAATCAACCACTAATATTTCAAATGATTTATTGATTTGATCAGTTGATGATGAATGTATGGATTCATCAGTTAATAAATTGATAAGTCTGTCGATGTATTGTTCAGAAGATGGATCAATTTTTAAAATTATACCCTTTGTTATCCATGTAAAGATTTCAATGTCTAAATCAGTTGATAATGATGAATTTAAAAAATCAATGGTTGTTTGTTGATTTCCCCATTTATTAACAAGTAATGATAATAATTCAAAATATCCAACTTTGGTGTAAATATCTGGGAATTCTGCAGTTTTAATAAACTTGATTATTGTGATTAAATATTCATTAATATCATCATTTAAAATCACTGATTTATCAACTGCTGCTAAAATCTTGACAAATAAATGGATGAGTTTATTAGGAGTTTTGAATAGATTGAAAGTTTGTGAATTTGATGAAAAAAAACTTGACTCGATTGATGATGATTCATCATTTTGAAAAATCTTGAAAGTTTCATTTATTAAATCTTGATGATATTTTTTTGATGAAAAAACGACAAATAATTTAATAACATCAGTTATTTCATCAATGACATTATCATTATTAATTTTTGAAATTGGATCATTAATAATCTTATCAATTATAAAACTTGTTAATTGTCCAAAAGTTTTCAAAAGGTAATGATCTGTGATCAATGAATTATCTTTTTGAACAGATTCTAAAGTCTTTTTCAAATTTGTTGCAAGTAGGTATAAATATTCTTCATTAACATCATTAGATTCACCAGTTTCAATGAATTTATTAACTAATCTAATGATTAAAAAATCAGCAATTTGTTTATTTGGAGTAATTGATCCAATAATATCAAGAATTTTCTCCTTTGTTTTAACAACTCCATTAAATTCAATTTTCTCATCTTGAGAAGATGGTAATAAAGATAATAATGTAGGTAATGTAACTTCTAACAATATTTGTGTGTTGATTTTAGAAATTTGAATCAATCCACCAATTGCTGAATTGAAAACGTATTCATTATCATCAGAAAGTACAGTTTCTGTAAAATATTGAACAATTAAACTCAATTCTTCATTTTTCAAGAATTCAACTAATGTTGTTAATTTAGTCAATTCAGTAATTGCAAGTGTTCTTAAACTTATTTCAGTTTGTGATGATCCCATTAATGATTTACCTAAAAACATTAAAAGTTCATCTTTATGATTAATTAATGAATTACCTTGTGAATTTGGTTTACCTTCATGAGTGATAATTGAACCAAAAACTTTAATGTATGCAGATGTGAAGAATCCAATTGAAGTGATTAAGTGTCGTTGACCTAATGTATCCAATTCTTTATGATTTTTAAAAAGAAGAGGGATTGAAATATCAACTGTTTTGTTGAATGCAATTGTTGAAGAAGATGCAATAGCACCTAATATGGCACTTGTTTGTTTAACTTTAGTATTATTTTCAATGTTTGAATCGATTTCAGAATGAATCAAGTTGGTAAAATCATTAAACTTTTCAATATTAGTTGATAATTCTTTTGAAATTTTTTCAAAAATTGATAATACGATTGGGAAAATTTTATCTTCATCATCATCTTGATCACCATGTAAGATTTCAAATTTCAAACCATTCCAAAGTTCGACATAATTTAAAATTATTGAATCATGACCATAGTTTTCAACACATGAAAGAATTGTTTGTAAAGTATCTTTTTTAACAATTGGTGAAGTTGATGATATTTTTTCCAATAGGTTTGGATATGAATCATTTGCAAAAAAAGAAGTTGATGAAATTGCTTTTCTTAATGAATCTTTTAAATCATTTGAAGTTATCTTATAAGGATCATCTTTTGGTGGTTTGAAAGATATTGGGAAATAACAAAACAAGACATCGAATAATTCATCTGCAAAAAGTTCAATTTTCAAAGATTGAGTGATTTTATAGTTTAAGTTGAATGAAATTAATAAATTTCTAGGATCTTTTTCACCAGTGGCAATTTCAATAAATGTTTTAATGTATAAATCGTTAAAAGATTTAGATATAAATTTAACAAATTTATCAAATAATTTATTCACGACTTCAAAAGTGTAAAATCTAGCAGATGCAACAAACTTCTTAGAATCGTAGACATTACCCAAGACGGTCAATATATCCTTGATCAGACTAGGATGGTAGTTATCCATATCAATCAACGAACTAACACCAATCAGCGTCTCTTTAAAACACTTGACATCATCGAGCTTGGACACGAAGAACGAGTTGAGCACCTGGATGTCTGATGAGCTTAAAACTGCCTTGTCGACTCTCTCCAGTGTAAACGACATACACAACAAAGCCTTAGGTCTTAATAGATCATCATCAGCAGTAAGATAGTCACCAAGAGCCTTGATGAAGTCCAACAGCTTGATCTTCTTGTCCTGGATGAGCAGTGAGATCTTCAGTGCTGTTGCTGATGCTCGTTGTTCATCCACAGCAACATTCGCCAGAAACTGCGAGATCAGTGAGCCCACGGATTCGCTCATTCTTAGTTAAGCGCTGATAATTGAGTGATGATAATAATTTGTATTAGTAGTAAACTTGTGATTGATTAGAACCGAGGGGATGGTCACGTGATACCTCGGAATATACTCTACTTGATTAGTAAGTAGCATAAATTAATTCCGTCGAGATAATACCGGTAGTTATAGAATTAATTGATCAATTGTAGTGAGAGTACAACTCATAATTATAGATAGTAGGTACTATGTACACTAGTTACATGTAGTAGTACCACTATATACCATAGTACATACCACTAGTATACACCACTAGTTACTAGTATTAGTAGTTAATATAAATCATCACCAGACACCCGCGTGCGGCTGCGCCCTTTTAGACGGAACCATTTGGGCAGAGAGGCTAGGCCGAGTTCTAGGCGGAGACTTAGAAGGAATTCCCAACCCGGAGCGTAAATTCCCAGTTGGAGCCGATGGAATTCTCCAATCCGAGAATGAAAATTTGTATATAAACCCGAGACTCTTGCCCTTGCTCTTCTCTTTTCAACACCTCATACAAAAGATAATATGTCTCAACCTACGTAAGTGCACTCCCACTCATGAGATTGGCAAGGGATATCACCCACTCGGTGCTTCGTTTTTTACCGAGCCCCCCTCTTATAAAAACTGAGAAGCATCCGTTGGTTTTTGATTAATACTCTCTCAATGACTCCCTACGACAGACTCAGACTCCTGGCGAACACTACTAACTCCCAAGCAAGTGGTGATATTGGTTTAATCGGTTTGGCCGTCATGGGTCAAAACTTGATCCTAAATGCTGCTGATCATGGCTTCACTGTTGTTGCTTACAACAGAACCGTTGCTAAAGTTGATCATTTCCTTGAAAATGAAGCAAAAGGTAAATCAATCATTGGTGCTAGATCCATTGAAGAATTAGTCGCTAACTTGAAAAGACCAAGAAGAATCATCTTATTGGTTAAAGCTGGTGATGCCGTTGATGCTTTCATTAACCAATTGTTACCATACTTGGAAAAAGACGATATCATCATTGATGGTGGTAATTCTCATTTCCCAGATTCAAACAGAAGATACGAAGAATTGAAACAAAAAGGTATCCACTTCGTTGGTTCTGGTGTCTCTGGTGGTGAAGAAGGTGCTAGATACGGTCCTTCTTTAATGCCAGGTGGTGCCGAAGAAGCATGGCCTCATATTAAGGACATCTTCCAATCCATTGCTGCCAAATCCGACGGTGAACCATGTTGTGACTGGGTCGGTCCAGCCGGTTCCGGTCATTACGTTAAAATGGTCCATAACGGTATTGAATATGGTGATATGCAATTGATTACTGAAGCTTATGACATTTTGAAAAGAGTTGGTGGTTTCACTGATAAAGAAATTGGTGATGTTTTCACTGAATGGAACAAAGGTGTTTTAGATTCTTTCTTAATTGAAATTACAAGAGATATCTTGTATTACAATGATAATGATGGTACTCCATTATTAGAAAAAATCTTGGATTCTGCTGGTCAAAAAGGTACTGGTAAATGGACTGCTATTAACGCTTTGGATTTGGGTATCCCATTATCCCTTGTTGGTGAAGCCGTTTTCGCTAGATGTTTATCCTCTATCAAAGATGAAAGAGTTGCCGCTTCTAAAGTCTTACCAGGTCCAACCATTCCCAAAGATGCCATTGCTGACCGTAAGAAATTTGTTGATGATTTAGAACAAGCTTTATACGCTTCCAAAATCATCTCTTATGCTCAAGGTTTCATGTTGATTAGAGAAGCTGCTAAAGAATACGGTTGGAAATTAAACAACCCAGCTATCGCTTTAATGTGGAGAGGTGGTTGTATCATTAGATCTGTCTTTTTGGGTGAAATCACTTCTGCTTTCAGAGAAAACCCAGATTTAGAAAACTTGTTATTCAACAACTTCTTCAAAGATGCCATTATTAAAGCTCAAGATGGATGGAGAAACACTATTGCTTTGACTACTAGATACGGTATCCCAACTCCAGCTTTCTCAACTGCTTTAGCTTTCTACGATGGTTACAGATCTGCTAAATTACCAGCTAACTTGTTACAAGCTCAAAGAGATTACTTTGGTGCTCATACTTTCAAAGTCTTACCTGAATTCGCTGATGAACACTTACCAGCCAACACTCCAATCCATATCAACTGGACCGGTAAAGGTGGTAACGTCTCTGCTTCTACTTATGACGCTTAGACTAAGTATCTCAATCTGAGGTTTTGAATATATAAATATCTTGTTAATGATTGTATTACATTCTCTCACTACTCTCTCACTACTCACTCACTACTCACTCACTACTCATATCAATACCACTGATACATCACCTACCATATGTAAAGTCTAATTGTACATTACTAATGCTTTTCAATCAATTAGGTGCAACAACTAATTTTTGAACATGTTCCATAAATTTTTGTAAACTAATATCATCAGTCAAGATTCTTGCACCTCCATTGTTTAGATATTGATCATCTTGATAAGTATTTGAAGGGTTTAATTTCGAATATAAGAATCTTGCTTGTGATCCACCTTCTTCAGTATCAATAAATCTTGGTAATGGGAATCTATCAACTAATAAATCAGCTGCTTCTCTTCTTGGTTCTTCTAAAAATTCTTTAAAATATAAATAATCTTCTTGATCTTGATATCCTTGTCTTCTCCATTCTGCAATTGTTGAACCATGATAAATTAAAATATGAAAAAATGTATCTAATAATAAAATTTTTTCAGGATTAATTGATAATGAATCTAATAAAACAGGTTGTCCACCTTCTTCTTCTGAATCTTGTTCAAATGATGTTAATGTTGGTTGAATCATAATCAATGAATTAAAAGTGTCTTCATTGTTGAAAATATGTCTATAAAAAACAGTTTCATCAGGTGAATTATTAAAAACTTGTAAAAATTGTGATCTTCTTAAATGATATATGAATTGTGGGAATAATGAAAAATTATTTGAAATTCTAAATGAATTAACATCATTTTTATGAAATTCTGCAAATGTTTTCAATAATGAAATTAATCTTGCATCAATCCATGATAAAACTTCAGAAACATCATTACCTTTAATCAATTTATCAATTGCAATCTTACCAATTAAAACTGCAGCTGCTTCTTGATCAAATGAATATCCAACATCTTGTGAAGTTAACGTTTTTGGAACAGTTGTAACTTTTAATCTAGTTGATCCATCAGGATGTTGATAATATGTAATAAACTGAATAAAAGCAGTTGGAATTCTATTTAAATGATATGCTGATTGTTCACTTGAATTTTGAACGTCAAAAACTAAAGTATATGAAGTATTTGGTAAAATTGTTGAAACTTTCCATGCACTTGTACCAGTTATACCATAATTATTATCAGATTGAATTGAAACTGATTTATCTTTTCTATTCAGTGATGTTGCATGACCAATCAATCCTAAGATTTTCAATTCTTGAGAAGTCTTGACTTCTAATGTTGCATTCAGTCCCAATGCTAATTCACCAAATTGATTACTTGTGAAAAATCTTTGAAATGATTGTTTAAAAATTGATGTTGTAAAAGAATCAGATAGGACAATAACACCACCTGTTTTATCTGGTAATTGATCCATTTCAAACAATCCAATTTGATCATATGCACCAATGAAAACATCAACAGTTATACCATTAGTTGTACATTCATCTGCTAAAGTTGAATAAAATTTTTTAGAAGTTTTCAAATGTGGTGCTTCTTTACTTTCTAATAAATGATGAGTTCTAATTGGTTCTTTTAATTGATTACCAACGATTAATCCAGGACCATAAGTACATGGCCCACCTGAGAATAACATGATATGAGATCCTGCTTTTGGAAAAGTTGCTTTTAAAAATTTAGAAGCAACGTTTAATGCAGAACCTGTTGATCTTAAAGAACGTTCATTTGATTTATGAGGCCATGCATCCTTGGTTAAATGTTCCAGGATCAAAGATAATGAATATTCAACCATGTTAACAGGTTGTAAATATCTTGAACTTATTGGATTTTGAACATCAGGTCTTTGAATTGTTTGATCAGTTATAAAACCTAAAGCTTTTGCAATTTGTTCATATTTATAATCTTTTGCACCGTTGAATGAATAACTTTTTAAAGTATCATCCGATGAAATTTCATATAAATCAACATTCTTACCAAATGTAATTAATCCAACAAGAGCATTTGGAGGTAATAAATTCAAAGTCAATGAAATTTGTTCAATTAATGCTTCGAAATCATCAAGATCAAGACATGTGTCGATCAAGAACACGAATATAGGAGGCGCAGGTGCCCTCTGCTGCAACAAATACTCAACAGTTGTGTTTTCAGGAGCACATTGAATAGGCAAAGCACCAGTAGCACCGTATTCGTTAGGCAACACGTTACGGTTAAGACAGATCGGACAGAGCCACGACTTGCCGCCTTCCTGGAGGTCAGCGAACGGACTGAGCACAGCACCACACGGCTGGCGGCACGTGATGGGGTTCCCCTCGATGATTTGGAGATCATCTCGTTTCTTCAATGGCGTGTAAATGGCTCCAACTGGAACACTGAGCCTCGTTGCTGCGATTTTGGTCGTTGGAAGCGCGTTCCACGAGAAACGGACGCCATCAGCGTCTTCGGCAGCGATGAATTGCTATATATAGTTAGTATTCTGTGTGTGTTGTATGGGCGGGTATTACTCACTTCTTCCATTGTTGTTGGTTTTTTACAAGAATGAAAAATGAAAACATCAAAACATTTACTAGTAATAACATCATAACATCAATTATATATTATATATTCACTGCCTTAAAACATCAGATAACGAGCCAAACGATAACACATCGCCAATCCGCTTCTTCCCACACAATAGCATGCACAGCCTGTCCACTCCGAGTCCCCAGCCACCAATTGGAGGCATCCCCCATTCCATCGCGTCCAGGTACAAATGGTCAGGCAAGATCGTCTCTTCGTCCAGATAACTCTCTTTCAACTCCTGCTGCAAGTACAACTTCGCAGCCTGGTCAAACGGACTGTTCTCTTCTTCATAAGCGTTCACGTACTCTTTTCCCCTGATGAACAGCTCGAATCGTTTAGACACGTCGTAGGTCCGTGAGTCGTATTGCAAAGAGGTGGATTTAGCCAACGGTGCCATGATCGATGGCTGGTGGTAGATGAACGTTGGGTTATCACACAGTGGTTCCAAATACGTCGATGATAAGGAGTCTAATAACTGAGGGACACTCTTGATATGTGGTAATGGTAAGTTGATCTTGTTAAAATATGACACTAGTGATTCCTGAGTGAGCTCATCAGGAAGTTTGACACCTGTTTGTTGTTCCAAGACAGGGATGAATTCAATACTGTTGAACTTGGTTCCTTGTGCTTGTAATGCTTGAATGTTAGATGAACATATTTCTAATTTACTCAAGTTTTGGAAAACTTCATTGAATAAAGATTCTGTCAATTGCATCAGTTCTTCAAGTGTTGTATAACTTTGATAAAACTCACACGTTGTGAATTCAGGATTATGTGTACCGTCGATTCCTTCATTTCTAAAAGATGAACCAATTTCAAAAACTTTATCAAATCCACCAATGATCAATTTCTTTAACCATAATTCAGGAGCAACTCTTAATTGTAAATCAATGTATTCACCATCATTAGTTTTCAAACTTTTGGCATTGGTCTTGAAAGGTGTTGCATTCGCACCTTTCGTAGAATTAGCAATGATTGGAGTATTAACTTCTAAAAACCCTTTATTCAATAAAAAATTCCTTATTGATGAAGTTATCAACGATCTTGCAATTAAAACTTGTTGAGCATCTTTATTAACCAAATAATCAACAACTCTATTATGATTTCTTTTAGTATTATCAACTAATTTCGGTGGTAATGCCTTTAATGCAGGAGATAATAATTTCAAAGGTTTTGTACATTTCAAAGAAAGTTCACCAACGTTAGTTATACCTGGATATCCCACAACACTGACATAGTCACCTCTTGAGAAGAATTCATGGATCCTGCCAAATTCTTCTTTATCCAAACCAACTAATTTATTCATTAATACAAGTTGAATTTTTTCAAAATCTTGTACAACATCAATGAAAACCATTCCTTTACCAGATTTACGAATCCCATGAATCTTTCCCTCAATCAAATGAATTTGTTCAATTCGATTGTTCTTAGGCCATGAATATTGATTGAAAGTTTTCCTAAATTCAGGTATTCTCATCTTAACAAACTCACCAAGGTCATTATGTACAGATTTCAACAATGGATAGTACTGTTTATGAGATTTTGAAATGATATCTTTCCTATTATTGAAATGAGACTCCTCAATTGTTGAATCATTGTTAATTGAGTAAAACCTAACACTTCTAAATCTCAACCCATTTCGTATCTGTCTGTTCAACATTACAAAATATGCTTAATAATAAATCACTTCTATTCAATAAGTTAACATAAATACTAAGAGAAAGACACAACGGGCATATAAACACTAAGCTCAGTTAATCTGTACGGTTTCTTTTCAGGGACGGTAGTTAAACAATCCTCAAGACGATAACGCAGTATAATTAATCTCTCATCATAGCAGTGTATAAGCCATTGATGCACACTTACTCTTCAACCACTGTGGGTATATCAGGATTTGGCAAAGTTCATCAGCTGCCAATGACGGGCGATGTGCTTATGCTTTATTCTTTAACATTGATTTGTATAGAAAAAATTTTCACTATGAGAGGACAGAGTTTCATAACCATAAGGTAGCATCAATATTTATTAGGGCTTGTGAACTTGAGGAAAGTTGGGAAAATAGGTGTTGAGAGATGATAAATGGGTTGGATAGATACTTTATATGGTATAGTTACTGTTTGATTGAACCAATTGAGCCTAGAGATGACTGCGATATCGAAATTGTCAAGATGGTAAATGTAAAAAGCCTTTGACTCAATTGTTGATTTCAGAATTACTGTTTTTAAAATGGTTCTAAAAAGTGCCTGCTCTTACATAGTCTTTGTGTATTTTAGTGCTATAATTGAATGAATTTGTATTATACTTATCATTTAATAGTATTGTACTTCGGATTTATCTCGGTCTTATATCAATATCTGTCATTTAACAATGGTCAAATAGCAAGTGACAGCAAAAAAATTCTGAACTTTTATGAAGTTAACAGGTTTTAGACTTAACCTTTGATACAAGATGCCTCCTAAAAAGAAACCCAGAACTGTCAATGCGGATGAAGAAATCGAGAATTTGAAGTTAAAGTTGAAATTAAGTGATGAAAAGATCAAAATATTGCGTAAAGAATTCAATTCAAGAGGAGAGGAGATTAAATCATTGAGTAAGGACATAAAAATAAAGGATCTAAAGATTGAATCAATGGATAAATCTCTCAAATCAGGGGATGAAATGATCAATTCAAGAGATGAGAAGATCAAATCACTGAATAGAGACATCAATTCAAGGGATAAGAAGATCAATTCATTGGGTGAAGAGACCAAAATAAGACACCAGAAGGTTGAATCATTGGGTAAGGACAACAATGCATTAAGTAATGACCTCAAATCAAAGGATTATCAGTCAGTTGCGCCTAAGTTGAAAACAAATGAAAGCCAAAATTCAACCATCAGTGATCTTAATTCAACAATCACAAATCTCAATTCGAAAATAACTGATTACAATTCAACGTTGGGAACAAAGAATTCGAAAATCAATGAACTCAAATCAAAAATTACTGATCTCAATTCAGCGTTAAAAACAAAGAATCCAAAAGTCACTAAACTCAATTCAACCACCAGTGAACTCAATTCAACTTTGGAATCAAAGAATTTGATCATCACTAATTTAACAAAAGATGTAACCTCAATGAACAATTTATTGAAGGAAATTGAATCTTACAAAGGTGATTATCCACCCAACCGCAACGATTTCCCTGAACTTTACAAATTTATGGAATCCCCAAAACAATTTCAATTCCAAGACTATCATAAAGACTTTGCTGATCATTTAACAGTTGCTAATGCTACCAGATTATATTTGGCAACCTCTCGAGTCAAATGTCATAATTTGGATCAGGAATTGTACTATTTTAATGTTGAGACTTCTCAAGGAAATGTGAATTCTCTCACTGAAAACTTTGCTGAAGGTGTTAAATTGAAATTCAATCGAATCGCAACAGAAGAGATAAGTACAGAAATGATTAAATTATTAAAAGATCTGGATGAGAAAGAACCACTCGACTTCAAGAAAACTGCAGAACACTGCAACAAAATCTGGCCTAAAGTTTCTCCAAGAGCCGGAAAGAAATGGTCAAGATTATCTGAAGACGAACGAGTTAATTTTATCAAACTGACAGAATCATCACATGTTAAAGTAATAACAAGTTGCCTTATTGGAAAAGAAATTCATGAAGACGTTCACTTGCGAGAACTCATAAATACCCCTGAAACCTGTTCCTTAAGACCAGACTTAACACTTTCCTACGAGGATGAAGAAGATAGAAACAAGTACCATTGCTTATTTTTGGCTGAATTCAAGGTCAGAGGTTTACAGACAATTTTCAATGCCATAGGAAGAAAAAAAACACTTGTTTGTTCAAAATACACTAATCAATCAGATACATCAGAGAACGCAATAGGTGCAGAAGTTTTCAAACAGGCTCTTGTTCATGTTTTCAAAGTTGGTA
Organism: Gotozyma montana; assembly: GCA_003706615.3. Lineage (NCBI taxonomy): Eukaryota > Fungi > Ascomycota > Saccharomycetes > Phaffomycetales > Phaffomycetaceae > Gotozyma > Gotozyma montana. Next base: position 232,743 of record PPLU03000014.1, read on the forward strand.
TCAAGAGTTTTATGATTGCTGATGGCCGTTACTATGGAATATTCACCATAGATAGAGTTGATGTCAATAGTAAAGAAATCAACATGAGTTATTACTATATTGATAGTTGGGAAACAAAAAAATATGGGTATCCATTCCAAAGCATTACCCCAGGTATGTTATTTCTCTACTTGATAAACCAAAGGATCAATCGGATTAAACAAATGATAAAGAAGAGGAAGAAATTACGAAGGCACTTGAAAAGGTTTTGTTCAAAGAGAAAGAGAAAGAGCCAAATGAATCAAATTTTGGAATCTTGCCCAATACCCTCCAAAATCTAGGCATAAATAGAGACACAAATGAAATTGGTAGTTCATCTTCTCAAAACCAAGAGTCTGTCTTTAAAATCCCAGAGCTACACTACGGATCCAAGGACCCATCATATTCTTCTTCTTCAGTCGAAGGTGCAGAAAATGTCAATGGCCGTATTACAGACATATCAAAGATCCAAACTCTTCAAAAAGAGGGTTGGTCTAAAGTTTTGCTTTTAAAAGGTGGAGACTTTGAAACAATTTTCCAAACTCATATTGCTCCAGATCAGCAAATGAAAGATCTTGTGCTGAAAGTTCAAGATGAACAAACTATGGGCAAACAGTTGATTTTTGATGGATTTTTCCCAAGTGGAACCCCGTTTGAAGATATGAAGAAGAAGATACATATTGATCAAGAATTATTCCATTTGACAGAAGTTGAAGCTTACAAAGCCATTGAACGTCACAACAAATCTGCCAAGGATAAGGATTTGATCCGTATTCCAAAATTATTAAAGCATGGTTATTTAGAAATGTCCTTTCATGATCAAACCATTGCAAAAGGTCCATATATCCTGATGTCTTTTGCTGAACATGACAGATCTTATTTGAAAAAGGATCTCACCTACAACGATGGAGCTAGACAACTGTTAGTATTAGGACGTCAATTGGGGATCAAAATCACAGACATCAAGGCTAATAACTTCAGAGTTGATCGGAATGGTAATGTGGTATTCATTGATTTTGGACAAGTTAAATCAATAAGACCTTGCGATGCTGAGATTTGGGGGATGGTTAATGATTTTGAAAAAGCCCTTGATTCAATCGTTGATTTCAGACTTAGAGTCTTTGATGTGTTGCTAGATAGTATCTGATCTTAGTCTACGTGTATATAGCTATGAATGAATTGTACTTATAGTGTATCGGATTTATCTCGGTGTTAGATATCTGCCATTTAACAATGGTCAAAGACAAAAAATTTCATCCAAACAAAAAAAAACAAAAACAAAATAAAAAACATAAACAAACAATTTTTAAATCAAAACAAACGAACTTTGCCACCGAATTCTCGCTGCAAATCGCCGACGTCGCATCCCACTCAGCCACTTCACATCCACCACACAGACTTCCCCGTTTGCCTGCTGAAATGTCAGAAAACCCGAAGAAGCGTGCCCTAGACGACTCGATTGTATGTATTATGCTTTTCCAGCACTTCAACAAGACGTTGCCGCTTTGAGAAGAAGAGGAGAACGAGATTGGAAAGAGATAATGGGCAACAGGAGACTTTACTGCGTTCCAGAGATTACGCTGCTTTGCTCTTAACTGCTTTGCCTGGATAGTTCCTGCCCTGGATCCAATTGTCCCTCCTTGACCCTTTTGCTCTCTATTTTTTTTTTTTGACCTCTCCTTTCTCTGCTTTTTTATTGGGTAAGCAGTGTACTAACATTTAATTTTTTCAGGCCAATCAGTACGAGGATCAGAACGAACTCGTCAATGCCGTCATCTCAGTGCTTCAAGTGCCTCCGGCCAAAACCGCAGTTGCTGAGAATTTTGCCAACGATAAAAACCAGGCAACGGAAATTCAAGCATATGCAAAAATTGCCGGTAAAGATTGGACTTTTTATGTTAAATCATTAACGATATCAATTGGGAGAAATACCGATACACAACCTTCTACTAAAGAAGATCTAGTCGATATAGATTTGGGTCCTGCTAAAGTTGTTAGTCGTCAACATGCAACCATTACTTATAATTTAACAACAAGAGTATGGGAATTACAAGTTTCTGGTAGAAATGGTGCTAAAGTTGATGGTGCCAAGATTGCATGTGGTCCAAATGCTCCATCTGCTCCTTTATATTCCGGATGTGTTATTGATATTGGTGGAACTCAAATGATGTTTATTTTACCAGATGCAACTCCATCAATTTCTCCAAATGTTTTAGAATTAATTGGTTCTGATTTACCATTACCAAGACCAAAAACTAAAAAATTCAATTCATCATCATCTTCATTATCTGGTTCAATTAATAATCAGTCTCAAAATCCACCTTTTGGAAATGGTTATTATTATCCAAATCCTGCTCAAAATAATTTAAAAGCTTTTCAAATGTTTGATAATGCATCTGAACAATTAAAACATGAATCTGCAAGCAGTACTTCAAGTGCTGCAACTAGTCAAGCTAATACTCAAAATGATTTGGCTAAAGATGAATCCAAAGATATTAAACCTCCTTATTCTTATGCTACTATGATTACTCAAGCTATTTTATCAAATCCAGAAGGTGTTTTATCATTAAGTCAAATTTATGAATGGATTTCAAAACAATATGCATTTTATAGATTTTCAAAATCAGGATGGCAAAATTCTATAAGACATAATTTATCTTTAAATAAAGCTTTTGAAAAAGTTCCAAGAAGACCAAATGAACCAGGTAAAGGTATGAAATGGCAAATTGCAGAAAATTATAAACTTGATTTTTTAAAAAAAGTTGAAAATGGTTCTTTAGCAAAAGTTAGAAGAGGTTCTTCAGTTTCAAGACAATTACAATTACATTTAGCTCAACATAATGATTTACCATCATCTGTTGTTCCAAAAAGAATAGATCAACAACAACATCAACTTCAACAAATGCAAAAATTTCAACAAGAATTTCAATTACATCCAAATGATTCAAATGTTTTTTTACCAAATAATCAAATTGCTCCACCACTTCCACCAAATTATGGACAACAACAATATTCCAATGTTCCACCAATGTATGCCAATCCTTATCCACCTCCACAATTGCCACCATTGAAACAACAAACAGGAGAACATCCACCTCAATTTTCTCAACCTCATCCAAATCAACAATTACCATTGCCTAATCAACCTGTTGGTTTATATGGACATAGTAGAAATAATTCATTGAATTCAATTGGACAATATCCAATTCAACAATATCAACAAATTCCTCCTCAGCATCAAATTCAACCACCTCCTCCTCATTTACCATTACAACAATCTCCATTAGCTCAAGATAAGAGACCAATTACTCAAGAATCTAATATTTCTGATAGAACTGAATTAAAACCACCATCATCACAATTAAACAAAGAAAATGTTGAAGAAAAATTGGAATTAAAACAAGAAAAACAACAAATTGAAAATAATCAAGAAAAAGAATCAAATGAATTTCTTGAATCAAAAACTGAAGATTCATCACCTAAAAGAAATAAATTATCAGTTACTCCACCTACAAAATCTACATTTCAACCATCATATCAACAAAATCCATACAATACCAGGGATACTAATAACATTGGTGATAATAACAATGGTAACAATAACAGTACTAATGGAGAAGAAACCAATAATACAACAACTGATCAAACTTTTAAAAATGAAACAAATTCAAATTTAGATTTTGGTATTATTACATCACCAACTAAAACATTTTCAGTAAGTGCAGTTGAAGCATATACACCTGAAAGAGGAACTAGAAAAAAAGATGAAAAATCTGGTAATAATAATAATAACAATAATAATGATAATAATAAGGAAAGACAAAGACAAAACAGTGGACCAGGAGGTGCTGGTAATTTACAAAGTTCACCTGCTTTATGGAATTTTGTTCAATTTAGTACACCATTAGGACCAAAAGGTAAGAATGATGATTCCAAAATAACATCACCTAGTAAAAATGGTGGACAATTTAATTTTCCAGAAAGTCCATTAAATTCAAAAATTAATGGTAATGTTAAAAATGAAATTGAGAATGATGTTGAAAATAAAGAAGATTTAGGAAATTTAAAAAATGTTGATTTAGCTAAAGGATTTCAAAAATAACCTTTGAAAGGTTTATTTTTAGATTCTTGTGCAACTTATTGTTTGTGGTATTGATGTTATTTCATAATTGTTGTTTTCACTGATGAACTTCTCTATGTTACTAATATTGGTTGCAAAGAAGTGGAACTGTGTGTATATTGGTACGTTAAAAACAAACAAATCATAGTATGTTTTAGTTAGTTGTAGTATATCGATAAATACAATAAATCCTAAAACAATATGGCATAATATAAAACTCAAACAATAACACAACAACCACCATTTCTTCTTGATCCCTCATCTTCTTCATCAACAGAAGAAACAACTTTTGAATTTCTAATACTTGTGATTCTACTAGCTGGAACACCATTCAACAATGAACGTTTAGCATTTTTTCTCTTAATCTTCTTAACTGCTTCAAAAGGCCTTAGACTAACATGAATAATATCACTTAAATCAAGTCTTAATTCTCCTAATGTTAACCCATCATCTACAAGTGAACCTATTGTAGTTCTTCTATCTAAACTGTTCTCTGCACCTGAGTTTGCACCTGTTATCGTTATCGGATCAGACTCATGGATCTCTTCCCTTTCATCATTCCTTATCGTGACTGCCCTTTCATCGAAATCCTCAAAATCAAGCCCGTTCTCCAAAGTGCGTCCCAGATGGATCAGTCTGATCTGGTAAACGCTCTGTGGTTGCTCATCTCCGTATTTCTCATCCCAGGTGATGTAAATATGTTTGATCAGTTGTTTGACAAAGACGTTGTTGATTGTTGCTGGGGTGTGGGTGAAATCAACTGGTGTGATTGTTTTCTTGTACGAGTTCTGGAAGAGAAGAGTCACTGAGTCCAGAGTGGATTCGAGTGGTGGAAGTGAAGACATTGGTGTTGCTGTTGAGGAAAACGTCATTTTTTCAAATGTGACAAATAGATTAAGATATTGATTTTGATATTGATATTGATATTGATATTACTACATAATAGTACAAATAACACTACAGATAGTACTATATAATAGTGATATGACTGAAAGTGGAATCCTCAGTGTCATTGTGCCCGGTTCTGTGAACTTGGGGCTGCAAGTGAGTGAAAGAAGCTAAGTGATTGCGATACAGTACTAACACCGAAAGTATCTGTTTGATCTAGTAGTTGAGGAACTGACAAGGGGAAAGACAGTGTACTGGACAGACGATGGCTCCACTGTGCCATATCTCGGTGGACTTGCTCGTTTGCTGGAATCCAGAGCACAAAAGAGTGGATTACCCAAGAGTTGGGTGGTGAAGAGTATGGAGAAAGTGCGATGTTTAGAGACGATTGATATTGGTGAGGTTCTACGGCAAGTTGACGGGTTCTTGAGTGAGAGAGTCGTTGGTGTTGTGGTTGTGATTGTCAATATGGGAGAGATGTTTGGCAATGCAAAGATGGTGAGTTTTAACGATGCTCATACAATTGTTTGTGAGTTGATGGTGAAGTTGCGGAAACTCGTTGATGATGGATCCAATCGTGTGCTAATGGTTGATACTGAAAGAGACAAGTTCATTTCACAGTTTGTTGATGATGTGAGGAAATAGATGTTGATATTGATATCACTATTACTACTGTTACTGATTCTATTATTGGATAGGGCTTTGAAGATGCTTATCTCTCACGTGACTTTTGTATAGGGCTAATGAAATCAATTGATGTACGGATGTTTTAAATTATACAACAGTCACATTTGATTTTCGCGACTGTTTTTTCGTGAATTTTACGCAATTTTAAAATGAAAACAAACGACAAATTTGACGTTTTAATTACCTAAATAGGAAACACAAGTGTGCAATTTCGCGACCAACGCAAGTTTTTTTCGATACTTTTCATTAATTTTAAAAGTTTCAATCACTTTTTTTTCATTTTGAGTTAACCACATCAAAACAAAATGAGCACTTCTTTCGAGCCAGTCGTTGTCATTGATGGTATGTTTATACTCTAGTGAGGGAACTAAATGGATGAACAAGAGAACCAAGTGTCTGTGCGAAGTTTATCACGTTGTGGGATCATTTGAAAGATTTATTGTCCAATCAATTTATATTTACAAGAAGAGTATCATAGAGGTTTAAATCATGATTAAATACATTGCATTGAAGTATATCATATCACGTCAAGCACAGTGTTGAACCACAATCACAAGTCATCAGAATCCATACCATTTATATCCCAGTATCAATCTCCAAAAACATAAATACTAACTAATTATCAACAGGTAAAGGACACCTTTTAGGTCGTCTTGCTTCTATTGTTGCCAAACAATTATTGAACGGTCAAAAAGTCGTCATTGTCAGAACCGAAGCTTTAAACATCTCTGGTGAATTCTTCAGAACCAAATTAAAATACCATGACTACTTAAGAAAAGGTACCAGATTTAACAAAACTAGAGGTCCATTCCATTTCAGAGCTCCATCTAGAATCTTCTACAAAGCTTTAAGAGGTATGATTGCCCACAAAACCCCACGTGGTAAAGCCGCTTTGGAAAGATTGAAAGTCTTTGAAGGTGTCCCACCTCCATATGACAAGAAGAAGAAGGTTGTTGTTCCACAAGCTTTAAGAGTCTTAAGATTGAAACCAGGTAGAAAATACACCACTTTAGGTGACTTGTCCGCTTCTGTCGGTTGGAAATACAGTGATGTCGTTTCTAAATTAGAAGAGAAACGTAAAGTTAAAGCTGCTGAATATTACGCTAAGAAGAAAGCTTTGACTAAAAAAGTCGAAGCTGCTAAAGCTTCTCAAGCCTCTTCTGAAGCTTCTCAAAAATTAGCTGCTTTAGGTTACTAAATTAATTTTATCCTTGTGTTATTATAGTTGAATGAAATATAAAGGGTTTTATATGTAATTACTTGTAGTGATAATGTTTATTAATGCAATGTTTCTAAGTTCTAATTCTAATTCTAGTAATGTGATTATGAGATCCGTTTCATTGATTCATAAACTCCAAATGTTATGCATGTTGCAGGTAAAACTCTAACAATGTTGGGTATTAAACCTTTATAAAATCCACCAAACCCTTCTAATAAATAAACTTTTTCAATAACACCTCTTATTGTTTTCTTATTATTAATAGTGCTATAATCTTGTAATCTTGATCTTATTAATTGACATGGATAAGTTATAAATAATGAAATTATTTTTGAAGTGCAACTCATTAAAATATATTCATAAATTTCTAATTTACCACGATGTGAATCACCTCGTATTTGATACTTTAAAGTATCATAAATAGTGAATTGTAATGCACCTTGACTAACTCCAACTAAACTAGGTATTAAACCTTTCCAAAATCCCCATATTCCTTCTTCTTTAAAAATTCTTAAAACACCATGTGTGAAATTAGTATAAGCACCAGGTGTTGTCTTTGAAGTACTCAATATCCTTGTCTTTAAAACCCAAAATGGGTTAGTCAACAATGCAGTGAAACTTCCAGCTGCAAATGCACTGCTTAAATAATTCCATGATTGTAAATTAGAATCTTGTAAATGATCATTTGAATCAATATACGTATGTGATAAATCTTTGAAATAACGATAAGAAGTGAAGTAAACAGACCAAGCTATCGAACTTCCAAATAGACTGGGTAATATACCACGGTATGCGGCTCTTATCGACGTTCTAATGTCTCCAAATTGAAACGTCTTGATCACTTTGTTGAAAGATTCAGCATGTGTCTTTGAACTTTGATCCAGTTGTAAACGGATCTTGAGCATGTCCAGCGGGTGCGTCACTGCAGTGGTTATGCTCCCTGCAGTGAGCCCACTCAGGATCTCTCGTTGCGTCGGTGTCAGCAGAGATTCGGACATTTTGGGGTTGGTGATGAGAGAGATGATTAATGGAATTAATTATCTATTATTTATTATCTATACTTTATAGCCATGTTTAGAAGGGGTTTAGTGTGTCTAGTATAAGGATGCCTACAATCAGGATGCCTACAATCAGGTTGCTTATAATCGTTAGATTCAAACTATTTACAACGCTTGCTCTTTATGATACATTTCATAATTGTTCATTATAAAGAACATTTCATACTGGAAGCCATAGATACAACTGGTTCTTCCCATTCTCATCATTCATATAACATCACATCCACCTCTTCTTCTACTTCTTCTTCTTCTTCTTCTTCTTCTTCTTCTCTTCTTCTCTCTTATCTAAACAGATGGCAATGGAGACAACAATGCTAATAATGGAGGTCTGTTAGGGGTTTGGATCCAGCCAATGTACAAAACAAAAGGGATCCATCCGTAATGGGCGACAAGACGGGCAGAGTCAAAGACTTTGACAATACGTTCTCTGGATTCGTCTGAGAGTGAAAATGCCATTTTTGAATTGTTTGTAGTTAAATTCTTTGAACTTGTTGAAAGAATTTTTGATTTTCAATGCGAAGGGAGGGTGACCCTATAAACTCTACTATCAACACTATAATGTCATTGAGATAGTATTAAAGTCTTTAGGATTAGTGTTATATGAGTATGATACTGAAATACTATACACAGTCAGTGTGAATAATAATGTAAAATATGATATTATTCCCCAGACATAATAACATCTTCGAGCTTAGAAAGTTCTCTTTTTTTATCATGATTTTTCAAATTGTGTCTTATTTTTATTTCAGAGTGTGAGAAATCAACAATGTACAACGAATCATCTTTTATGATCATGTTCCTAGCTGCAATGTCATTATGTAGAATTTTCAACTTGTGTAGTTCTTTTAGAGTTTCAGTTCCTTGTCTTAGGTACTTTTTTAGTTTCTTTTCACCAGACTCGTCCTTGTTAATATGAGTGTCATTCATCTTATCTGGCTTGATGTACTCCATTAATAAATAATAACCAAGGTCAATCGCTTCAGCTTGGAACCGACTATAGCTAGTGAATTTACCACTAGCATATAACTTTGGAACTCTTATTGGTTTGTTATATTCACCAAGTTTTTGATAAACAGTGATCTCCGTCTTTGCATGATCAAACCAGTACTCTAAATATGGTTCAGACTCTTCAAAATAATCCTCTTGAACCTCAAACTCTTTATAAATCTCGTATCTTCCATAAACTTTTAAAATAACCATCTCAGGTAAAACATCTCTCAAGCTTTCAAACACAGGGAAAGCTCTCAACAAATCATCACTGTCAACCTGATAAATCACTGTACCCTGTCTCTTCATAATTTTAAATTTAAACTGGAGTTGGAAATCAAAAGAAACATCGACATTAATATCTCTTGAAACCTGGATACTTCCAGTATTTTCTTCAACTTTGCTATCTATTTCCAAAGGCAGCCAACTGTCTACATAACCACTAGCATCTGAATCTTCAGGTGTCACTCTCTCAAAAGGATGCTTGAAATCTTTGGTCAGTGGCCTCAACGAGAGTCTCTTGTATAGTTCTTCTGAATCCTCATCTTTGAATTCTAATGCCTCTTGATTGAGAATCTGATGGCAGAAACGCATCATTAGTTGTGACTGAATGGTACTGACAATCTCTCCATCAGGATTCACAGTCTCTAATACCGGATACTCGTAGTTTATGAAAGCAACTGAGTCAAAATACTTCATCAACATTTGAATATCATTATTGGATAGAATCTCTTCTGGGCTCACTAATAGGCATTGATCAATGACTTCTCTTTTCAATTGCGATAGACAATCCTCAAGTTCATCATCGCATACCAATGGCAATAACCTATAGGTACATAGCTGATCGTAGTATCCCTCCTTTTCAAGCGTGTCACCGTTATCCATAAGTCTTCTAAGTTCTTTCAAGACTGCAGAGCTCGTCAGAAAATTCACAAACTTCCTGACAGGATTGAAGTCCTCTGGAATGGAATCATGGCCTTCCCTGTCAAGAACCAAGTCAATTGAGGATACACCATCTGAGAACAAAACTTTGTCCTGGCAATATCTCAACATGTAAACTGACAACTCTCTAAAAATGGGGCCAATTCTATCCATGATTTGTATCAACTTTGGTCTATCATTTGAGTTACTCTCTGCATCATCTCCCCTCAAAACATCTTCTGTGGTCATAAACCGCAAGTCACCGTTATTTGAGTACCTTCCCAGTTTAATATCTGGCTTCACCTCCATGATCTTGACAAGAGAGAGATTTTCATCTTCAAGATCTCTCCCTTTATACACAGCTAAGTCAGTATCTAAGTCAGTGTGTGAGGCCAATTTTTCTGCAATTCTTGAAAACTTAAGCTCTGAAAGTTCATCTGCCATTTGAACATAAAGAATCTCGTTCTCTTCAATCTCAAAGGCCCAATTGATGATATCAGTTACCACTTCCAAGACGGATATCAGATATCTCTGAACACTTGACTCTTTCGTGCCTATTAAATGACTTGTATAGTAAAGTCTATCACTCCAGTTTACCATCTTAATCATCACTCCACCAATAGCAACATCCAGAGCACGCCCACTCTTTCCTTCAATTTTATCGTTGATATGTTGTTTAATTTTATCATTAATGAGAGTCTTCGTATCAGTATTGTATTTTGGTTTAGTAAATAATGGAAACACATGTTTGAACCCCTGCATTGTTTGTGAGTTCGATACGGTACTAGAACTAAACGTTTCGCCTGATCCATTTATTTTCACCGACTCAGCCATTTCAACCACTCTTTTGTCAGGCGTCACTCCAAAAATCAACACATGTGAATTATAGAGAACTTTCAATTTATCATCTATAGATGTCTCTAACATGAAACTGTAGAGGAACTTTCTATGTGATTTTCCTGGTCTCAACAATTCTGTCAACTTGGGGTTCACTGCAAATGGATCAACAGTCTTGAGAATCTCATTGAATATCAGCCTTGATTCATCCATCTGAAAGTGATTCACAAGTGCAAAAGAACATTGGGTTAAAGAGATATCAACAAGTTCGCGAATTGTGATTATTTGTATAGTTGGTTACGTGATGGCCCTCAGACAATGGACTCAGGCAGTCACCCAAAATGACCTCCAGTCCCTATCTTGCTTCTATACATCATTAGTAGTTGCTCTATAGTACTGTGTACTCCATATTGTATGAAAAGTTAAAACAGAATAGTTGGTTCCAACAACGTAGAAATTAGAATTAGAATTTAGTACTAAGTACATAGTCATAGTCATAGTATGAATTAGCATAGTCAATATTCAGATTACGTTAAATCCCATCTTCACCACGCCTTATAGCATTCTCGACTTTATAAAGTTCTGTTTTAGCATCCGACTTCTCCCATTCTCTGTCTATTTTGGAGTGTGAGAAATCAAAAAGATACAAATAATCATCTTTTATGATCATGTTCCTAGCTGCAATATCATTATGTAGAATTTTCAGCTTGTGTAGTTCTTTGAGAGTTTGCTTTCCTTGAGTTAAATACTTTTTAAGGTTCTTTTCATCAGACTCATCTTTGTTAGTATGAATATCGTGAAGCTGAATCTTGTCAGGCTTAATGTATTCCATCAATAAATAATAACCATTGTCTATTGATTCGGCTTGAAATCGACTATAACTGGTGAATTTACCACTAGAATACAACTTTGGAACTCCAAGTGGCACTTTCCTTTGTTTGTTGGATTCATCAACTCTTTGATAAACAGTGATCTCTTTCTCTGCCTGGTTGAACCAATACTTTAAATATGGCTCAAAATCCTCAAAATAATCCTCTTGAGCCTCGTACTCTTCATAAATCTCGTACCTTCCATATATTTTCAAAACAACTGTTTCAGGTAAAACATCTCTCAGTGGCTCAAATACAGGGAAAGTTCTCAACAGATCATCAATATCAACCTGATAAATCACTGTACCTTGTCTTTTCAAGACTTTGAATTCAAATTGAAGTTGGCAATCAAAAGAAACATCGACATTTATATCTCTTGAAACCTGGATACTTCCAGTATTTTCTTCAACTTTGCTATCTATTTCCAAAGGCAGCCAGCTGTCTACAAACACACCGGATTCTGAGCCTTCAGGTGCCACTCTCTCAAAAGGGTGCTTGAAATCTTTGGTCAGTGGCCTCAATGATAGTTTCTTGGATAGCTCTTCTGAATCCTCATTCTTAAAATCCAATGCCTCTTGATTGAGAATCTGATGGCAGATACGCATCATTAATTGTGACTGAATAGTGCTCACAATATCTCCATCGGGATTCACAGTCTCTAATACTGGACACTCGTAGTTAATGAAAGCAACAGAGTCAAAATACTTGATCAACATCTGAATATCCTTATTGGAAAGAATATCTTCTGAGTCTACTAATAGACATTGATGAATGACTTCTCTTTTCAATTGTGATAGGCAAACTTCAAGTTCATCATCGCATTCCAATGGCAATAACCTATGAGTGCATAGCTGATCGTAGTATCCATCCACTTCAGCCGTATTGCCATCATACAAATTGTTTTTGAGTTCTTTGAAGTCTGGAGAGTCGTTCAGAAAATTCACAAATATCCTGACAGGATTGAAGTTTCTTGGAATTGTATCTTTCCGCCTTCTTCACTAAGAATCAAGTCAATTGAACTGATACCATCCGAGCACAAAACTTTGTCCTGAGAGTATTTCAACATGTAAACTGACAACTCTTTAAAAATGGGACCAATTCTATCCATGATTTGCATCAATTTTGGTCCATCTTCAGTATCAATCTCTGTAGCACCGCTTTTTAAAACATCTGAAGTCGTGATGAACTTCGATTCACAATCACTTGAGTGCCTTCCCAACTTAATCTCTTTCTTCACCTCCATTATTGTAACAAGATCCTGTTCATAACCTCTACCTTTGTACACAGCTAAGTCAGAAAGAAAGCGAGAGGGCAAGTTTCCCCCAACTTTTGAGCACTTGAGACGTTCGAGCCCAGGTTGGAAGCCAACGTTAAGTTCGTTGTTTTCTTGAAACCCAAAGGCCCAGTTGATGATTTGTGTGACTACCTTCAAAACTGAAGATAAATATATCTGGATATCTATCTCTTTCTTCTCAAGTGGAAGGGCCGAACGAAGTATCACACTCCACTGTGCCATAAGAGACATAATGACAGACAATACATCAACCAATTGATCACCAGTCTTTCCTTCGATTTTATTCTTGATACGTTGTTTGATTTGATCATTGATTATACTCTTCACATCAATGTTTTTAGGTTTGGTAAACAAAGGAAAGACATTCTTGAACCCCAGCATCAGGTTGGAGGTCGATGCCTTACTGGAGCTAAATGCCTTCCCTGGACCTTTTTCATCTATTTTTTTTGCCATTTCATCCATTCTTTTATCATGAACCACACCAAACACCAACACATGGGAATTGTAAACAGCTTTCAATTTATCCTCAAGAGGTTTCTCCATTGTTGTAAAACGTGAGCTGAATCCAGGAAGAGAGTATTGTGACTTCAACAATTTTGTCAATTCAAGGTTCACTGCTAATGGATCCTTAGTATTGAGAATCTGGTCAAAGATCTTCTTTGCCTTTGCTGCTTCATCATCTTCCATTTCAAAGTAACTCACAGTGTCAAAAAGTGTAATATGTGTTACATATTCCCTCATCAACAATTCGCGAATTGAATTGTAATAGCACTACACCCCTACACCATTGGTCAATAGACAGCAAAGACTACAGTGGAAGAGAGCTGCTATGATGTCTCTATACAATTTCACCATTTATAGCAAAAGAAAGATGTGTACTCTATCAATAACGCATAATTGTATTCTCAACATAGTATAATTCCCTTCCAATTTCCTCATCACTTAACACACTGTCTGTTTTAGAATGTGAGAACTCAACAATGTACAAAGAATCGTCTTTGATGATCATGTTCTTAACTGCAATGTCATTATGCAGAATATTCAACTCATGAAGTACTTTAAATGTTTCCATGCCTTGACTCAGATACTTTTCCAACTTCCAACTTCATCTTAGCTAATCTATCATGTTGATTGAATTTCATATCATGAAGCTCTGGTAATTGCACCTTATCAGGTTTGATGTACTCCATTAAAGAATAATAACCATAATCATACGGTTTATTAGAAGTCCGATCATAAGATTTGAACATACCAGCACAATAAAACTTTGGAACTCTCAATGAAATATTTTTATTCTTGATGTGTTCACCTATTCTTTGATAAGAGACAGTCTCATTTATCGCATTATCAACGCAATGTTCCCAAAGGGTCCATAACAACCTTTATGATGCTTTAGTTGATAATAGACCTCATATTTTTCTCAGTTACCCTCAAAACAACTGTCTCTGGAAGAACATCACTAAAATCTCTAAACTCAGGGAGCTTTCTCAATAAGTGGTCACTATCAATAAGATAGCTTTCTGCACCATTCTCTTCCAATACTTTAAGATCCCATGAAAGTTCGTGGCCAAATCCAAATTGATAATCAAAAGAAATATCAACATTGATGTTTCTTTTATCCTGGATACTTCCAGCTTTTAGTTCCAACAAAATCATCCCAATAATCTCCAGATTCAGACTCATGTCCCTGATTCTCAGAATACCGAGGATCAAATATCAATGGGCCCAATGATATATCTTTAAATAGTTTATCGAAGTGACCATCATGATCTGAAGTCTCTTCATCTAAAGCAACTTGATTCAATATCTCATCACAAATCCGTTTCATCAATTGTGTATGAATATCACTAACAATCTTCGCCTGGGGGTTAACTGTCTCCAAAACAGGACACTCAAAGCTTATAAATGCAACAGAATCAAAATATTTGATCAAATCTTGAATGATTATGCTAGAAAGAAGATCTTCTGAGTAATATAACAGACAGAGGTCAGCCACTTCACGTTTCAACTGATCAAAACAGGACTCCAGTTCATCATCGCATTCCAATGGTAAGAACCTAAAATGGATCAATTCATGATAATATCTGTCCTCATCATCATGATATCTTTGCAATTGTTCAAAAGCAGATAATTACAATAAAATGACCAATCAGATTGTAATCCCATCTTCGCCAAACATAATAGCATCATTGACATAACGAAGTTCCGTTTCAGTATCCTCATTCTTCAACTTCCTTCTTATTTTAGAATGTGAAAAGTCAAAAATGTACAAAGAATCATCTTTGATAATCATATTTCTAACTGCAATATCATTGTGCAAAATATTCAACTTGTGAAGATGTTTGAGAGTTTGAATTCCTTGATCTGAATATTTTACCAATTTGTTTGTAGCTAATTTGTTTTGACTAAGATGCATATCGATAAGTTTTGGCAGTTGTATCTTATCTGGTTTGATGTACTCCATGAGTAAATAATAACCACCGTCTATTGATTCATCTTGATACACGCTATAACTGTCAAACCTGCCACTAGCATACATCTTTGGAACTCTCATTGGCACTTTCCCATCTTTGTTATATTCACTTATTTTTGCATATGCAGTCATCTCATTCTTTGCTTGACCAAGCCAGTGTTTTGCATATAGTTCAGGATCTCCAAAATAATCTTCTTGGCTCTCAAATTCTTTGTAAATCTCATATATTCCATAAACTTTCAAAATAACGGTATCAGGTAGAACATCTCTCACAGGTTCAAACACGGGAAGGTATTTTAATAGAACATTACTGTCTACCTGATAAAGCAACTGTACCTTGTCTCTTCAAGACTTTGAATTCAAATTCAAGTTGAAAATCAAAAGAAACATCAACACTAATCTTACTTTGAAAGACGGCTCCTTTACTGGTTCCAGATGAAGGGTGAAACGTCAATGGGTTTGTTTCATTTCGCTTTGCGGTGGTTTTGTGACCGATATTATTCGGAGGTTTAGCACAGCCCGATTTATTAGATTCAGGTTCTGTAGATGAGCCATTACCAGTCTTTGACGTTCTGAGTTTCTGGTAGAGTTTCTCGAACATTACTTGTTCAACATCTAACGGGGTCTGATTTAAGACTTGGCCACAAACGCGTATCATCAACTGTGTCTGAATTGTATTAACAACTTCTCGAATAGAATCTACAGTCTCCAATACTGGACACTCGTAATTTATGAAAGCAACAGAGTCAAAATACTTGATCAAAACTTGAATATCCTTATTGGAGAGAATATCTTCTGAATTAGCTGATAGACATAGATCAATGACTTCTCTTTTAAGTTGAGATAGACAATCCTCAAGTTCGTCATCACATTCCAATGGCAATAACCTATGAGTGCATAACTCAGAATAATATCCTTCCACCTGAACAGTGTTGCCATCCTGTCTTCTGAGTTCTTCAAAGTCTGTAGAGGTACTCAAAAACTCAACAAACTTCCTGACAGGGTTGAAGTTGTTTGGAATAGAATCATTTTCTTGTCTATTGATAATTAAATCAATTGAACTAATACCATCAGAGAACAAAACTTTGTCCTGGGAGTATTTCAACATGTAAACTGTCAACTCTTTGAAGATAGGTCCAATTCTATCCATGATTTGCATCAACATAGTTCCATCTTCTATGTTACTTTCTGCAGTATCACTTCTCATAACATCTTCTGTGCTCATAAACAGCAAGTCACCGTTATTTGAGTACCGGCCAAGTTTTATCTGTGTTTTCAACTCCATGATTCTGACAAGAAAAGAATCTTCAACATCAGGATCACTCTTCTTGTACACAGCTAACTCAGTTTGTGAGTTTGACGATAAATTTTCTGCAATTTTCGAAAACTTGACCAGTGAAAGCTCATTTACCTTTTTAGCATGAAACCTGTCGTCGCTCTCTTCAAGCCCAAAAGCCCAATTGATGATATCGGCTACCACTTCCAAGACGGATAACAGGTAAGTCTGAACACTTGACTCGCTCGAGCCCATGTCATAACTCGCATCGTAAAGTTTTTTACTCCAGTTAACCATCGTAGACATCACTTCATCAATAGCAGAATCCAAAGCACGCCCACTCTCTTCTTTAATCTCATTCTTGATACACTGTTTGATTTTATCATTGATGAGAGTCTTAACATCGGGATTGTCTTTTGGTTTAGTAAATAATGGAAACACATGCTTGAACCCTTCCATTGTCAGGGACTTCGATAAGGTACTAGAACTAAACGTTTCCCCTGATCCATTTATTTTCACCGTCTCAGCCATTTCAATCACTCTTTTGTCAGGTGTCACTCCAAAAACCAACACATGTGAATTATAGAGAACTTTCAATTTATCATCTATAGATGTTTCTAACATGAAACTGTAGAGGAACTTTCTATGTGATTTTCCTGGTCTCAACAATTCTGTCAACTTGGAGTTCCCCGCAAATGGATCAACAGTCTTGAGAATCTCATCGAATACCAGCCTTGATTCTTCCATCTCAGAGTGATTCACAAGTTCAAAAGAACATTGGTTTTAAAGAGATAGTATCAAGTTCGCGAATTGTGATTATTTGTATAGCTGGTCACGTGATGGAACTTATTGATTGAAGATATGGTCAGTTTGAAATAAGAGATGATCAGCAGTTTCCCTAAGGATGAACCGTTTTACTTATCTTCAATTAGTTTCTCTTACAATTTAAATCATATCATATAGATATTAAACTTTCTAATACATAAATACATCACAACAAGAGTTCCAATGGGTTCTCAGTAACTTCTTTCAAAGCCTTGATAAACTCACCACCCTTTGCACCATCAACGACTCTATGGTCGAAAGTACCAGTGATGTTAATTTTTGAATCGAATGAGAATCCATGTTCAGCAGCTTTATCTTCAACAGCGACTCTGTTAACGGTACCGATTGCTAAGATTGTTGATTGTGGAGGATTAATGATTGAAGTAAAGAAATTAACAGCTGGATTCATACCTAAATTAGAGATACAAATAGTACCACCTTGGAATTCTTCAGGTAATAATTTGTTATCTTTTGCACGTTTACCTAAATCTTTAACTTTTGATGAAATTTCTGATAATCCAATACTTTCTGCATTTTTAACAATTGGTGTAATTAATCCAGTTGGAGTTGCAACTGCAACTGAAACGTCAACGTTATTGTATTGTCTAATGACACCTTCAGACTCTATCCAGTGGGAATTTGCTTCTGGGATTCTTCTAGCTGCAACGGCAATTGCTTTGATTAAAATATCATTGATTGAAAGTTTATAACGATCTTTTGCAGATGCATTTAATGATGCTCTTAATTTTAATAATTTAGAAACTGAAATTTCTGAAGAAACGATATAAGATGGATTTGTTTGAGTTGATTCCAATAATCTTGCACCAATGATTTTTCTCATGTTAGTGATTGGAATATCAACGAAGTTTGAACCAACTGGAGCAGCAGATGGAGTTGATGATGGTTTGGCAGCTGGGGCTTTAGCAGCTTCAGCAACTGCTTTTTCAACATCGGATTTGACAATACGACCATTTGGTCCAGATCCTTGAACACCTTTCAATGAAACACCATGTTCTAAAGCAAGGGTTTTAGCCAATGGAGATGCAATGATTCTATCACCAACGATTGATGGACCTGAAGATTTTGGAGATGAAGATTCTTTTTTAACTGGTGCTGATTCAGTTTCAGCAGCAGGAGTAGACTCAGCAGCAGCAGGAGCTGGAGTTGAAGCGGTAGAATCAACAGTGAAGTCTTTAAAAGCTGCAACATCATCTTTCTCTTCAACGTAAACGGCAATTGGAGTACCAACTGGGATATCAGAAGTACCAGCTTCGACCAAAGTTTTAGCCAAATAACCTTCTTCTTGGAATTCGAAATCCATTTGAGCTTTATCAGTTTCAACTTCAGCAATAACTTCACCTGGTGCTAATGAATCACCAATGTTTTTACTCCAAACGGCAAGACCACCTTCTGTCATTGTTGGAGAAAGAGCAGGCATGCCAATGATGTGATGTTTTGGGTAAGAAGATGCGAAACGCATGGCAGCGAAAGCTGCGAATCTGGTGGTTCTAATTGATGTTAGTATTGTTACTATCATACTTGTATCAGTGTATACACCCATAAAACAAATTAAAAGGCAATCGGACTGATAAAAACAAGGGGAAAGAAGTGATTAAGTGGCAGTACGTACCTTGGGACAGCGAATCTGGCAGTTCTGGCGAGTGTAGCAATGGCCGACATTGTGATCTCTGTGTTATTTGGAGTTTTTAGTGTGTTGAAGTGAATCTGATGATGGATTTTTTCGAGACTTTTTTTCGATGGGGGTGAAAAGTTAAAACCCCACGATAACGTGGAGGTCACGTGAATATGATATTAATTGTACTAGATGGTACTAGTGGTAGTGTTAGTGTTGGTATAAGTATTACTCTTAGTGTTCGTGTTGGTGTTAGTACTAGTTAAGTATTACTATTAGAATATAGATTGGTATTACTGTTAGTATTTAAATTACTATCAATATCAATATTACTATCACTATCAATATCACTATCACTACGATGCTTTGTATAGTAATGTATCTAATTATCAAAACAACTCTGCACTGTGACCATACCACTGCGACAACGGTTTCTCCTTCTTATCAAACATGGTAACATCTCCAAACTCAGTCTTTACATTATCTTCTTCCCATTCTATTTCAACACCGTTATTCTTCTTGATTGCATCTTTTGCAGTTTGCCATGAGAACCTCACGACTTGACTCCATCCAAAGATCGGGTCCACTGCCTCGTTCAACCATCTCGAAGTCTTTGGATCAGATGGATATCCAGACCCCCATTGAGTCTCTGGTGGATATGAATCTGCCTTTATTGAGTCTAATGAGTAATCTCTAGTGACTTTGGCACAGATACTAGCAGCACTGACACACGGATAGATTGCGTCTGCTTTCTTAGCGACTGTTATTTGCAAAGATGGGAATCTCTTTTGGAGTTTAGCCTGGTATGAGACTGGAGGACCCACTGTATCGACGTACACTTCTTTCAAATTGACACCTTGGTCAATGACACCTTGGATCAAGTCCATTGTCGCGTCGTGTGCCTGCTCGTTCAGATTATAATTACCCACTGACTGTGCACGTAGCATTCCTGAACTGATATCCATTGCAGTCATTGTCCTTGTGCTCCATCCCACGTTCTGATGGAGTTCTGAATCTTCTTGACAGATCAACTGTAGTAACTCTGTTCTCTTCTGCTCGTTCAGCGTCTTTGAGTCAGCGAACTTGTACGTCTTCTTTAGTTCTGATTCAAATGACTTCAAGCAGTAAGCAACACCATAAACCATTGGACCTAATACAGGCCCACGACCAGCTTCATCGACTCCTAAGACAACTGGCTCGTGGGGGTTCTCAGTGAGTGTTGAAGGTATTGGAGAAGAGTAAGTGTGTGAGGTGAGTGGTGGGGGTGTGGGGGTGGATGGGAATGTCATTTATAGTATTAGTATTAGTATTGTTATTAGTATTATTGTTTAGTATAGTAAAGTAAATATACGCGTTTTTTATTCCGGCTTATTCCGGACACTAAATATCAACACTAAATACACTACTAATATTTAATACCGATAGTAATAATAACATGACACCCCCACACATCATCCACCCACAACTTCCCAGCGACGAGAAACGCAAACGAGTCACGAGAGCATGTGATGAGTGCCGGAAGAAGAAAGTCAAATGCGATGGCCAACAGCCCTGTATTCACTGCACTGTTTACTCATACGACTGCACTTATGACAGACCTTCAAACAGAAAGAAGACCATTGCTGATATCAACTTGATAGAGCAGAAGCTTAAGAGTGCAGAGCATGTGATAAAGCTGCTACTCCCCACTTTGGACCTCGAGGGACTCAATGCTGAATTGTTTGAAGAGAAGTATTTAGAGTACAAGGACAATATCAACTTGGAACCACTTGTGAAAGCATATCAAGACAACAAGGGTCCCCTTGTTAAACCGAATCCAAACAAGAGACAGAGACTCTATCAGGAAGAATCCAAAGAAACAGAGATCAAAATCATCCTCCCACCAAAGAACGTTGCTCTTGAACTCGTGGCAAAAACTTGGTCTTTCCCTTGTGTCCTCTTCAGATTCTACCATAGACCTTCATTTGTTAAAGACCTGGATGAGTTATACGCCACTGATCCTGAAAACTATACAAACAAACAAAACAAATTTTTACCATTAGCTTATTCAGTCATGGCTGTTGGTGCTTTGTTTAGTAAACAAAGTGGTGTTGATGAGAAATTCCTTGAAGATGAAGGTTTTAGATATTTCGTTGCAGCTAGAAAACTTATTGATATAACAGATGCAAGAGATTTACATGCAATTCAAACAATATTAATGCTTATCCTTTTTTTACAATGTTCTGCAAGATTATCAACTTGTTATTCATATATCGGTGTTGCTTTAAGATCAGCTTTAAGAGAAGGTCTTCATAGAAAAGTTGAACAACATCCATTTAATCCAATTGAAATTGAAACTAGAAAAAGAATCTTTTGGACAATTTATAAAATGGATATTTATGTCAATACAATGTTGGGATTACCAAGATCTATATCATTAGAAGATATTGATCAAGATTTCCCATTAGAATTAGATGATGAAAATATAACTGAATCAGGTTATTTACCACAAGATCCAAATAAATTATCAAGTTCAGGAATTGCAAATAATCATACAAATTTAATACTTGTTTTGAATAATATTGTTAAAAATTTATATCCAATCAACACTGATTTAAAAGTTATTTCTCATGAAAAAGTATCAGAAATGGAATTAGAATTAAGAGAATGGTTATCAAATTTACCAAGAGAATTAATTCCTGGTTTTGATCCATCATATCAATATTTTAAAGCAAATAGACTTTTACACTTATCATTTTTACATGTTCAAATTGTCCTATACAGACCTTTTATTCATTACCTATCACCAAAATATACTTCACAACCAAACATTGATCCATTATCAATTCAACGTGCTAAGAATTGTATAAGTGTTGCAAGAACAGTTGTTAATTTAGCACAAGATATGATTGATAAAAATTTATTAAATGGATCTTATTGGTTTAGTATTTATACAATTTTTTTTTCAGTTGCATGTTTAGTTTATTATGTTCATGAAGTACCATTTGATGAATTTCATTCAGCTGATTATGTTGGTGTTAGAAATGATGCAGAAAAGGGTAAAAATATATTAACTTTATTGAAAGATAGTTCAGTTGCAGCATCTAGAATTTATTCAGTTTTAAATCAATTATTTGAACAATTGAATAGAAAAACTGCAAATTTACATAAACAAAAACAAAAAAATGATGAAAATTATGGATTTAAATCAACTGGTTATTCAGATGTGCCAATTCCTCAAAATTTAGTCAATAATTCAGTCAATAATACAGTTAATAATTCAGTTAATAATTCATCACAAGTTAATGAAAATTATATCGTTGATGATAATAATCAGAAATTAAATTCATCATATCCAAATATTAAATTAGAAGAATCATATAATGATTTTGATCATTTAGCTAATTTTGATAATTTTATAAATCAACCTATTCAATCACATTTACAACCTGATTCGAATGTTCCACAACCTATTAATCTTGATTATCAATTGGATATTGATCAACAACCAGTGCAATCCTCACAACAGTCCTCACAAGCGCCACAACCAACATCTAACCAACCACAACCACAACCAACATCTCAACCACAGCCAACATCATCTAACCAACCATCTAGTCAACAACCAACATCTAATCAACCTAATCAACCTAATCAACCCAATCAATCAATCCAAGATAATTTCAAAGAAGAAGATTATTATATGCCGGGAATAATGGATCAATTAGACATGCAAATATTTGGTAGATTTTTACCACCATATATGATGAAAAGTAGAAATGGTTCAAAATTAGGAAATGGATCAAATGGTGGAGATTTACCAAGTGGATTAAACACTACGACAAATCCTAAAAGTTTGAAAGATTTATCATTGAGTAAAAATAATGAGTTGAGTGGAACTAATGATGAGAAAATTGGGTTTAATGATGAGAAAGTTGGGTTTGGTACTAACGATGACAAAGTTGGGTTTAATGAGGATGGGAATGATGGGAATGAAGTGGAGGGGTTTTATCAGAATAATTTAAATGATCAATCATGGTCTGAATTTGATCAAAATGAATTCAGTAAATATTTATGATTATAATTTCCATGATGAATAAGGAATTGAATGGATTGTATTGATTTAGTTGAATACATGATTCTAATAAGCGCGTTGTCTGTAGATCTTGATTATTATGACTAGGGTATGACTAGGGTATAATTAGAATATTCTTACCTTAATCTTTAAATAGAGTATAGTTATAGTTTAAACCACATTAGAAAAATGTATGTAACTGCATTTCTTTGTTATCGTATATTCATAGAAATATCATTGACATTAAATTAGACCTGATTGAAGTTTGTTCAACTTCACTTAAATCAATAAGACTATATACTTAACTACAATACTTAACTACGTAATGGCTGACACACAATGATGATAAATTTTTTGGAAGTTTCTTTGATTGGTTGAACAATTGGTGCTATCTATACTTATATCGTATGCTATTGAGTCTTGACTGATAATTACTTCAATCCTTTGGAGAAATTTCAAAAGAAAACTTCTGTCCACGGTGCTGAATTAACCTGAAGGTTGAAGGTTGAAGTCGACAAGTGATAGTAATAATCACACTCAACAAATAATAGAACCAGTCTGGTTGGATAATACCAAAGAGTTACTTTTAAAACGTTCCAAACCATGGCCTCATTTGAAAAGTCCGTAAGTCCGATTAAATCCAGCATCTTTCAACCTTCACACACCAATTAAAGCAGAGTGTATGTCTAGATCTTCATAATCAGCTATTTTAAACGAGAGCAAACCATCAGACATAGGTGTGTTTCTTTTCTTTTTACTACTAGGTTGCTGTCTGTGATTAGTATAAAAGTTGTATAGTGTTTGAATTTATACTGAGACTATTACGCTACAACACAGAGTCTGAACTCAGTAATACAATCAATCCAATGACTGGTGTTTTCTGTCATTACCCTCTGTAATTCTTATCAATACATCCATCTTTTTCTTCTTTGTTTTGATTTTTTATGTGTCAATAAATGACAAGAAATGTGTCAAAGCACTTTTATGCATAAACGTTCACGAACCAAAAGCAACAATTACTCTGATGAATGATATTACGGGTATTTAACCATTGAGTATTCCGCAATATCTTACTCTCTCTTATTCTCTATCACAATGTCTGCAACACAACCAGCCTATGGTTCTAACAACCAGTACTACAACCAAACCAATGACCACGACCAATCAACAGTGAACTCACCAACTCAGGAACATTTCAACGAGAAGCAATACCAACAACAAGGAGAAGGAACCACTTCTAACCAATGGTATGATAAATACAGAACCCACAACTATTTCCTTTGGGCGATTCGTGCCCTTCAATTGATCTTCACCATCATCACACTGGCATTGGCATCACGGTCCCTCAACAGTTTTTATCGTGGTGAGACCAGGATGAGATACACTGTCTTTTGTGGATCAATCACACTGGTTTATTTGATTGTGTTGCTTGTTGCCTCGTTATACATGCCTCGTTTCATAACTGGTGGTTCTTTGCTCGTTATCGAAGGTGTTTTGTGTATCTTTTGGCTATGTTCGTTCATTGCCGTTGCGTCTAAGTATTCAGGGTATAGTTGCACGAGAAGTTCCCAGTCGTACTATGGTTCAGATTACGGATCGTATGGGAACAGTTGGGACACGAGTTATATTCCTGCAAATGCATCAACTAACAGGATCACTGGATGCAGAAGTTCCAAATCTGCAGCTGCGTTTGCTGCATTCACGTTCTTATTGTTTTTGATCAGTTCTCTATTGTTGTGGTTTAATGTCGTTCAAAGATTGATGAAGAAGGATAAGAAACCGGCAAGTTGGTTTAAATCAAGTGATAAAGGATACTTGGACAAGACTGGGTTAAAGTTCCAAAACGGTTATGATCCAATGATTACTGAAGGTTCTGCTTATGAGAGGTATGATCCAAGTTATGATCAAAGTACCATAGGCGCTGGTAATCAGGCTGGTATTGGTAATAATCAGGCTGGTGGTCAGGTTGGTGGTCAAACTGGTGTAAATGCTGGTACTGGTGGGAATTATGGCGCTAACACTATTGAGAAACCAGCAGATGCCTACACATCCAATAGGGCTGAAGTTTAATTGAATATGAGAATTATGGATATCGTTTAGTTTTGTGGGTTGTAGTGTTAATCGTAAAGAGTTGTAGTTATAGTAGTTATAGTACAGTAGTGATAGTTAAAAAATAAATCAGTTATAAACAATGGATCAAGTCCAATCGAAGTAAATAAGCAAATAATAATAACAACGTAAATCATCAAAATAGTAAAAAGAATGAAAAAAGAATTAATCCACCAGGGAATAACCAAACCAAAATAACCAAAACAATAAAACAATAACCAAACAAGTTCAAATCAAATCAATAATTAACATTTTTAAATGAAATATTTTCATTTTTATTATTATCAATATATTCAGAATTATCATTTCCTGAAAATGAATTATTTAATAAATCTTGATCTAACCTTTTACCACGACCTTTAATACCTCTATTTGAATTTTTATAAAGTGTTGCAAAATAATTTAATAATTCACGTTCTTCATTCTTCATTGATGGATCATTTGGATCAACTTCTGCTAATCTTTCAGTTAATTTATTTAAAGTTTCTAAATGAAATCTATTTTGATGAGCTTTTAAATTCCCCAATTGTGTAAATGATTTTTGACAATTATCTAATTTACATTCAAATGGTTTAAAATTATCATGAGTCAATTTATGTGCTGCAAGATTTCCCTTTCTTGAAAATGATTTATCACAAATTTCACAACTATATGGTTTTTCACCAGTATGTAATCTTAAATGTGTTCTTAAATTACCACCTTGTGTAAATTTTTTACCACAATATGAACATTCAAATGGTTTTAATCCAATATGTGATCGTACATGAACTTCTAAATGTGTAGATTGTGTAAATGTCTTATGACAATATTTACATTGATGTTTCTTTGTTGATGTACCGGCTGGTTTTTCAATACCACCAACTAATTCAGTCTCTGATGGTAATAATTTATTATCTAAAATTTCACCAGTATCAGATATTGGAATTTGACTATGAATTCCCTTTTTACGTGCTTGAATAACTAACATCAATTGATCAACTTTAGTCGCTCCTAATAATGGACGATTTTGTGTTGTTTGATCATGACCAATAATTGATGAAGTTGCACTAGTTGGGGTAGTTATTGATGGATTTATTTGTCTTGAATCAGAAGGATTAGGAAGTCTTGATGTGGTATATTCGGGAGATATTTGAATCTTGTTAAGCTTGGGGTTTGGTTTAATTGTGTTTGGTAATATTGTAGCTGGTGATGTGTTTGATTTTAATTTTCTTGATTTTCTACTTGGTTTAAGAGGTTCTTCAGCTTGTAACTGTTGCGGTTGTTGTGAATGTTGTGATTGTTGTAATTGCTGTGGTTGTTCTTGGTCTATTGCCTTTGGGTATTGATATTGAGTGAATGGATTTTTTGGAACTTTTATCGGTTGTGAAGATTTTGATGGTTGTTGTTGTTGTTGTTGAATATCGGCAAATGGTAAAGCAGGTTGTCTGAATGATTGATTATAATCAACTCCAGGACCTTCATTCAATGATGGGATTGAGATTGATTGTTTTTGTTTTGGATCGTTTAAATCAGGTTCTGATTTCATTTTTTTTGAACCTGAAAAATTTGGTTCTTTAAATTCAAATTGATCATCTGAATTCTTTATTGAATCTCTTTTAGCAAAAACGTCAAAATCTGAAGAATCATTTAAATTATTATTATTTAAAAAACTTGGTTGTCTTCCTTGTTTAATTGAATCTCTTTTAACAAAAAAATCAAAATCTGATGTTGATCCATCACTAAATGAACCACCCGGTATAAATGAAGTTGATTGTTTTTTTGATCCAAAACTTGGATTTTTTAACTTAATTGATGGATTAAAAGGTTCTAATTGTTCAGATGGTCTTCTTAATTGACTATATGAATTATAATCAAAATAATTTTGTCCTTGTGATCCTCCTTGTTGACTAACACTTGAACCAGGTGCACCAAATAAATTATTAATTATTGAAAGACCTCTACCATTTGAATCAAAATTCCCAGTACCACCATTTTGATCACTTGGAATTGGTAAATTTAAAAAATTTGAAATTGATGAATTTGAATCTGTTGAAAATCTAGCACCACCATTAGTATTATTACTTGTACTTCCAAAATTAGTAAAATAAGATATCGAATCTTGTCTTGGTCTATTCGTATCTAACTGTACTGGTGGTTTGGGACCTTGTTGATTCGTTGGGGTTTGATCAGAAATTGTGTTATTGCTCATGTTGTTGATATCCTCTTGTAAAGTATTGAGATAACTTGACGTGTCTTGGTTAGTTCTTGGACTTGTGCCACTAGGTGGGGGTGTAGGGTTTGATTTGTTGATGGATAAAGTAGGAACAGTATCTGTTGAATTTTCTGAATGTTTGTTACTATTATTGCTCACTAAATTCATATTCTTGCTTCCTTAATAACTTTCTCAGCAATTGTAAAGATCTTGACCTGATATAAGCAGCAATTTCAAGAAACAATGGGTCTCTCAAGTCTTGTAACTAGTTACCAACAAGAACGATTTCAGTGGATCTGTAGTGCCACTCTTATCAATCCAGGAGTATGGGGTATAAAAGCGTCAGTTGACGAATCTTTCGCAGCAATGGCCAAACGTGATATGCGTTCACAGCTTCTCAATCAGAACCAGCAGCAAAACAAAATTATCGACTCTGTACCTTGAAAAGTCACAAATAATGTCAAATTAATTGAATTAATTTACTGAATTTAAAACAAAAATAATGAAATCACAAGTTTATGAAGAAACAACAGAAGTAAACACCCAAACACCATGCGAAAATTACCCGATTTAGAAATATCACGTGACTCGTGTGGAAAATTACCGAATTCGGCGAAACGAAAGAAAAAAAAATTAAAATCAAAAAAAAATTAGAGCTCATCTCTTAAATTTGAGATTAAATAACAGTTGATATGTCTGCTGAGGAAGAGATTGTGAACGATGTCGATGTCTCAATGGCTGACGACGATGAAGAGCAACTGGACACTGAAAAAATCAAGCTCGTAAGTGAAATATTGGTGGAGATACAACCTGACACATTACTAACTGAATATAAACAGCTTCCTGGTGCCACTGAAGACGGGACTGCTGCCTCGTTTCAGATAATGGAAGAAGACCACACACTGGGAAACGCTCTCAGATACATAATAATGAAGAACCCAGAGGTGGAGTTTTGCGGTTATTCCATTCCACATCCTTCAGAGACCAAGATGAACATTAGAATCCAAACGTATGGTACTATTACTGCTGTTGAGGCTCTGCATAAAGGACTTGATGATTTGGCTGATCTGTGCTCGCATGTTGAGGAGAAGTTCACTGAGAAGATCAATCTACATGATTACCCTGAACAGGAGCAGGTATGATATAAAAGAACATAAAACTGTACAATAGACACACTTAGCATGTTGATAGCTGTAGATGAACTTATGAAGATGTAGATGAACTTATGACCTTATAAATGAACTTATGACCTTATAAATATAGTTAACAGTAGTTAGTATGATTTAATCTCAATAAACTCCCCAATTAGGAAACACTTCCAGATCGGGTAACTCTTCTCCTGAAAATAAAAGAAATTTTTCAAACAAAAAAATTTTCTCTTCTTTACAAAAACCAATTAAACAAATAAAATGTCATACAACGGCGGCTACGATCATCAAAACGGCTTCGGCTCCAACAACTTCAGCAGAGGCGGCGACAGAAACTTCGGCTACAGAAACGACGGCGGCTCAAGAGGCGGTTTTGGCGGTTCAAGAGGAGGTCGTGGAGGTTCTAGAGGCGGTTACGGTGGCGATAGAGGCGGTTATGGTGGTGACAGAGGCTTTGGTGGTGATAGTTTCGACAACTTTGGTAACAACTTGCAAAAACCAAACTTTGACTTGGAGAGATTGCCAAAATTTGAAAAAAACTTCTATGTTGAACATGAAGCTGTTGTTGCTAGATCAGAAGCTGAAGTTCAAGGTTTCAGAAACGAAAAAGATATGAAAGTTTATGGTACTAATGTTCCAAAACCAATTGAATCTTTCGATGAAGCTGGTTTCCCTGACTACGTTTTAAATGAAGTCAAAGCTCAAGGTTTCCCAACCCCAACTGCTATTCAATGTCAAGGTTGGCCAATGGCTTTAAGTGGTAGAGATATGATTGGTATTGCTTCCACTGGTTCTGGTAAGACTTTATCTTACTGTTTGCCAGGTATTGTCCATATCAATGCTCAACCACCTTTATCTCATGGTGATGGTCCAATTGTTTTGGTTTTAGCTCCAACCAGAGAATTGGCTGTTCAAAT
Source organism: Gotozyma montana (assembly GCA_003706615.3). Lineage (NCBI taxonomy): Eukaryota > Fungi > Ascomycota > Saccharomycetes > Phaffomycetales > Phaffomycetaceae > Gotozyma > Gotozyma montana. The sequence goes on from PPLU03000014.1 coordinate 262,267, forward strand.
TCAAACTGAATGTAACAAATTTGGTTCTTCTTCAAGAATTAGAAACACTTGTGTTTATGGTGGTGTTCCAAAAGGTCAACAAGTTAGAGATTTGGCTAGAGGTGTTGAAATCTGTATTGCCACTCCAGGTAGATTGATTGATATGTTGGAATCAGGTAAGACTAACTTGAAAAGAGTTACTTATTTGGTTTTAGATGAAGCTGATAGAATGTTGGATATGGGTTTTGAACCACAAATCAGAAAAATCATTGATCAAATTAGACCAGATCGTCAAACTCTTATGTGGTCTGCTACTTGGCCAAAAGAAGTCCAAGCTTTGGCACATGATTATTTACATGATTACATTCAAGTCACTGTTGGTTCTCTTGAATTAGCTGCTTCTCATACTATTACTCAAGTTGTTGAAGTTTTATCTGAATTTGAAAAAAGAGATCGTTTGTTGAAACATTTGGAAACTGCTATGCAAGATCAATCTTCAAAAGTTTTGGTTTTCGCTTCAACAAAGAGAACTTGTGATGAAATCACTAAATATTTAAGAGATGATGGATGGCCAGCACTTGCCATTCATGGTGATAAACAACAACAAGAACGTGATTGGGTTTTGAATGAATTCAGAAATGGTAGATCTCCAATCATGGTTGCTACTGATGTTGCAGCAAGAGGTATTGGTAAGTTAAATTCTCTTTTTTTTATTCTTTAGGGGTTATTTTGATTCTATTAACTATTTAAAAGCAGGTCTTTTTGAGTTTTAAACATTGTGGCGAGAAAAAAATTTTACAATGGAAGTTTTTGATATGATTTTAAAATTGAAGATTTTGATGAACTTCAATGGTGATTCATTAGTTTATCTCTTCATGATATCGTATATTATAAAACTTCAAAAAGTGATACCATTCGTGGTTTTCAAATACATTGTTGGATTTATCAATTCAATTCAATTTTGGTTATACCTTTTTCAAATATATTAATCTTTATTGATTTTATTAATTTTGAAAGGCATTGATTTTACTATAAATTATGGGATGAAACTAGAAAAATGAAAAAGTACCATCAAAAGCATAAACAAACAATATTGGGAAGAAGAATAGTTATTGACTTTGAACTCTTTTGTTGATATGAGAAAGAAGTTAAATTTAGAAATATAGTATGACTATGAATACCCCATTTGAGATTATTGAAAGGCTAAAATTTGTTCTCATTTATTTCCCTACAGTATGAAATATAAAGATCTCATTGGATCTAAATGTTTCTAATTTGAAAAGTTGAAGAGAAATTTACCTGCCTTTTATATAATTGAGTTTTGTTTATGTTTTTTTTATATGTCTTTTTGAAAAGTTTTTAATTAATCAGTTTGAAAGTTTTCAAACAAATGATTATATTATTTCATCCTTTTATGGTGTTTGTCAAGATAGTGTCTTTCTATATTCATGGAAAAAGTTAATTAACCAAATGAACAGTTGAATTTTTGATATTTTTTTTTCCTCATTACCATTCAAAGTAGATTGAATTTTGAAAATATTAGGTGAATCTATATTTCAAACTTTCACTCTGAATAATTTTTCAATGTTTTACTTACAAAGGATCTCTTCATTATCGAATCAATTTACTAAAAAGAATACCAATAATTAAAACTTAAATACTAACTTTTACTCTAGACGTCAAAGGTATCAACTACGTCATTAACTTTGACATGCCAGGTAACATTGAAGATTATGTTCATAGAATTGGTAGAACAGGTAGAGCAGGTACATTAGGTAATTCAATTTCATTCTTCACAGATGCAAATTTCAAACTTGGTTCTCAATTAATTAAAATTTTAAGAGAAGCTAATCAAACTATTCCTGATGCTTTGAATCAATTCGATAGATCCCAAAGAGGTGGACATCCAAGATATGGCGGTGGTGGAAGCCGTGGTGGTAGAGGTGGCCGTGGTGGTCGTGGTGGATTTGGTGGCCGTGGCGGTGGTCGTGGTAGAGGTGGATTTGGTGGTAACAGATATTAAACAGATTTTTGATATCATACTTCCTTAACAGTCCAGGGAGACATCCTACCCGGTTTAGCTCAATTTAATTAATTATTCGCTGTTGGTTTGTTTTACAATTTCTATATATTATCTTTTACCTTTTATAATCTTTTTTTATTATTTGCTTTTTAGTTATATAAATTTGATAAAACTTGTTTCAAGATTTGAATTGTATTGTTATAGTAGTCAAACTTGATATTTCTCAAAATCAAGCCATTGAGGATCTTCAAAGCCATTGGGGGATTTTAAAGCAAGTGAGGATCTTTAACAGGGAAGTGAGGATCTTAAACAGTGAAGTGATCCATGTGTGTTTGTTTAATGTGTTTGGTTCAATGTGTTTGGTTCAATGTTATCAGATCACCATCCATCACCCCATTCATCGTTATCACCGGTATCCAATTCCAATTTCAGTTTACTCTTTGGTTTCAACTGTAATCCTTTCTTTTTTGGACCAACTGATGATTTCTTATCCAAGGTAGGCAATGTTGAAACTTTTGGTTTCAATGATATTTGTTTCGGTTTCGATGTTAATGAATCATCGTCATCATTGGTCAATCCCCATCCGTCATCATCGTCGTTTTGTTCTGTTCCCCAGTTGTCATAATCTACTTTCTGCTTCTGTTGATCTTGAGATTGGAAAGATCCCTTTGATTGTGATTGTGATTGTGATTGCGATTGTGATTGTGATGATCTTGGGTTTTGGTTTGGGTTCGAGTTATTGAACGATGATACCGTTGAAAGACTAGGTGTTGTTGTTCTTGAAGTCTCAGGCGTTGATAAATTAGTTTCTTGATTTAAAGAGCCTGCTAAACTTGAAGTTAATTTACTAAACGTGTTTGAAAAATTCAAATTATTAACAGATTGTGATAAATTTGAAACATCTGATTGTGTTATAGTAGATTCATCATCATCTTCTTCTTGATCAATTGGTAATTTCAATGCTTCTTGTTTAATTTTTTGAAAAAATAAATCAAATGATTTTTGTGCTTCATTTCTAACTTTACTTGATTTATCCAATAATGAAGGAGCAATCACCGTCAAGATCTTATTCGCAATTATTTCAGGTGTGAAGTATTCAATTGATGAATTCAAAGCTAATAATGATGCGATTCTTGAATGTATGAATGGATCTTTTAAACCTTTACCAAAAGCAGTTGCCAATACTGTTGATCTTGAAGATTTATTTAAATGTTTTGCAATTTTACCAATTAAAATGGTTGTGTTTGTTCTTATTTCTGGTTTTTCATCATTTTGAGTCTTTGCTAAAAATCTAAGTAATTCATTATTTAATTGTCGATCTGATAATTTTGGTGATATTAATAATGTTGCTTTTAATGTTTCTTCCCTGATTAATGGATTTGAATCTTGAAATCCAGTAACGAAATAATTGAAAATTTTATCAGAAATGTCTGAATTTGATAATGAATCAATATAAAGTGATAATGAAGACAATAAAAATGAACGAATTGCACGGTCTGGTAATGCGTATGATTTGATGATTATTGGGTTTAGATATTTGGTGGTTAATTCATTTGATAAATATGAAGTGAATGTGAATAATGTTTTCAAAATTGTTAAAGAATGAACAGGGTATGAATTATAAAAATTCAATAATTCAGGTAATAGACTTTTTTCAAGAAATCCAATTGGTAAATCGTCTTTAACGTATTCAAAATTTTGTAAAATTTCAAGTTTTTCACCTTCTGTTATTAAGTTAAGATTGAATTCTTTTAAATTATCAGTAAGATTTATCAAGTTCGTATTAAAATATGATGATTGTCCCTTTTGTAAAAATTGTTCAACTGTATCTCTTTTATCAATTGAACTGTTTAATAATCTTTTATAACTAATGAGTAAATTCTTAGGTATTTTTAAATCACCTTTTGTTAATTCTTCAATTGTATTTGGTACATTACCAAAATGAAACAATTTATAGATCAAAACACCAAATCTCCAAGAATCAAATAATTGAGGATTAACACTTATTGAATCAATACCATTTTTGGAAACTTCTGGTGATAATAATTCATTAAAATTAGGAAACCTTGAAGAATAAAAATACAATTCCCTTTCCCTAAGTGAATCATTACCAATATTTGTACAAAGTTCAAATCCACCTAATTTTGGTTCACCTTTCTCATTCAAATAAATATTTGAAATATCAATAACTCCCAACACTGAAGATCCTTCAACATGTACCAATTTCAACGCTTTGGCAATATTATAAATAACATACAAGATCGTCTCATTAGTCAACTCCTCATTATACACTAAACTAGCTAATGGTGTAACTCGTTCAGTGATGATATAAATATAAGAATCATTTTCAAACGTATCCAACACTTGTAAAATATGAGGCATTTTCATACTTCTTAGCTTCTTGTATGCGTTCTGAGCAAGAGGAGTGAGACTGATGTCTCTACTGCACTCGAATTGAAAGATCGTGCATGGAGTTCCATCATCCTTTGTAAAGTTAGTACATATTGATATAGTTAATAATGGTATAAAGACATACCTTTTTGGTTCCGTCGAATATTGTCCAAATGGACGGGTTCTGGCTCGGGTGGGGCGTGATCTGTGGACCGAACGAGTACGGAATGCCACCAGTGAGTGAGCTGATTGCCGAAGTGAGAAAGTTCATTATTTGATTTTAATTTTAAGTGTTGATGTTTTTGTTTTGATTTTGAATATGACCGACGTTTATTTAGCCGGTGTTGATTTAGCCGGGATAATAGATTTGTTTAATGAAGTGGTTTTAACTGTGTGATACAGAGTTATTGAAACTGTTATTTACACTATTGTATAAAACTATAATGAAACCTACCTCATCTTTTATGATTTAGATTAGAATTACTGTTATAGTCAACCATAGCCAATTAAAAGTAAATCCCATCTTCACCACGCATTATAGCATTCTCGACTTTATCAAGTTCTGTTTTAGCATCCGACTTCTCCCATTCTCGATCTATTTTCGAATGTGAGAAATCAAAAATGTATAAATAATCATCTTTAATGATCATATTCCTGACTGCAATATCATTATGCAAAATATCCAACTTGTGTAGTTCTTTCAGAATTTTCTTTCCTTGTCTCAAATACTTTTTAAGGTTCTTTTCACCTGACTCGTCTTTATCATTATGAATATCATGAAGTTGTGTCTTATCTGGTTTAATGTACTCCATCAATAAATAATAACCACCATCTATTGATTCATCTTGGAACCGACTATAACTGGTGAATTTACCACTAGCATACAATTGCGGAACTCCAAGTGGCACTTTCCTGCGTTTGTTACACTCACCTAGTTTCCCATAAACAATGATCTACGTCTTTGCATGATCAAGCCAATGCTCTAAATATGGTTCAGAATCTCCAAAATAATCCTCTTGAGCCTCAAACTTCTTATAAATCTCATATCTTCCATAAACTTTCAAAACAACCATCTCAGGTAAAACATCTCTGAATGGCTCAAATACGGGGAAAGTTCTCAACAGATCATCACTGTCAATTTGATAAACCACTGTACCTTTTCTCTTTAAGATTTTAAATTCAAGTTGAAGTTGACAATCAAAAGAAACATCAACATTTATGTTTCTTGAGACCTGGATACTTCCAGTATTTTCTTCAATCACCTTGCTAATTATCTCCAAAGGCAACCAACTATCTATAAAATCAACCTCATCTGAATCTTCAGGTGCCACTCTGTCAAAAGGATGCTTGAAATCACGAGTCAATGGCCTCAATGATAGTTTCTTATATAGATCTTCTGAATCCTCATCTTTGAAATCTAATGACTCTTGATTGATAATTTGATGGCAGATACGCATCATTAATTGTGAGGGTATCGTACTGACAATCTCTCCATCAGGATTCACAGTCTCCAATACTGGACACTCGTAGTTTATGAAAGCAACTGAGTCAAAATACTTCACCAAAAGTTGGATGTCCTTGTTGGAAAGAATCTCTTCAGGAATCACTAATAGACATTGATCAATGACTTCTCTCTTTAATTGCGACAGACAATCCTCAAGTTCATCTTCACATTCTAGTGGCAATAACCTATAACCACATAGCCGATCGTAGTATCCCTCCACTTCAACCGTACTGCCATCATCCAAACTGCTTCTGAGTTCCTTGAAGACTGTAGAGCTACTCAGAAAATTCAGAAACTTCCTGGCAGGATTGAATTCGTTTGGAATAGAATCATTTCCTTGTCTGTTAAGAATCAAGTCAATGGAAAATACACCATCAGAGAACAAAACTTTGTCCTGAGAGTATTTCAGCATGTAAACTGATAACTCTCTGAAAATGGGTCCAATTCTACCCATGATTCGTATCAACTTTGGTCTATACTCTGTGTTACTTTCTGTATCATCGCTTTTCAAAACATCTTCTGAGTTCATAAACTTCATTTCGCCATCACTTGAGTACCTTCCCAATTTAATCTCACTTTTCAACTCCATTATTCTGACAAGAGAAATATCTCTATCATTATACTCTCTCCCCTTATACACAGCTAAATCAATTTGTGATACCAATTTTTCCCCAATTCTTGAAAACTTGAGATGCTCGAGCTCTGATGGTCTCCAAAAATCAATTCGGTTGTCTCCTTCGAATCCAAAGGCCCAATTGATGATTTGTGTTGCCACTTGCAAAACTATCGTCAGATATTGCTGAACACTTACCTTTGATTTGCTTATTGTAGAGCTTGGATAAAGTGACTCACTCCACATTACTATTTTAAACAATATAAGACCAATAGCAGCATCCAGTTCAGACCCAGTCTTTCCACAGATTTCATTATCAATACGTCGTTTGATTTGACCATCAATGATACTCTTCACATCATAATTGTATTTCTGTTTGGTGAACAATGGAAAGACAAGCTTAAACCCTTCCATTGTCAGTGACTTCGATGTGGAAGAACAAAACGTCCCTGGTCCATTTTCTCTTACCAATTCAGCCATTTCATCCATTCTTTCATCATGAACCACACCAAACACCAACACATGTAATTTGTAAACGACTTCTAATTTCTCCTCTATGGTTATCTCATGGAATAAGAAATTTCCCAGGAAAAGATTACGAGTGTATTCTGACTTTATCAATTCATTCAATTTGGGGTTCAGTGTAAATGGATCATCAGTGTTCAGAATCTCATTGAATATCACCCTTGATTTATCCATTTCAAAGTGATTCACAGTGAATATGATTAAAAGCAATAACTAATTTTAGTTGAGACAATTTATTTAGCCGGTGTTTATTTAGCCGGGTAATAGAAAGAGTAGTTCTGATGATATTTGATGATATGAAGTGTTTGTATATATACTATGTGTTATATTAGTGTCAATATCAACAGTTAATGCTACTAAATGTGTTGTTAGCGTTGTTATCATGCAATTAATTAATTCATCTAATATATTCCAGTGATTTTAATGAAATTTGGACCCTTCAATAAACGAAATCAATAATTGATATTGAACGAAAGAAGGAGAAAATTGTGGAAAATTATATATATTTGATCAATTAAGATAATTTATATTGATCATGAATTATATTGGCCGTTATTTTAGTAGATATAGTGTTAGATTGATGATGTATTGAAATGTACATCAATTGTACATTTCAATTAGTTTATATCATGTCTACTCTTGAACAACTACAATATCGACATAGACTTACGTCAATTAGCTATACATTAACTCAATTGACTCGACTCGACTCGACTCAGTCTAGTTAATCTTCAACAACTCAACGTCGAAGATCAAAGTGGCTGATGGTGGGATGACACCCCCAATACCTCTTTCACCGTATGCTTTTTGGTGTGGGATGGTGATGATTGCTTTTTCACCAACAGACAACTGTGGAATGGCCTCGTCCCATCCTTTAATAACTTGACCAACACCGATCAAAGTCTGGAAAGGAGAGTTTCTGTCTCTTGAGGAGTCGAACTTCTTGCCATTCTCCAAAGTTCCAGTGTAGTGGATTGTGACTTTGTCGCCGACTTGTGGGAAGTTGACGCCGTCGCCTGGTGCGACTCTCTCGATCTTGAGTTCTGACATTGTTCTGAGTGAAGTGTGGAAGGATCTGAAGTTTATTCTTCTTGCTAACATTTGTTGTTGTTTATTTAAATGAGTGGCAAATTCTTTTGTTTGTTGAAATATCAGTGTTCGTAACCATCATTATCAGGGTGACCTTTTTGTTTTGTTTACTCTTTATATTAATACTACAACTAATATTCAAATGGAGCTCTATCCACCGCATCTGCTGAGCCACGTGTCTCCCCTGGTGGCTGTGCAAGGACTGGGAACAGCACCTGCGGAGTTCCACACAGAAGCTGCACCACAAGTGGTTGGTGAGGCCATTATCAGGAGACAGTCTCAACTAAAGTCATTGGTTCATGTTGTGGATTTAGTCAAAGTATGGAGGAAGTTCCACATTGATGGCGTTGTCTGGTCGTCAAGTGCCACCAAGACACAGCTGCCTACACACCCACACCGCTACAAGTTCAAGTTCTTGAACGATGCTGATGAATTGCCTGTGTTCAAGCATGATGAGATCTCTCCAATGACTGATGAGATCTTACCGATTGAATGGTTTCATAAGTTTCAATCACAAGTCCCTTCTATCTTCATCTCCTTCTATGAGTTGAATGGGGATGCTGATGAAGAATTGATTGAAGAAATCAACTCGTTGAAAGATCAATTGGCACTCAGGAATATCAAACTTTTAGTCATAATAACCACATCGGAAGTTATATCTGTTGAGCATAGAATTGAACATTTAAGAAAATCAACAGGTTTGAATAACAGAAATGGGTTATTATACTTCCCACCTGATTTCAAACCAAAGGAATTAAACACATTTGCACTTGAAGTTTTACAAATTATTAAAATTATTTCATCTGAATTTTATACAACTATTGATAAGAAATTACGCAAAGAAAGAATCAAAGTGATATCACAAATCCATGCAGATGGACCTGGTAAGAATGCAATTGAAGTGAAATATTGTTTAAAAGTTGCATTCATTAATGAATTAAAGGGAAATTATGATCAATCTTCAAAACATTATGAATCAGCATATGAAAATTTCATTGATATTTTCAACAATGGATATCCAATAACTGATCCAAATTGGTCAGTTTTCAGAACTTATTTAGACATAATTGTTTTCCATATAGTTAGATTGAATTTTTATTTGGAATATCCAAATGTGGCATATAGGAAATTTGATATTCATTTGAAAAGTGTTGAATATTTTTTAAAAAATGATCAGATTGATATTATTTCAAAATCAGTTTATAAATGGTTTGGTATTCAATTCAAATGGTTAGCACAATTATCAGATTTAGCACCAACTAGTTTAGTTCCTTCTGATTATCCTTTTAAATTTGACGTTACCGTTTCAAATAGGTTAAGTCCTTTGTTATTACCACATCCTGGATATCTTTATTTACAAGTTGTTAATTATTTGAGATTATCCAAGAATGTTGAAATTGATGATAAAGAAACATATGATTTATCAAAAGGGAAGATTGACTATGATGATGAATTGATTAAATTATTGACGTTTGCTAAATTAGCATTTCAAAAAAAAGATGATTCATTTAATAGAACAATTGCATTTATAAATTATGAAATTGGTGAAGAATATTTCAATGATGAAGATTTTGAAAAATCAATTAAATTTTATGAACAAAGTTTAGATTCTGTTAAAGAAGATGATTGGAGTTATTTATTAAGTTTTATTCATTATAGACTTTTCCAATGTTCAAAAAAATTAAAGAAAATTTATGCTTCAGTTTTAAATTTATTAGAACTTTCATTAATTCCTGAAAATTTAATAGATAATGAAATTTTAAAATCTATCAAAAATGAAACTGATGAATCAAGTGGATTTAAAGAATTTTTAAATGAAAATGATGAACTCTTAATCATAAATGCAACTACTGATTCATCATTTGATTTAATTGAATCTAAATTATTATTCAAAAATTCTGAAATTTCAATTTCAAAATCAACAAATTTACAAATTAAACTATCATCGAAATTAAACTCAATCATCCCACAAATTGAACTTGATCAATTATTAATAAATTTCCAAGGTGATTCATTCCCATCAATCCTAATCAAGAACGACGCATCTAAACCATCATCAAACTTCACCATCCTTAATGATTTACAAAATGATGATTCAATATTAACAACATCAATGAATTTGAAATTCAAACCAGATGAAACAAAAATCATCCAATTAGATCAATTAACACCGTTGAAACATACGGGATTCAATGAAATAAGTTCAATAACTTCAACATTATCACATGATTCGTTCTTTAAAGTGAAACTCAACATCCCTATTCAAAACAACCCCTTTGAAAAAAGACACGTTTGGTACGTTGATGATTTGGATCATTTTGAGATTTTAAGCACTTTGAATCCAACTGGGATAAATGTGATTCCAAAGATCCCTGACATTAAAGTCGATTTGGAAAATTTCCCAAGTGTTGGGTATGTTGGTGAGAATTTACGAATTCCTGTTATATTTACAAATCAGGATGTTGATGTCGTTGGATTGAAAGTACAAGTTGAGATTGATGATGGTGTTAAATTCCATTGGGATGATCATCAAGTTGATGGAGATAACATTGATCTGTTTGAATTGCAAAGATTAGAAGTTGGTAATGATTCAAAACATGAATTATTTTTAAAAATTCCACAAAATTTTAAAATTGGTAATGAATTGAATAAAAATGATGGATTGATAAATATCAATTTTAAAATCACTTATTTTGTCAATGATGATCATGATATACCAAGTTACAAGACTTTAAAGTATTCAATCCCTGTCATTGATCCTTTTAAGATCAACCTTTCTATCCAACCTAGGTTGAAAGGTGATTTAGACGCTGAGATTCAAACCACTGATTTGATACCTAAACCAGACCCCGAATCAACTAATGAATCAATTGTCAATTCAAAACCATCGAGATATTGGCTCTTCAAATTCAATTCATTCCTTGATTTGAATTCACAAATTGAAATAACTGATGAATTGGTCATTGTTAAATCTGAAAATTCAAACGTTAATTGCATAGAAGTTGAAAACTTGGCCAAGAGAGAAATCATTGATAATAAAATCATATCTTCTCATTATTTAGATACAGTGATAACTGATGGTCATACCCATAGGAATGTTCAATTAGAAGTGATTTTCAAATTTAAATACAAACGTTCAAATTCAGATATAATCTCTACATATTCGAACGAACCATGGAAATTAACACTACCATTATTAGACCCAAGAGTCTTACTCTTGATCAAAGAAGAAGAAGGAAATGATGAATTACAATTGACATATATTTTGGAAAATCCAACTTCAAAACTTTTCAGTTTTTCAACATCATTATTGGAAAATCGTCATTTTATGATAATATCTGGAAAAAAACAATTACCTAACGTCTCAGTTGATCCATTAACTAGACAAATCCTAACTTTTAAAATCAAACTCATTAGAGATTCAACAAAAGATACAAATCCAACATGGCATCAATTACCACAATTAAGAGTTTATGATTTGAATTATAGGGTTAATTTACCAACTTTAGTCGTTACTGAATCACAAACACAAACACATAAAGGTGATATCTATGTCTTGGTCTAAATATTATGCTCGATCATTGAACTGGTGTATATATGAATACAGATCCATCGTGGTTGGATATTAGAAGGTTTAGTGGAATTTTGTATAGTAAAATCGAAATCAAAAATCATACCAATTACATAAAAAAACAATGGTGTTTTGAGTAGGACTCACAATCAGACAGTTAGTTATGGTCCACGTGAGAATGTGAGATAAGTATGGATTGTAAGTTCTATTTCTTCTGTTCAGATTTTTTTTTTTTTTAACAAATCATATATTAAAACTATGTCTAAAGATATATCTAACTAAATAAACGAATCTTTTTTTTTTTCTTCAAAAGGCATTTCACAATCGCAACGAGCATTTTCGGCTTTGGAATGACAGTTCATATTAATTATTATTACTCACTTGTGATACATATCAGCACGTGACATGTCACGTGATACAGAAAATTTCATACCAAAATCTATTTGTTAAAGTAGATCTATCTTTTGAATTAGAATCTTTCAATTTATGACACTTTTAATCACTTTGAATGAGTCGATTTAAGAATGCAAAGGTCATATTCAAAGAACTGATCAAGACCAATGATCCATTCGCAGTGAATCCCAAATTGACAGAATTGATGAAGTTACAAGACACCCGTTTAAACGTGGTTAATTATTTAACAAGTGAAGAGAAACCTTCTCTAGAGAAGAAATTACAAGCTGCTTATAATTCACATTCGTTGGTGTTTGGAGTAGTTCATGACAAGAAATTGGTTGAAATGGCTGATTTGGTGAGAAAGAATGGTCCTGGTAAGACGTTCAATTCTAATGCTGCATCGAAGTCACTAACAATGGAAGGGTTCAAATATGTGTTTCCCATGTTTACGAAACCAAAGGACAATAATGATGTGAAGTCACTCATCAATGATCAGTTCAGAATGCGTATTGACGGCCTAATTAAAGGAAAGATTAAAAAGGCGGAACGTTTGGATAGTGTCATTGATCTCATGGGTAATTGGAGTGACAGACTTCAAACAGCTAGTAAGAATTCAAGAACGGAAGGGTCAGATGTTCTGTTATATCAAAGATCGGTTTCAAAAGTGTTGACTGAACTTATCAATTGGACTTTTGAATTTCAAGGAGATGATGAACTTAATGTTATGAAGCCACTTGGGCTTAGATTCAAACATTCAGAAATTGGGATAAGTATCGACTCAAGCCCAAATACTGACCTAGTTGTGTATAAAGAGAGAGATACAGAAGGGGTGGATGCTTCTATAGTCAGAATCATGGAGTTGAGGGAGGAGATTAATCTTGGAAGGTACTCAAGTGATGGAAATTTGAAGTATATGAACACAGAGGATGTTATGACAAATCATGATGGAGACATTGGGAAAGATCCCAAGTTGATCAAAATCATTAAACGAATTGGACCTATCTTTAGAGAGTTGTCATCTTACATGTTGAAAGACTCACAGGACAAAGTTTTGTTCTCTGATGGTATGTCTTCAATTGATCTGGTTCTTAACAGAGAAGGCAATAATTCTATCCCAAACGAATTCAATCCCGTCAGGAAGTTTGTGAATTTTCTGAGTAGCTCTACAGATTTCAAAGAACTCAGAAGACATACGGATAATGGTAACTTGGTTGAAGTAAAGAAATATTACACTGAGTTATGTACTCATAAGTTATTGCCATTGGAATGTGAATCGTGATGATGAGTTGGAGGATAGTCTGTCTCAGTTGAAAAGAGAAGTCATTGATCAATGTCTATCAGTGGACTCAGAAGATATTCTCTGCAATAAGGATGTTCAGAGTTTAGTGAAGCATTTTGACTCAGTTACTTTTATAAACTACGAGTGTCCAGTATTAGAGACTGTTAATCCTGATGGAGAGATTGTCAGTACCATTCAATCACAATTAATGATGCGTTTCTGTCATCAGATTCTCAATGAAGAGTCAATATTATCAAAACGCGAATATTCAGAGAAATTGTACGAGAAACTGTCGTTGAGGCCAGTAAATGGTGATTTCAAGCATTCTTTTGACAGAAAGGCACGCAAAGACTCAGATGCTGGCGGCTTTGTAGACAGTTGGTTGCCTTTGGAAGTTGATGGAAAGGTTGAAGAGAACGCTAGAAATATCCAGGATACAAGAAACATTAATGTCGATGTTTCTTTTGATTTCCAACTTCAGCCTGAATTTAAAATCATTGCAAGACAAGGTACAGTAATTAAAAGTGATGATCTACTCAGAAATTTCCCCGTGTTTGAAACCTTGAGAGATGTTCTCCCTGAGATGGTTGCTTTGAAAGTCTATGGAAAACATGAGATTTATAAAGAGTTTGAGGTTCAAGAAGGTTATTTTGAACACTTTGGACCGTATTTACAATATAGGTTTGACCAGGCAGAGAAAGAAATCGCTGTTTATGAAAAAATAAGTGAATATAACAAAGATAGGGAAGAATCAGTAAGAGTTCCGAAGTTATATGCTAGTGGCAGGCTTGACAGTTATAGTAAGTTTCAAGATGAACCAATAGATGGTGGTTATTATTTATTGATGGAGTACATTAAACCAGATAAGACACAGCTGCTAGAACTTATCGACATGCATCTTAGTCAAAACGAATTAGCTACAAAGAAACTGGAAAAATATTTAGATCAAGGAATGGAAACTTTCAAACAAATTCATGAGCTGAATATTTTGCATAATGATATTGCAATTAGAAACATGATCATTAAAGACGATTCTTTGTACATCATTGACTTCTCGCATTCCAAAATTGGAAGAACATTAGATGGTTATCATGTTAAACGGGAACTTCGTTATGTCAAGGATGCTATTATGGATGGTGAAGAAGGCCTTGCCGTTTAAATGGAATTGGTACATTCACTAATGAATTGATCTGAGCTTATACCATTCCTTTCTGTTTAAGAATTTAGTCTTTCTCAAATTAGTCCCTTTCTTCGGTCATTAAAGAATAGATGTGTATTACAAAAACAATCAACAACAAGTTTACTTTAGACGACTGCTGCCACTCCTGGAGATCTCAATAGATGGATATAGAGTAAGAGGAATAAGCAAATTTACCACTAGTCACGTGACTATCATTTAATCATTCGCGAATTGTTGATCTGATTAACATACATAAACATTTCATCTTTCTCTTTAATCTTTCTCTTTAGTACCATCTTCACTTTGACACTGTGAATTAGTTTGAAATGGATGATGATTATTATGAAGTTGGACAGGAGATATTTGAAATCCTTGAAACTGGTGATCCATTTACAGTGAACCTTGAATTGAGTGAATTGATGAAGTCTAAAGCAAATCGTAATAACTTCAAAAACTATCTAACAAGTGAAGCTCCACCGGATACAGACAGGAAATTGAAAGCTGCTTATAATTCACATTTGCTGGTCTTTGGAGTGGTTTACGACAAGAAATTGATTGAAATGGCTGAGTCGGTAAGAGATAATGGTCCAGGTGACACGTTTAGTTCCAGCACGCCCAAGTCAATGGAAGGTTTCAAAACTGTGTTTCCTTTATTTACGAAACCAAAGGATGATACTGATGTGAAGAATCTTATCAATGATCGATTCAAAAAGCGTATTGACGATGAAACCAAAGGAAAGGGTGTTATTAAGAAGGCAGAATCCTTGAATGATATTATTGAAAAGATGGTAAAATGGAGTGAGAAACTTCACGATGCTAGTCACAGAAAAGGCACAACAGAAGTAGCTGCTCAGAAATATTTGAGATCAGTTCTGGAAGTGATAACCCAAATCATCAATTGGGCCTTTGGGTATCAAGGAGACGACCAACTTAAAGTCAAGCAGCCATCTGAGCTTAAATATTTGCTTTCAAGAATTGGGGATAAACTGCCCTCAAAATCACATAAGGACTTAGCTGTGTATAAAGGAAGTGGTCTTGGATTTGAGGATACATCTATTGTCAGAATAATGGAGTGCAAGAAAGAGATAAAGCTTGGAAGGTACTCAAGTGACGGCGAAATGAAGTTCATGAACTCAAGAGATATTTTGAAAAGCGATGATTCAGAGAGAAACACAGAAGATGGGGCTAAGCTGATGCAAATCATGGATAGAATTGGTCCCATTTTTAGAGATTTGTCGCTGTACATGTTGAAATACTCTCAGGACAAAGTTTTGTTCTCAGATGGTATATTTTCATTTGATTTGATTCTTAACAGAGCAGGTAATGATTCTATTCCAAAGGACTTCAATCCTATCAGAGAATTTGTAGAGATTTTGAAGAAAGCACCAGCTTTCAAGAGACTTAAAAGACATGATAGAACACATGGTATAGCATATGATGGCAACCCGATTGAAGTCGAGGAATTATATGCTGAGATTTGTGATTATCGGATACTACCTTCTGTATGCAATGATGAACTTGAGGCTTGCCTGTCCCAACTAAAAAGAGAAGTCATTGATCTATGTCGACCAATTTCTCTAGAAGATATTAGCACCGACCAGGAGGTGAATAAACTGATCACTCTGTTTGACACTGAGGTTGCTCTTATAAACTATGAAAGCCAAGTATTGGAGACCGTGAATTCTATGGGAACTATTGTTAGCACTACTCAAACGCAATTGATGATGCTCATTTGTGACCAAGTTTCAAACAAAACCTCATTCAATGAGTTAGATCTTGAAGATGAAATGCTCAAAAACTTGTACAAGAAACTTAAAAAATTTGAGACTGGTAATGATGCATCTATAGATCAAGCAACTCCTTCTGGTAAGACTGGATCGAATAAACCAGTTGGTGTTAAGGGTTCAGGCAATAAGAGATTTAAAATTGTCCCAAAAACAAATAAAACAAGCAAGTCGACTCTCCACCCTACATCTGGAACTAGCAGAGACACCATCTTTCAAAAAAACATTATCATCAAACTCTCTTTTGATTTCCATCTCAAATATGAATACAAAGTCTTGAAGAGACAAGGTACAGTGATTTTTCAGGTTGACAAGAATGTTCTATTAAAGCGTCTTCCTGTGTTTGAACCACTGAAAGATGTTCTACCTGACACTGTTGTTTTGAAAGTTTATGGAAGATACGAGATTCTCAAAGAATATGAGGTTCAGGAGGATTATTTTGGAGAGCCTGAACGGTTTTTACAGTATTTGTTTGATTATGCAGAAAGAGAGATCAATGTTTATGAAAGGCTGGATAAATACAACAAAGATAGGGAAGTACCAATGAGAGTACCAAAGTTGTATGCTAGTGGTAAATTCGAGACTGATGGCAAGGTGGACGAAGGAGAAATTGACATTGGTTATTATTTACTCATGGAATACATCAAACCAGATGAGACACAACTTCCAGAGCTCATCAATATGCATCGTAACCAAAACAAATCAGCTACAAAGAAATTAGAGAGATATTTGGATCAAGGAACGGAAACTTTCAAGGAACTACACAAATTGAATATTCTGCATCATGATGTCGCTGTTAGGAACATGATTATCAAAGACGATTCCTTGTATGTTATTGATTTCTCAAATTCCAGAGTAGATGGAAATTGGAGGAGTTGGGAACCTGGAATTGAGTTTCGTAATCTCAAGAATGCTATTATGCGTGGTGAAGATGGGGTTTACTTTTGATTGGATATAGTGACTAATAAATATGATAAATCTGAGCTCATACTACGCTACTTACTGTCAGTTCGATAATAGTCATATTGTATCTCAACGATTGGAAATATGTGTATCGTTTGAATATTAATTCTACACTAAGTCGTCGGCCGGGTCCACCCTTCTCGATAAGTAAGACTTCATTCAAGACATTGATCATACAGAGGTCAGACAAATTTCTTAGCTACTCTCACAACATTTACTTGCATTTTGAAGATGCTGAGGATTACAAATATTGACTCAATTAGTTTAAGTGATGTATTTCAAGGGGAAAGAAACCCTAAGGATTAACTTAAACGTTTGACAATCCTATCAAATACACATGTAGACTATATAGGATACAGCTGTGATAGGCAACAGACTGAATAATGTTCATATCTTTCCTATATGTTCTTCAATAACCTGGTCTGTTTGATTGACAAAAAACTTTATAAGACGCTAAGGTCGAGATCCAAAACAGTGTGAACAAACAAGACACTCAAGGAAGTCCGTATGTGTTTTGAAACAAATAAAAAAAACGTTTTTTCAGAGGATTTGTTTTGATATTTATAGTGTTTTCTCAGCGGCTAAAAAAACATTTGACATATCAACAGCAAATATTGAGCTAGATATCCAGTAGGTAGTCAGTAGTCGAGATTATGAGCGTTCTCTTTGGAAAGTGAATCGTGATATAATATGATCAGTATAAAGACAATCGCTTACAATAATTCGCTTCATAAGCTTGTGTAAATTGTATAATGTTTTCATACCAATTGTAGGATGAGACTACCACAAAGATTACAATACTGACTCAATTAGTCTAAGACATGTATTTCATATGGAAAGAAGCCCTGAGAGTTAGCTCAGAGGAATATAATACCAGTGAATACAGAGATAGTGTATAGAATAGATTTATTTGGTAAGCAACTGTATTATC
Source organism: Gotozyma montana (assembly GCA_003706615.3). Classification (NCBI taxonomy): domain Eukaryota; kingdom Fungi; phylum Ascomycota; class Saccharomycetes; order Phaffomycetales; family Phaffomycetaceae; genus Gotozyma; species Gotozyma montana. The sequence goes on from PPLU03000014.1 coordinate 280,495, forward strand.
AAATAGTGAATCCTCCTATATCCCTATATCCTCCTGTTACCTGTTCTGTCTGTCATTCATAATAAGAGTGCGCACAATATCTTGCATGGGAATTTTATGTGGAGTCCTCTACCAACTCAAGAAAAAAATCCTCTACCAACTCAAGAAAATATACTCATAAAGAGGGAAAAAAAGTTATTTAAAGAGGAAATGTCTCGATATTTATACTGAAAAGTTCTTCAGCGGTTAAATTAAACAGATCAAGATTCTAATCTCAACAATTGAGCTCTTTCTTCGGTGAAATAGATGTGTATAACAAAAACAATCGACAAGTTTACTTTAAGTAACTGCAGTCACACCTGAACATCTCAATAGATGGAAGTGTATAAGTAATAGGAATAAGCAAATTTACCAGACATCACGTGACTGTGATTATAAAATTCGCGAATTCTGCTGATCAGCAAACAAACACTGATTATTCTCTTTGCCTTGTAAAATCTTCAATTTTGACACTGTGAGTTTGCAATGGATGATGATTATTGTGCAGTTGGAAAGGAGATATTTGCAATCCTTGAGACTGGTGGTGATCCCTTTACAGTGAACTCCAGATTGAGTGAATTGATGGAGTCTAAAGAAAATCGTTACAACTTCATAAATTATTTAAGTGATATGCCACCGTCTCCAGAGAAGATGTTGAAAGCTGCTTATAATTCACATATGTTGGTGTTTGGAGTGGCTAATGACAAGAAATTGCTTCAATTGGGTGAGTCGGTAAAAATAAATGGTTCAGGGGAAACGTTTAGTTCTTGTGCTGTACCCAACTCACAAACAATGGATGGGTTTAAACTTGTGTTTCCATTGTTTACTAAACCAAGGGACAATGTTGATGATGTAAAGGGTGAAATCAATGATAGGATCAGACAACATATCAACAATAGAATGGAAGGAAAGAGTAATATTGAACAGAGAGGGGTTTTGAGAACCACCATTCTAAATATGGTAGGGTGGAGCGCTAGCCTTTACAAAGCGAGTAAAGAGTTACGCACGGAAGAGGCTGGTGTTCAGTATTATATGAAAGAAGTTCTGGGAGTGGTAACTGAATTGATCAATTGGGCCTTTGAATTTAAAGGACATGTTGAACTTAAAGTTACTCAGCCATCTAGCCTCAAGAAACTTCTCAAGCTTTCGAAAATTGGGGAAAATATGGACTCACGTTCACAAACTGACTTGGCTGTATATAAGGCGAAAGGTCGGACACATGAAGACGTTTCTCTTGTCAGAATCATGGAACTGAGAGAAGAGATTAGGCTTGGAAGGTACTCGAGAAATGGGGACTTGAGATTTATGAACTCAATAGATGTTATGAAAAGCGATGATGCAGAAAACAACGCAGAAGATGGGCCAAAACTGCTGAAAATCATGGATAGAATTGGTCCCATTCTTGGAGAATTGTCAGTTTACATGTTGAAATACTCTCAGGACAAAGTTTTGTTCTCAGATGGTATATCCTCCATTGACTTGGTTCTTGATAGACAAGGACTTGACTCTATCCCAAAAGACTTTAATCTTGTCAGGAAGTTTGTGAACTTTCTGAACGACTCTGCAGACTTCAAAGAACTTAGAAGACTTTTGGATAATGGTGACACGCTTGAAGTGAAGGGATACTATGATGAGTTGTGTAATTATCGGCTACTCCCACTGACATGCGATGATGAGCTGGAGGCTTGTTTGTCTCAGTTGAAAAGAGAAGTGATTGATCAGTGTCTATCAGTGGACTCAGAAGATATTCTCTCCAATAAGGATGTCCAAAGTTTAGTGAAGTATTTTGACTCTGTTGCTTTCATTAAGTATGAGTGTCCAGTATTAGAGACTGTGAATCCTGATGGAGAAGCTGTTAGTGCTATCCACACCCAATTAATGATGCGTGTCTTTCATCAGATTCTCAAACAAGAGAAATTTGAATATTCAGAGGAACTATACAAGAAACTATCATTGAGGCCACTGACTCGTGATTTCAAGCATCCTTTTGAGAGAGTGGCACCTGAAGACTCAGATGTTGGTGGGCTTGTAGACAGCTGGCTGCCTTTAGAAATAGATAGCAAGGTGATCGAAGAGAGTACTGGAAGTATCCAGGTTTCAAGAGATATTAATGTTGATGTTTCTTTTGATTTCCAACTTCAGTTTAAATTCGAAATCTTGAAGAGACAAGGTACAGTGATTTATCAGATTGATAGTGATGATTTGTTGAAATCTTTTCCTGTGTTTGAATCCTTGAGAGGTGTTTTACCAGAGACAGTTATTTTGAAAGTTTATGGAAGATACGAGATTTACAAAGAGTTTGAGGTTCAAGAGGATTATTTTGGACATTCTGGACCATATTTTGAATATTGGTTCAACCATGCAGAGAAAGAGATCAGTGTTTATGAGAAACTAGGTGAGTACAACAAGCAGAGGGAAGTGCCACTAAGAGTTCCGAAGTTATATGCTAGTGGTAAATTCACCAGTTATAGTCGGTTTCAAGCTGAACCAATTGACAGCGGTTACTATCTATTGATGGAGTACATCAAACCTGACAAGATTCAACTTCATGATATCCATATCAACAAAGACGAGTCAGGTGAAAAGAAACTAGAAAAGTATTTGGGTCAAGGAAACCAGACTCTTAAAGAACTACATGAGCTCAATATTTTGCATAATGACATTGCAGTCAGGAACATGATCATAAAAGACGATTCTTTGTACATTTTTGATTTCTCACATTCCAAAATAGATGAAAAATGGGAGAGTTGGGATATTGCAAAGGAATTCGATAATCTTGAGAGTGCTATTATGCGTGGTGAAGATGGGAGTTTCTATTAATTGGCCATTGTGACTATACTAACTCGTACTTACTGATCTTAATTCTATTTTGCTCTGACGGATTATTGTAAGATTTCTAGCGACCACTAATGACTGTAGTGAACGTATGTAAACTCATACTATCTTATCTAGATATGAAGGAAATATTGTGATAATATGGGGAAATGAAGGTAGCTTATAGAGTTTCACAACGTCTGCTGTTGGAGGGGATCATTGCTTCAGTAACTTTGAGTTTTTAGGCTACAATATTGAATCAATTAGTTATAGTCATGTATTTCATATAGAAAGAAACCCTGAAAGTCAATTCAGACGCTTTGGAATTCCATTGAATACAAATTCATTATATATAGGATACAAGTATTTGATTGCGTGCAAATAACAGCCAAATTTACCAAAAGACTATCTTCGCAAGGCAATCATTAAATACTGAATCTAAATCTTGGGTCTAAAACTGATGGAACTTCTTCAAATGGATCTTCTGATGTTATTCGGAACACAGAACAGAAATAAGCAAATACAGAAGGACAAGACTAACAGTCAATAATAGCTTGTTGAAATAAGGTAGAGTTAAAAAAAAAGAGATATTTTGATATTTATATACCTGAATTTCTTCAGCGGCTAAGTGAAGAAACTCTTTGACTCTTAAGATAATGGGCGCTAATCTCAAGGAGTGACCTGTCGTACAACTGATAGTAAGTTATAAACACAAGTGCTTTTGGGGAACAGTGCTATGTTAACCTCTTGAATAGTTGTATAGATGTTTCCCCCTTTTAGATGGGAATTTTACCCTTAGGACTACAATATTGACTCAATTAGTTCAAGTTATGTATTTCAATAAGAAAAAACCCCTGAGAATTAACTCAAAGGTTGTAAAGTCCAATAAAATACACATGTAGACTATATAGGATACAACTGTTGGATAAGCAACAGACTGAATAATGATCATACTGAATCTTCCTATGTGTTCTTCCAATCAATAACCTGGTCTGTTTGATTGACAAGGAAGGTTACTATTCGCCAAGTTAGAAGTGGAAACAACTCTCTTAAAAAACTCAGAAAATCCTTATGAGTTTTAAAACAAGTAAGTGAATCATTTTTTTATAGGATTTGTTTTGATATTTATACTGTTTTCTCAGCGGCTAAAAAAGCATTTGACATATCAACAGCAAATACTGAGCTGAAACTATGCAGTAGTCAAGATTGTGTTTATTTGTTATAATATAACGCTATTGAAAATATAAGCACATTCACTTTATTTGTACAGGAAAAACTTCTAGAGAGTTGTATGAATCTTTCTTAGTTGGGACAATCACGTCAAGTACTACAATACTGATTCAATTAGTCTAAGACATGTATTTCAAATGGAAAGAATCCCTGAGAGTTTAACTCAGAGGAATACAATACCACTGAATACTAATATAGTGTACAGAATAGATTTATTTGGTGAGCAGAAGACTGGATTATCAAATAGTGAATCTTTCTATATCTCAATGATCAGCACTTGCCATTCTTGAGGTTCTTATCATATCTTTTGGGAGTAATATACGGACTAGATGCATAAAGAGAAAAAAAAGTTATTGAAAGAGGATTTGTTTTGATATTTATACTAATTTTCTTCAGCGGTTAAGTTCTAATTTTGTAAAGTGTAAATAACTTACAAATAAAACTATCGAAGATAATTAGAGAAACAAGTAGAGAGTCATTATATAGCAGGAACTGTTTTCAAGAAGTATACTTTCGAAAATACAATCATTTAATCATGTTATTTGAAGCTTTTACCCCAAAGGCTACAGACATTGAATCAATTACTTATAGTCGTGTATTCTATATGGATAGCAACATTGAAGGTCAGTCGGACGTTTTGGAGCTCCATTGAATACAGAATCATTATATGTAGGATAGAACTATTTGGTTGTGCAAACAAGTTACAACAGACAAACAAACAAAAGATCTATCTCCATAAGGGCAATGCTGCCTGCTTGCCTCACTCCTCAATAAATCATCACTGGGCATAGAGCTATTTAAAGGAAGGGTACCATCATTGTGTTAAAGTCTGTTTCTCTGTATTTAGGGGAAACACTTCCGTTATCAAAGGTTTTGTTTGAGGTAGAGTTAAAAAATGAGATATTTTGATATTTATACTTGAATTTCTTCAGCGGCTAAACAATTAGTAAAGAAACGCTTAAAGTTCCAAAGATCAAGATGATGGCAGCTAATCTCAGTGATTTTTAGTACAACTGAACATGAGTATTGCTGCTTTTGTTGCACAGTGTTACGTTATCTAACTTTTTGTGGAGTTGTATGAATGTTTCCACATCAATTATCAGATGGGAATTTAACTACAACATTGAATCAATTAGTTCAAGTCATGTATTTTATATGGAAATAAACCCTAAGATTTCACTCAGAAGTTGTGAATCTCCATTGAATACACATGTATATAAGGTATAGGAAACAACTGTTTGATAAGCATGAATAGTACTTAATCTTCGCATATGTTCCTGTCAATAACGGCATAAGTTTGGAAAAACCCGGTACGATAACCATGGGAGTTGTTGCTGCTTAAAATGAGGATATAGTTGAAAAATGAGAGGATTTGTCTTGATATTTATATCCGACTTTTCTTCAGCGGCTAATGAATCAGCCAATTCTTGACAAAGGGAACAAATATAGTCTCACGCTCTCTTTAACGAGTGAATCATAATACGATCTTATGCTCAGCATGAAGTGTTTTACTAAAATAGCACGATATCCCGCTTTACATTCTTCTGTAGACTTGTTTGATGATTTTATACTACTTTTTAGGTAGAACTTTTATTTCAAGAACTACAGTATCGAATCAATTAATCTAAGGTCGTGTAATTCAATTGGGAGACAACTGTGAGATTAAACTCAAACGATGTAGAATCCTATTGAATACGGATTTGGACTTTATAGGACACAGCTGTGTGATAGGCAACAGACTGAATAATCATCATACCGAATCTTCCTATATGTTCTTCTAAAATGTCCTCCAATGAACACCTTGTAATTAAGGCGCAGCGGGTGAAAAGATTTTGAAAAAATTATGCAAGGGTAAGAGAAAATCAGTAAATTGTTGTAATCGCTTTTTTATAGGATTTGTTTTGGTATTTATACTGATTGAATTTTCTCAGCGGCTAAACAAACATTTGACTACAAGATATCAACAAATTACAATCAATCAATTAATATTGAATCAGTGGCCAAGATGATGGGCTCTCTCTCTGTTAGCCATGATACAACAATAAGCTTAGTATAAAGCCAATAGCTTACATTGCGCAATAATTCGCTTCATAACCTTCTTCAGAATTGTATAATGTTTCCATACCAATTGTTAGATGATACTACCACAAAGACTACAATATTGAATCAATTAGTTATATTCATGTATTTCAAATGGAAAGAAACCCTGAGTGTTAACACAGAGGAATATAATACCACTGAATACTAATGTAGTGTATAGAATAGATTTATTTGGTTGCCAGAAGACTGGAATTATCAAATGGTGAATCTTACTATTTATAAGTTGACTTATTAGAACAGACCTCCAGGGCGAAATTCCAAAAAAATTAGAAGCTTAAATGCCTGCCATGGGCTCTTTAGTTGGCTTAGTAGGTACTGTCACTGGTATGATTGGATATCAATAAATAAAGGGCTTAAAAAGCACTGGATTGAGATTGCATGAAACAAGAGAAAGAAAAGATTTAAAGCGAAATTACTTTGATATTTATACTAATTCCTCAGCGGTTGAATTCTAAACAACCACAAATAGAAATGATCTAAATATTAAATTAAACACACAATTATTGAATTTTGAATTTTCTCTACTATTTTATATATCCAGTCACGTGATCTGGGAGATATTACATAATCTTGTATCAATTTGCGTGGCCCTACCGGATGATTCATAATGATAACGAAAAGTCTCAAACATATCTTCATCAAAGATTAAACCCCCAAGAATGATCTCAAGACGTCTTTTTTCCACTACGAATGTCACTAGATTACGTCATTTGATTTCAATCAGTGATCTCTCGACTAATGAGTTCAAAACCCTTGTTAATAAAGCATTAGAGTATAAAACTATTTTCAAGAATGGGACACCAAAAGAGATTAAAGCAAACCATGACAAATTATTAGGTAAAACCATTGCATTAATCTTTTCCAAAAGATCAACAAGAACTAGAATATCATCAGAAGGTGCTTCTTCATTTTTTGGTGCAACACCTATGTTTTTAGGTAAAGATGATATTCAACTTGGTGTTAATGAATCATTATACGATACGACAAAAGTTATATCATCTATGGTTTCTGCAATATTTGCAAGAGTTAACAGTCATCAAGAGATCCTGGACCTTGCTGAACATTCAACAAGTCCAATAATCAACTCATTATGTGATAAATATCATCCATTACAAGCGATTGCAGATTTGGCAACTATAAAGGAAACTTTTGGAGATGTTAAAGGTTTAAAATTAACATGGATTGGTGATGCTAATAATGTTATTAATGATCTTTCAATTGCATCTTTGAAATTTGGTATTAATGTTTCAATTGCAACTCCAAATGGAATTGAAATTGATTCTGATATTGTTGAAACTGCTAAAAAAATAAGTAATGAAAATGGTACAATTTTTGAATTGACTCATGATCCAATATTAGCTGCTAAAGATTCAAATATTTTGGTAACTGATACTTTTGTATCAATGGGTCAAGAATCTGAAACAATTGCCAAATTAGAAAAATTTAAAGGATTCCAAATAAGTAATGATCATACTGAAGTTGCTAATAAAAATTGGAAATTTATGCATTGTTTACCTCGTCATAAAGAAGAAGTCACTGATGAAGTCTTTTATTCTGAAAATTCTTTAGTTTTCCCAGAAGCTGAATTTAGATTATACGCTGCTATTGCTGCTCTTGACGTTTTTGTTGTCAATAAAGGTGATTTCAGTAAATATATGATGGCTAGTTGTCCGTTATATAACAAGATAAACAAATAGATGTAAAATTATGAATAGATTGATTGTAATGTAATCCTACTTCCGCCTATTTCCGTCATATCTTTTAGAACATCTTGTAAAACTTGAAAAAAAAGCTTAGAGAAGAGCTTAAAGAAGAGCTTAAAGAAGAGCTTAATGAATCTGAAGAGTTCAAGTGATACAATCAACAGATAATAGTGGTATACTCGTCTTTTTACTTACAAATTATTTTATCTAAGCACCGGCTAAATAAACTAGTTAATCGATTTAGCCGAAGCCGAGGTTTATTCTTCTCCGCAATTTGACCCAACATAAATAGAGAGAAACATTCCATTGTTTTATAAGATAGAGATAAAGATAAAGAAATAAAGAGACAAATATGAGTTATAAGACGATTAAAACCTCAACTCCACGTCCTGGTGTGTTCCAAATCACATTGAACAGACCTCGTGCGTTGAACGCATTGAATTCTGAGTTGATTCAAGAAGTAATTGATGCAATTAGATCAGTTGATAAAGATATTGAAAATTATGGTGCTGTTGTCCTGACTGGTGATAAGAGAGCTTTTGCAGCAGGTGCTGATATTAAAGAAATGCAAGGATTGACTGCAGAAGACACAGTATCTAAGAATTTCTTAGGTAATTGGGATGAATTTGGTGATTTTGGTATACCATTGATAACTGCCGTTGAAGGATTTGCACTTGGTGGTGGTTGTGAATTGGCAATGAGTACTGATATTATTTATGCGTCCAAGACTGCTGTTTTCGGTCAGCCTGAGATTAAATTGGGTGTTATTCCAGGTGGTGGTGGTACACAACGTTTAATCAAGGCGATTGGTAAGAGTAAAGCAACTGAATTAGTTTTAACAGGTGATAATTTTAGTGCAATTGATGCTGAAAAATGGGGATTAATTTCAAAAACTTTTGAACCTGGTACAGTTTTGGAAAATGCATTAAATCTTGCTGAAAAATTGGCAAATGGTCCAAGATTTGCAACAAGAGCATGTAAAAAATCAGTTAATGTTGCAAGTGAATCACATTTAAGAAATGGTTTAAATTTCGAAAGAAATATCTTCCATTCTTTATTTGGATCAAAAGAACAAAAAGAAGGAATGAATGCGTTTATTGAAAAAAGACGTCCTAATTGGAGAGGATCTAATTTATGAGATCAATTCGGTTTATGATTATGACTATACTTTTATGATGAGAAAAAAAAATATGTGTGATTTTATTTATTATATTGGAAATTTTTTCTATGCTAAGTAGTGATAAATTGATCTATCATCGTTATCCCTTTGTAAGTATTCACGTTCTAATAATTCATTAATACGTCTTTTTATGAATTGTGGTGAAGGTTTAAATCTTTGAATTTGTTTAACTGTTTCCACAATTAATTCATTATGATTCAAAGTTTTTCTACTCTTCATAATTCTAACAATTGCTGCATCTAATTCATATTTTCTTTCTTCTTCTAATTTAGAAACTGTTTCTGATCTTTCTGATTCTGTTTCAACTTTACTTGCAACTGTCAAGATTTTAACTTTTGTCATTGGTGAACTGAATGAATTATTAAAACGGAAAACATCACCAGGTTTAATATCTTTAGACATTGGACTCTTGACTAGGATCCTAGTACGTGGTGCAACTGAAACTGATTGTAAACTTCTATGAAGATCAGGTTTTGGAATCTTTGTTAACATCTCTATTTGTTCATATGTTAACTCTTCATGATCTTGAAATAACAAAACAATAATACCACAATATAACGACATGTTTAATTCATGTACTTTCTTATCGAATTTGATCCTTATGTCAATAGAACCAAAGTTATATGCCCAACTTAAATTTCTACCACTATGTTTATCAACATAATAGTTATTGAAAGAATCTTGTAAAGTTAATAATTCAAAAGGTAAGACAATATCTTGTGATGATGGTTGCATTGGCCAAAAAGTTTTTGTAAGGACATTGATGTTGAATTTTGAACTACCAAACTCTTTAGAGATCTCTTTGGAAAGGTTAATGTCTTTGAACATACCTTCTAATTTTGAAGTAAAAGTTGAACCAATTTCATTCTTAAGTTTGGTTATTAAAAGTCTTTCATAATCATTTGGTGTTTTTAATAATCTTTTAGCTAGATGATTTTTGTAATATTTTTCAAAAAGATCCTTATCTGAAATAAATCTAAAGATGATTATTGTCTTATTCATCACATTCTCCATATATTGTTCTGTTTTATCCGATGATTTCTTAATATTATCATCTATGTATAATGATAAATATTCAGGTAATTTTGAATTTTTATTAATAAATGTTGAAAATGCAAGATCAACTGCTTTTTGAATTGTTGAATCATCTTTAAAAATTGTCAATATCGTGTTATATTTATCCTTCAGCGTTATAATTTTTTCAATCCATAAAATTGCTAGTTGTGTTGCCTTTTTTGATGAATTTGTAGATTTCTTCTTCTTACCATCATTATCTTCATTTGCTTGTTGTTGTTCCATTTCAATCTCTTGATCTAATAAATTCCCATCTTCTAATATTATTTCTGAAAGTTGTTGTTCAAATCCATCGAAATAATTAACCCTTGTTAAAAGTTTATAAATTAATCTTAATTCATCAGTTCTAATTTGTTGAATCCATGTTTTCAAACCATCATTAAATTTCATCACTTTATCTATTTTGGAAGTGATTGTGATCTTATCAATGAGTTCTGATAGTTGAGGAGCTGTTGATTTAGGAATGTATAAAGCAGATTTGTTTTGTTCATTAGTTATCATTTCATCAATTTTCTTAATGTATAAAGTTCCATTGTTTAATTCAAATAATTCAACTGTAACTTTTTCATAATAATTCAAAGTTTTGGATAAATAAAAGGGAACAAACACTTTTGAATAATAAGTTTCTCCTAATTCTATATTTTTTTCATCTTCTAATATCTGTTCATACATATTAATCAATGATTTAATCAAGAATATATCAACGACAAGTCCATTTCTATTAGCAGTAATCTGTTCAATGATTAAAACATTCAACAAATCACCAATCTTCCCATCACTATCCTTAATCACATTATCACGAAATAGATTAATCCCAGCATCATATATCAACGGTAATCTATTCTCTTTAGAATAAACCCTATCCAAATACATCAACACATCACTAATCATCCTCATTGACAAAAGATGGTCTTCCCAATGGGACGCCACTGCTTTCAACAGCTCCACTTTCTGAGCGTTATTACTCACTGGTTTAGCCAGTAATTGATCCCTAATAGTGTATAAATGTGAACTAACCAGTTCCTTAACAGATTCATACAACTGTTTCCCATATTTCCTCAACACTAAGTTATACGACCTTCTGTACAGCTCTTCAAACGAGAGTGAGCTGGCATTCTTCAGTTGGATCTGTGTCAATGCATCAGCCAAAGATTCCCATGATTTCTCAAAGTCAACTTCACCTGCAAGACTCTGTTATAGTTAGTAATAATTCACTTGTAGTTGTCGTAAAAACACTCACTTTCTTCGGTGCCCTGATCCTGTTGCGTCTCTGGCCATTAGTGAGCATCTTGCTGGAGATAATGGCTTGTGTGAAGGTCTTTATACTAATTTATGTTGAATTTACTACTAATTTAATCAATGAGTATTAATTATGCCAAAATTGCACACCCAGACACCAAATAACCTGAACACCAATAACCCAGACACCAAAAATTCAAAAAAATCAACAAAAAAATAAAATTAAATAAAATAAAAACAGTCTAATGGTAACAATAAAGAAGTAAATATTGCTATAAAATGTCCTCTGACGTGCTTGAAGTGCTGAGTCTCGACAAACGCGACCAGCCAGTGACGAAGAAACAGCGTGTTGAGTCGCAGCAGAAAGCGAAACCCTTGACGGGGATCAACAGGGAGTTGTATGAGTTATTAGGACAAAACACGCCTCCTGTTCCAGTGAGAAACCAACAGAAGTTCAAAGACAGATTGAACGCATTGGCTCGTCCTTCTTCTTGGTCGTGGGTCAGTTTCAAGAACGGTGCGAGAAGTGATGGATTGCAGTTGCATCATTGGGTTAAAGGTTCTAAAGAGGTTGTTGAAGCTAATGAAGTGCCTTATAAGTTCGAGAAGTATAATGTTAAGCTAAATATTCCTGTTTTCAGTAAAGAGGACTATGAGTTGTTTATTGAGGATGTTAAAGAAGCTGATGTGGTTGAAGAAGTTGAAGAGAAGGAGGATGAGATTGTTGAAGATGTTGATGTTAAAGAAGATGGGAAAGAAGAAAGTAAAGAGGAAGGGAAAGAAGAGGGAAAAGAAGAGATCGTTGCTGAGAAGAAGGTTGTTTATGAACCATGGGATTATCAAGAGACACAATATCTTTTTGAATTGAGCTCTGCTTTTGATTTAAGATGGGTTGTTATTCATGATAGATATTCATATGAAGGTAAAAATCGATCATTAGAAGAATTACAAGAAAGATTTTATTCAGTTTGTCAAAGGATCTTGATTCATGAAAATGAAGTTGATGAAAGTTCACAAAATTCAAATTTAATAAGTAATTTAAATTTCAATAAGAATAAAGAAATTTCAAGAAAACAATATTTGAATAGATTATTAGATAGAAGTCCTGCAGAGATAGCCGAGGAAGAATCATTATTAATAGAAGCAAAGAAATTCGAAGTTGCTGCTAAAAAGACCATTTCTGAAAGATCTGCATTATTACAACTATTAGATTCACCACAAGCTTCAGGTTCAATTAGTCAATATTTAACATCACAAGGTTTAACTCAACTTTACAATTCATTAATGACTGAAAAACGTAAAAGAAGAGTTGATTCACCAGCACCTGAGAATCCATTAACTGCATTGAATGAAAAAATTAAACAACAACAATTATTAAAACAAAAACAATTACAACTTGAAAAAATTGAATTACAAAAAAAAAGAAAAGAAAATCCAATTTATGCATTATTATCAAAAAATTTAACACCTGAAGAAGAAGAAGCATTTGGTTTGAAAGTTCATAGTGAGAAAATCTCATTAGGTGTAACTTTAAGATCATCAAAAGTTACATCATATAAACAAGGTGTACAAACGAAAATATCAGGTGTCTTGAGTGAATTAGGATTAGGTAAAAAACCAATAATGACAACTGAAAAAGTTGTTAAAAAACAAGAAGAATTATTGAAAACTATTAATACAATGTTGGATTTGAAAAGACAATTGGATAAACTTGATGCAGAATCTAGAATTTTGAAATGAAATAATGAATTAATTAACTTATACGACCCTTTTGCTTTTTTACTACTACTACTACTACTAGTACTACTATTTTTTTTAAGGTTCATAAATAAATAAATTGTCTCTTATACATCTGTATACAAATCATCATTCTCATGATCAATCAATTCAACAAACTCATCAAAGGACTTCTCCATCATGATAAACAATTGATCCATTTGATATTGTTTCCCATCATTTGTTAAATTCGCTTTTATTATCATATCTTTAATGAAAACGGGTGCATTTATCAAATATTGAGGATGTTGTTGTGATGCATAGTTATTAAAAAGGACGTTCCTTGATAAGAATGGGACTATTAGTTCCATAAACACGGATAAATCATTCGTTCCGTTCAATAACAAATAAAGTTGTTTTAAGATTTTGAATATGTTGATTAATGTTAAGGTTTCATATTCGATATATTTGGAGTTTCTATCAGATAGTATGAATTGAAATAATGAAACAGTTTTCAAAATGCAATAAAAATCAACATTTGTGAAATTTTTTTCAACATTAATCGTTTCTAATAAAGTTTTTGTGATTTCATTAATCAGGATCCAACAAGATGGTAAAAATTTTAATAATTCAACATGAATTGAAAAAGCACAACATAAACCATATATCTTTGAATCTGATATTTGTTCAGATATGGCAAACCTTTTAGAATTGGTTTTCAAGATAACATTAATGAACATTTCTGTAAAATTAAAAGATCCAGTTATTGTTGAAATTAATTTCATTTCAATCATTTTCATATTTTCTTGAATTCCATTCTTGAAATCAATTAATTGTGTCTCTTCTAAAGATGATGTGTTTCTAGATATCTTCAACTCATTGCATAATTGATTAAACGCATTTGATTCTTTAATGTATTGAAGTCCATACATATTAATGAATTCAACAACCCTTTTTGCATATTCTTTATAAACAAGGTCTGGTTTTTCTCTCATTGATAAATCATATTCAAGTTTTAAAAAATTTATAATTAATGAAATGTATCGTGATGTTGAATTTAATGAATCACCTTTCAATAAATTTGAAATTATATTGATTGTGATTTGAAGTTTATGAACTTTAATAGACAGACTCATTGTGTTGAATAGTTCAACATCTGCTTTTTCTAATCTTTTCAAGAAAATATCCAAACCAACAGGTGTGTTTCTCTTGACTAAGTTCTTAAGCAAACAAGTAATGAATGTATCTTTCTCTAATTTATAAATCTTGACACCTGAATGTGATAAAATATAACTGAATATGAAAACATCATTTGAAAAATTATTAAAATGAATCAATCTACTCCAATTCTCTAATCCATTCCTTACCAAGAATCCAGATATGAAACACCATAAGTTGGGGAATATAGTTGAATTTATATCACCGAATGTTTTCTTAATGAACATCACTGATGATTTAGTGATTGAATTGGAAATGAAAGATTTGATTAATTCGGAAGATGTATTGATTAGATTCTCATTATCTTTGAAATTTCCTAATATCGATAATAAACTTTCTTGTGTCTTTACTTCAAGATTATCAAAATTGATAGATTGGATGAATAATTCCCAAAGATTGAATTGGTTTGTCTTGGTAACAATTGTAAGCAAACCGTTCAGACAAGATAGGTTAGTTTCATTGTTGTTTGCCTTATTTATCAAAATCATAGTCTCAACTGCTTGAAATGCCTTTTGTAAAATCATAACAGAATGAGATTCATCAACACTTGAAATTAAATCATTCATTCTTAAATCAAGATTTTTTTTGAATGTGTATGATAATATCAAAATCATATTAATTCTATTACAAAAAAGTGAAACGTTCCAAGAATCCATTTTTGAAACAGGAAGAATCCTATCCAATAACCTCAATGATAGATCAGCCCCTGAAGAATAATCCAACAATAGGTTCAGGTAGATGTTTAGACTAGAGTCCTTGTTCAATCCATTCCTCATGGAAAATATCACAGGGTATGTATTCTCACCTTGAAAATTATGAAATTTATTCCTTTTCAAACATTCAAACAATACAATCAATAATTTTTCATCAATTTTCCAATTGAATGAATGATTTGCAAATTGGTCGATCTTGGTGAATGTGGAATGTGCATCTTTATCATTCAGATAATTTTTATGTTTGATGATTTTTTGAATTTTATTCCATAATGGACGTTCAGGTTTGAAAAGTAAACATAATTGTTTCAAAAGATCAAGATCATTGATTGATGATTCTTCAAAAGCCTGCCATGTGGTTTCTTTTTCAACCAAAAACAACATGGAAAGTGATTCATAAAACAATAAATGACCACCTGAAAGTTTGGTTATTAAAATTGAACTATCAATAAATGAAGCATATTCGAAATAAATCTTAACAATCTCATGTGCTTTTTCTTTAAAATTGAATAGTTTCAAATAATTGTTTTCATAAATCTTGTAACAACAGTAATATAACATGTAACAAAAACTTAGGTAAAAAAATTCAACATCTTTAATTTGTCCTTTTGTTCTTATATGTGCATCCACTTGAAATTTAAAATCATCAATCATACTTATTAAAGACTTGACTTGTCCCGATTCAAGAAATGAACAGAATTCAATTATATCCACTAGTGAACCAATCAAATTCTCATTAGTCATGTTTCTTATAGCTGATGCACTTAATAAAAGATTGAAAACTTTTTTTAAAGATTCTTGAAAATTGGAATTTATTTTGGAAAAAACAATCATTTTTGAACCAACTATTATTCTGTAATCCCTCTTTATTTCAACTCTATCATTCGTAAATAGTCTCTTGTATGCTTCTGAATTAGTGAATAATGTTGTGAATTTCGATGGAATATCCTCTGATAGATTTTGAGGTAATGGTAAAATTCTCTCTTCTGAAGATGTGTTGAATGAAGGTTGAACTTTTCTCTTAACAATTGCAAATTTATCACCTTCTCTTTCAGAGACAATAGTTGAAGTTAAACCAGATCTTGGAAGTTCAAATTTAGAACTTGGTGGTAATGAGAAAAATTTCTTCTTTACCTTTGCTGGTTTTGATTGTCTTTTTGGATCTTGTCGGATTGAAGATGGTAGTCCATTATCTTCAAAATCAATTGAATAGTCATAAAGTCTTGATTGTAGCGTGTGGTCATTAAACGCTTTTTTTTTTCTAAAACTTTTCTCTCTAGGGACTTTGGGTTTTGTATTTGAAGCTCTATGAGTTCTTGGTTCTCCCAATGAACGAGGTCTTGATTGTTTGACTGTGCTTCTTCTTTTGAATTTTGAAGTTTTTGGTTTATTAGTTCTTGAACCTCCAGTAAGCATATAATCAATACCTGAAATTCCATCTTCTTCAATATCTGAGTTATTATCAAGATTAGACTTGTAAAATTTCATTTCATGAGATTCATCGGGGTCAAACATGATTATATCATCGTCTTTATTCTTGGATAGTTCATCCCTTTGAGAGATTTGAATTTGACTTTGTATTATCATTGGAGTTGATTGTGAGTTACCTGAGTCTTGACCATTATAGAGATCTCCCATGTCAATAGTTTCAATATCTTTAGAAGAAGAAGGTTCATCATCTGGGACTCGGAATTCATTCTCCAAGTTGGACAAAGATACGTTTGTAGCATGTTTTTTCTTTTTAGCTAAACCGATTCTTTCTTCTTCAATGATTTTTCTTTGTCTTTTGGATGCATGTGTTGATTTTGTTTGATTCAATGCAAAAAACGATTTGGGAAGCTTTGAACCTTTTGAAAGAGCGTCTAAACCGTGATATGTTCTTCCTTTAACTTTTACCGTTTGGTCGATATCACTGTCACTTTCACTATCACTATCACTATCAGTCTCGCTCTCACTTTCACTATCACTCTCATCATGCTGATTCTCTTGACTTTCGTTTATGACGATTCTTTTCCTTCTTTTGGATTCATCTGCATTATCTTCTTCAGACGAAGCTTCTGAATAGTTATTGGGAAGCTCTGTGAAGTGTCTTTCAGAATTAGTTGTTGATGCTTTCTCTTTCTCCTTCGGTTTAGTACTAGAGGGGACTTTACCACCACTGAGATAGTGCCGCAGAGTTCCATTGTGGTAATGCTCAATCAGATCTGGGTTGTTCTTGACTATATTGGTTGCACTTTCTGAAGATATCTTGAGTATGTATGCGACAGAGTCGATGGTGAAGATGTGCTGCTGGTGGAAGGAGATGTTTCTTCTTCGGAGTCTGGCTGTATGAACTGGTGTGTTGTTTGCCTGGAGTGTGCTGTTGATGAATCGCAGTAGAGACGCGTTCAGTGTGTTCTGTTTGTTAGTATAAGCTCATCACATCAATAGAGAAGTTACTCACTGTCTGTTTGGGCACTCTGCCCTGCCGCAGCTGTCGCAGTATGAGTTCAGCAGAGAGATCGTCGGCGGAGAAGTCCGATCCCTCCGAGTCTGAGACTTCCATTATATCTATTATTTGTTTATTTATTTATTATTTGTTATTGTTTATTATTTGTTGATCTATTTATCTATTCTACTATTAAACAATGTCCAAACGCCAATCGGTGGGTACTACAACTACTAATACTCTTTACAGTACTAACTCTATAAAGATGAGCACCATCGAGTCGAGTGTGACGCGTCTCCTTGTCGCCACCAAGCGCTTACTAGAGAGTCTCACACAGTGGGCGAAGTTAACAGCCAATGAGAGCGATGTTTCAGACGCGTACGTCCACCTGGGAAACGAGTTCAAGATCGCGTGCAGAGCGTTCGCCGGTGCCGGTGTCGATGTGAGTGACTTGGGGGATGTCCCACAGTCTTTGCGGACCGTTTTGGAAGAAGCGCTGGGTGAAGCGCCGTCACAGGAGTCTTTGGATAAGTTCTTGCCTAATATCAGAGAGATTATCGTTACTTTACTGCAGAACTTGAAGGTGAAGCAGGGCATTGCTCGCAGTTTGAAAGAGAACAAGTCCAGAGAGAGTCTTAAGAAAGAGAAGAGCGTTCCCTCTAGAGCTCCAAGTGTCTCCACTCCACAGAGACACCATCCAGTCATTAATGAGACTGATAATACAGTCGAGTCTGAGAAGACACTCGACCCAGTCAAGTCAAGTACAAACACAGCACTCAGTCAGCTACAGAAAGGAGACTCTTTACAACGTCGTGCCTCAAGAAGATTCTCTGCTTACCAGTACGCTAAACTCACCAGTTACTCACCTGGTCGTGATCCTGACCTTCCTGATCACTCTGTTATTGAACGCAATAGAAGCGTTCGTAAATCAAGTCCATTGAACAACAAGATTCAGAATGTGGTTGAAGAACAAGATGATAAAGAACTCAGTATATTCTTAAAGATTGATGAAAGGGTTAAGAAATGTACAATTTCAACACCTATTTCATTCACTGCTTTACGTTTATTATTCGTTGAAAAATTCGCATATTCACCAGGTTCTGGATCATTTCCTGAAATTTACATCCAAGACAATACAAATAACGTTTCATATGAATTAGAAGAACATTTGTTTGATGATGTTCAAAATGGTTCAATTATTTCACTTAATGTTAATAAAAATACTGAAATTCTTGAACATTTGAAAAAAAATATTGATGAATTGAAATTATTACAAGATAAGAAACATGATGAAATTATTCAAACTACAAAAAATTATATTGATGAATCAAATGAAGGTGTTTTAAAGAAACTTGAATCTGTTTTAGAAACATCAGCTCCTCCTATCACTACTGAAAAACCAATCACAACAACTGAACCTGAAAAAAAATCAACACCACAAAAATCAAAAAGAAGTTCTTACCTAATAGGCGACATGTCTGACATCTTGGATATTCGTCATGAAATATCAGTCATTAAACAGATCAATTCCACCAACACAAAGAGTTTCACAGATTCAATCGAACATATCCTTCATAAAGTTAAAGAATTCAAATCATTATCATTGGATACATCAAAATCACCAAATCGTACATATATGAAAGAATCTCATGGTAAATTATCAAAAGATTCAGATGAATTATTAACTAAATTTGATGATTTACAAGACTTGGTTGAAGCATTAAGAAAAGATGTTGCACAAAGAGGTGCAAGACCTTCTGAAAAACAATTAGAATTCGTTGATAAACAATTACAAGATGCACAAAGGGGACTTGATCGTATAGTTTCATATATTTCAACTGAAAAACCAAATTGGAAACAAATTTGGGAAAGTGAATTAGATACAGTTTGTCAAGAACAACAATTTTTAACATTACAAGAAGATTTAACATTTGATTTAAAAGAAGATTTAGAAAAGGCAACAGAAACTTATAATTTAGTTAAAAATGTCGTTGATGAACAATCAAAAAATCCAAAATTTAAACAAACTTCATTACCATTAACTGAACCTGGAACATTACCAAATTTAAGAGATGCTTTATTATCAGAAGTTGAAGCATTAAAACCAAATCATGAAAATAGATTAGAGGCAATTGAACGTGCTGAAAAATTAAGAATAAAAGAAAAAGAAATGGAATTATTAAATGGTTTTGAAGAAGAATTAGGTGGGTTTGTTGAAGGTCATAAATTGAAAAAAAGTGGTGGTATTGAAGAAGTTGAAAGAATTCGTCGTTTGAAAGATGAACAGAATTTAAGAAGTGCATTCCCTCCTTTGTTTTAGTATAGTCTAGTTCAAATATCATACTTTTTACTACAATAATGGTAACTGTAACGATAACAATAACAATAACAACCTCTTTATTTTTCTGATGCTTTTATCTCCGGAAAAGTCCGTATCAGTAGTATTCTTCTGAAAAGAATCTTCAATTGTGGAATAAACTGTGAATTTGTACTGAAGGCTCGTATCTTTCAGTTTAGTTATATCAGACCTAATACCAGATTTCAAAGGATTAATGACATTTTATAACTCAAGTTTATGCCCTTTGGCTTTTTTGTATTTTTCTCGGTTTTAATTTCTTTTCTCCGAATCGTTATTTAAGATTTAAAATAGTGGTTTCAACGAAGAAGCGGATCAGAGTTGAGAGCATTTATCAGCTTAAATCTCATGAGATTAATATTATCGGGTTTAATCACCGTGAGATGAGTTTATTATTGTAATTGTTGTGTATTTTTTTCGAAATTTATCATACTACATCTGGAGTAAATTTTTAATTATTTATTCAAAATTTTATTCAATTC
Organism: Gotozyma montana; assembly: GCA_003706615.3. Classification (NCBI taxonomy): domain Eukaryota; kingdom Fungi; phylum Ascomycota; class Saccharomycetes; order Phaffomycetales; family Phaffomycetaceae; genus Gotozyma; species Gotozyma montana. The sequence continues at coordinate 300,766 of PPLU03000014.1, forward strand.
ATTTTTAAGAAATTGAATATGATTTATAAATCTTGAATTTCTTTTTGATAAATCTTTTAAAAAAATAGATATTATTAATCTTTTAATCTCATTTGATTGTGATTCATTAATAACCCTTTTAGATACAATTTTTAACGTTTCTTTAATAATATCATTCAAAAATTTCTTAAATCTGTTAAGTGATGCTTCAACATTTTTAACATTGAAATAATAAGATTCAGTTGTACACTCAACAATAACTGAAATTTGTTTCAAAACAGTTTCAAATGAATTGATTTTCAAATCTAATGTGTTGTAAGATAATCTCATTTTCAAAATAACAATCAATTTTTCAACAATTTTCTTATGTGAACTGGAAACCGTTGAACTGAAAACACTTTTATCAAAATCTTTAATCAAATCAAGATTAACAGTATCAATTTTAAACCCACAAAACGTAACCATCCCAACATCTTCTTTATAACTTCCTAAACTTGAAAAATTAACAACTGTTTTCAAATGATTAATAGTAACTCCATACTCAGGCAATCCATTAACCAATAATTCTTTAGATTTACCAGTCAATGAAGGATCTATTGATATAATCAAAAAATCATCAGCAATCCTCAAAATTATGGAATCAGTATCCCCTAAAAATCCAAACTTATCATCAATAAGTCTATCGTATACTATATCACAAAATAAACTGGAATGATGAAGACCTTGAAAAACACCAGTTTTACGGTAATAATACCTACCTGAAACTTTTGTTAATGAATTGTTCAATTGTGATTTCGTAACGTTTAATATCTCTTTACCACGTATGCTTTCAGTTTTGGATTTACCAGCATTTAAAAGTTTGAAATTCCCAATAGATACTTCATTGCCAATATTTTCATTGTTTTTCAAATAGGTAACCCTTTTACCCATACTTGAAGTCAGATCAAATTTAGTGCTTGAACAAAAATAATGAATCGTTTCCTCATCTAACAAATCAGAAAGTACATCAGCAACTTGATCTTTCCTTAAATTGTCATAACATGCTTTAACATCAAACTTAAGAAAATATAATTGAGGAATTTCACCAAATTTATTCAAAAGTTGTTGCTTGAATTCACCAATTCGTTTAGGAACACCAGGCATCGATGTTATCCTTGGAAATTTGGAAGGGATAGCCAATCTTAACTGATTTACAATCCTCTTAGATGGTCTAATTTCAGAATTAACCATGTTCATATAGGAAAATCTTTCAGAAGCAGTAGTTCCTTTCAAAGGAGTGTTAATGACTCTGAAATCATTAGATTTCTTGGGCATTACTCTGAAATTAGATATGACTCTGTTAGAGGTACCATTTTGAATATTCATTTGAAATTCATCGGATTCAACCAAAAATTCTTTTAAATATTGATCAACGAATGGTTTAGAGATACGATCCCAAGTCTTATGATGGAAATAAATCAATTCCTTTGATGAAGAGATGTGAGTGACATGGAAAAATGAAGCAATTATCTTGGTGAAGAATTTTCCGAATAACCAAGATATGAATAATTTTAAGAGTTTTTCTCTCTTATTGAAATCTTGTTTGTTGATATTCCCATCGTAAGTTTTCCCTAACCAACTGATATCTTTGATTTTAATATTCCCAATGCAATTGGAGAGCGTGATTTTCGTTCCTTTGGGGCCAAAGATCAACTGGGAAAGACATCCAAAAATTTGAGATTTGTTATGTGTTGAACCATAAACACCTCTTGGAAATATTTTATCAAAAACAACAGTGCAGAACTTAACGACACTTTTCTTTGCAATAACAAGCTCCAGATTATCTTCATACTCAGATTTCTCCTGACAGATATTATACAAAATTGCAGAATAATCCAATTCTTGATGATTTCTAATAATCTTTGTACAAAGTTTCAAGAATGGTTTATGCCTTTTCAAGACTTTTCTCTCATTTTTAAGAGCAGCGTATTCATTTTCAAATATTTCCTTCATCAATCCAAGCCTGTCTGACGTGATTGGATTCAACATCTTCACTTGATACTGTCTCTTGTATAAAATCCTATCTAGACTAAAAGCAGCTCCTTGTGCAAATGGCGAGTATGTTCTTTCAACAGAAGGTCCAAACACATGAACATACGACGAATTCTGCTTTAAAAACCCTGAATGATTCAAAAGTATATCACCAATTTGATCTTTCCCAATTGACGAATAGATTTTCCTCCAAGCAGCAGTATTCAAATAAACGGAGCTAATATTGGTACTCTTGTTATAGTAATTAGAATCAACGGCACCTTCTCGCGTCATTTTGTAACCTTGGACCAAAACATTATCGTCTCTCTTATTCTCTAGTAAAATCGCTCTGCAATGGCTCAACACTTCACCCAAAGAAGACACACTGGAGTTGGAACCAAACTGAAGTGGTGTCTCATGAGACGGAAATAAGTATAGATTCAGCAGCAGCTCAGAAGTCTCTGAATCGTCCAGAAGAGAATCAACATTAGTGTTGTAGTTCTGTTCAATCTGATGACGGAGCGAGATCAGACTCATGTCATTGTAAAATTGTGAGTTTTATTCTTGTTTTTGTGGTTTGTTTTGTTTACCTTTTTGAATGTTTTTTTTTTTCTTTACAAAAATTTTGATGTTGATGCCATTTTTGTGAGTTTATCATTTCTCTCTTCACATGGTGAAAAAAGCTGAGAATAAGCTGAAGATCGATTTCCTGAACTGTGTGATCGAGGATAAGTTGCTGCAAGTCAAAAATCACGATTTCCAGAACGAACTGAGCCTAATTAACACTTGGACAATAACCATTCCTGCTCAATCATCAAAGAAAGTACTTGGTCTGATACGGAAATACAGTTCAGATGATCCAGTCTCTCTAACGCATTTGAAGAAAATACAGAAAATCAACGAGACTCAACTTTGTTTGATCCTCTGCAGTGAATCATATCTGAACAAAGATCAAATCGCAGAACAATTGGAGTCTAATAAGATATCGTTCCAAGATCTGAGACTACAACCGGTTCCCCAAGGTTATCCATCTACAAAAGAACTTGCTGTTGAATGGAGTAAGATATGGCCCTTGTTATGGAAAGGGAACCCTAATGATCAAATTTTAAATGACGTTAAAATCGATATCGAAATAGTCAAGTCACATCTACAATCAATAACAGATCTATCCTCTAGTATAGAGTCAACATTACCTATATGCACAGCAATAGTGGATCCAGAAACGAATAGAGTAATAAGTTTGAGTGCCGATGAACGACACGATCATCCATTAAATCATAGCATCATGAGATGCATTCAAGATGTCGCCTTATATGAACAAGAAAGAAGAAAAACTTGCACAAAAGAAGAACAACACTATCTTTGCGACAACTATCATGTATATACCACACACGAACCATGCACTATGTGCTCTATGGCATTAATTCATTCAAGAATATCAAGATTGGTTTATCTAAGGCGAATGCCAGATACTGGCGCTTTGAATCCAAAATCTGGTGAAGGTTATGTCATCCAAAACCATAAGCTATTGAACTCAAGCTTTGAAGTTTGGGAATGGCTAACTGATGAGTTCACTGTTAAGGATATTGATAGCAGTTTGAATGCATAAGGGATCGCCCTTCAGCTTGAATCTGTAATGATTTTCTTGAATTCTTGTATATTTTCTAACAACTCCTCGATAGAATCTTCACTGTAGTCAGTGTCAGATGGCTTTGTGTATATGATACTGCTGAGTTCATCGTTGACGTTTTTCAAGTTTTCTAAGCTTTTCTTGTACTCTTGTTGAACAGTCTGTTCTTCTGATTCCAGCAGATTTAGAATTAGATCTAGTTTTTCATTTATCTCAGACATGGAAGATTTATCATGTCTGCTCTTCATTTGAGTCACTTTGAGCGCGTTTTTCCGCATCTGTGCTTCATTTCTCTTGATAACTGCTTCTTCTATGTTTTTGAGCCTTTCTTTATGGAGTTTGTTTAAATGTTTGTAAACCGCCTTTATCAATGGTGGTGAAGTTCCTTTTGGAAAGAACTTGACGAATCTTTCCTCATTGATAATATCGTCTAGCTCAGCACGATCCAAGAAGAAGTTTAGTATCAGCTCTTGTTCAGTTGTCATCTTGCTGTTTATTCTTTGTTGATCTCAAAAGGTAAACAAAAAGATCTTCATGAAAACGCGAACGTAATTATGAGCCATGGTCTTTTAATAATGGACCACATAGAGCATATTAAGCTCATTTTGAGTGTTTATTGAGCTCTAATTGGTGGTTGATTTGGAGTCTGATAGTGGGATTTTACTAGATTTAAGGTAGATTATCATTACTGTATTGTTTTCCAATAACAAGGCAATGAATAATCCACCAATTGATCTTTTGATCTGTTAATGATCACAATGCCTTGATCACTTGATGCCGGTTTTGATCTCAGTCTGTTGACTTCCAAATATTCCCTTGTTCCCTTTCAAAATGTTCAAAAATCTAGCAATCAATTTAGCCAATATAAGAGCAAAATATCTAGCCTAATAGAAATCAAGTCATCGACATCACAAAATTCAACAGAGGTTGGAAATCGTTGATGGCAATTCATTCCGATAACTGATGGCAGTTATTCCCTATCTCATCCTGATTTATCGACGAATGTTAATGATCAAAATAAAACGATACAAGTTCAAGTTCAAAAAATTGTGTGTGAACTTGTTTTTGTACTCATAAAAAAATTGTGGGAACAACCACAAAACCAAATTCCACTACTTACTACAAATCATGAATGATCGAGTATCTTTTTCATCTTTTTATATTACTAAGATCAGTAAATTCATTCCCTAATCAACATACCTTCTCTCATCGTTTCTAGGTCTTCCTCTTCTTCTCTTAACACCATCATCCACTCTCATTGTCTCTCTCTTCATTCTTCTGATGTTTCTCTCTTTTTCAATCTCTCTCTTCTCAATCTCCCATTGTGACAACTCTTCAACGAATGGAACCCAGTTAGCGCCCAAGGTTTCATGATCTAATCTAATACCACCTTCATGGCCAAAAGCTGACTGGTTAACAATCTCCTGAGGAAGCTTACCGTCCACGCAGTTTTTCTTCAATTTCAATATCGTTTCATGTAATGTATGTGCAATTGCTGCTAAGAACTCAGGAGATAATCCAAGATCCATCACAACGTATTTGGCAAACAACTCAGGTGAAACAGTGTCATTCGTTAGATCCCATTCGAACTTGTCTTCATAAAGATTCTTATCTAGGTTGCACGATAGACTGATGATGACGTGGATGTCTATGTCTTTTGGTAGTTTGATGGTGACTAGGTTTGTGTATTCTTCAATCTGTGATCTAAGAGAGTTGGCAATGGATGTTTGATAATGGGTTGGTAGTTCCATGTCTTGACACGTTATTAGAGCGAATTGTTCAGGTGTGATCAGACTCTCATTCAAGTTCCACATGAAGAAGTCTACAACCCTGTTGGAATTGTACTCCAGATCAATTCTGATAGGAATCAGTATCTCCTCTGAATTGCTATTCAAATTCAAGTCGTACTCTGAGAAGTTGATGTGTTTGGTCTTGTTGGCAAGTTTCCCCTGTTTTCTCTGCAGTGCCTCTGTGTTTCTCGACACCGATCTGTTATACGAGTATCCACGTTCTTCATACGTTTCATCATCATCATCAAAGTTGAGGTCCTCGTACTCAGCGTAATTCACCACTGTCTTCGCTCTCTTCGTGGCTCTTGTTGGTGCAGCTGAGATGTGCAGTGCTGTACCATCTTCCTTGATTCTGTTGTGGAAGTTCGTGGACAGAGCCTGTGGGAACAACGGTTTCTCCATTATAATTTCTATTTAATCTCTCTTTATTTATGTTGTTTACTTTGTAAATTTCGCCCTAAAGAAAATCATAAATTCGCGAACACTAGGCGTAAATTTCAGAACAAGCGGTCACAGAGTTGCGCGTATGAGTTAAAGAAAAATTTTCGTCGAATTTTTTTCTCTTCAGAAATTTTTTCCTCAGCACATCGAAATGGCTTTCACTGACTTCTCCAAAGTTGAATCTATCAAAGAATTGAACACCTTGTTGGGTTCTCAATCATACGTCGACGGGTAAGTCTTTGCTGCTTTTACCATGGAGCCTCACGTGGCCTTCCAATTAAATTATGACTGTGTGATCTTTACCTAAATGATGATTCAAATTGGTCCGTGTTTATGAGGTGGAGTTCAAGACCACTGCATGAGTATCAAACCCATTCAAGTTTCACTTTTCCTGATTATAGTGTTTAGATCCACATGTCTTTTTTATTGGAAATGGTACAGATTGAAGTGACTGTATACTAACTTATTTCCAGTACCAACGCTACTCAAGCTGACGTTGCCGCATACAAAGCTTTCCAACAAGCTTACCCAGCTTTCACCAGATGGGTCAACCACATTGCTTCTTTCGCTGAAGACTTTGAATCTTTACCAGCTGCTACCTCTGCTCCAGCTGCTGCCACTGAAGAAGATGACGAAGATGTCGATTTATTCGGTTCTGATGACGAAGAAGTCGATGCTGAAGCTGAAAAATTGAAACAACAAAGATTAGCTGACTACGCTGCTAAGAAAGCCTCTAAAGGTCCAAAACCAGCTGCTAAATCTATCGTTACTTTAGATGTCAAACCATGGGATGACGAAACTGATTTAGAACAATTATTAGCTAACGTGAAAGCTGTTGAAATTGAAGGTTTAGTCTGGGGTGCTCACCAATGGATTCCAATTGGTTACGGTATCAAAAAATTACAAATTAACTTGGTTATCCAAGATGAATTGGTTTCATTAGATGACCTACAAGCCGCTATTGAAGCTGATGAAGATCTTGTCCAATCTACCGATATTGCTGCTATGCAAAAATTATAAGAAGTTTGATACTCTTTAAACTCTGTTTATGATTAATTTTACGTTTTCGTTTCTTTCTAGTATTAAATTCTTTGTATTGTCTATTAAACCACTAAGAAATCAATTCCTGATTCAAGCCATTCTTTACTAGCCAAGATGTTTTCCCAAGTTTTACCAGTTTTCCAACATTCTTGAGCGATGTTATCAATGGTGCTTATGGTGCCCATTTTGGCTTGACTATATAAATCATCAATGAATTGTTTGAAATTAGATCTTTGATAATCGGTCTCACAAACACATGCAATTGTGAAGATTGGCCATACCATTTGAGTGACTAATGGTGATGTTCTCTCCATGCTATTATAAGTTGAAATGAATTCATTGATAAATCCATGAATTGTGGGTTTGGACTGGGGGTTTAGTAGTCTATAAAGATTGATCAAAACTGCTAAAGCCCAACACTGTGCACATTTTAGTCTTATTTGATATTCTTCTTCTGAAATATCTGGTGTTAAAACAACATAGTTCCGATAGTTCAAAAGATCTGTACGAATTGATTCAAAAGTTGAGTTCAAAGTAGTCAGATCCAACTGAGCTCTTGATCCGTTTGCAGAGTCTTTAAGTTGTTTTCTAACTTTACAAAATCTTGAAATGCAAGTGAATATTTCACCAGGACATCCCATTAACTTGGTAGTAGAAGAAGGACTATCCTTAGTTCCATACCACGTATCCTCACAATATGGTAGCCTGCAATCTGGGGAAACAACTGCTGTAATTGTATCAAACCATGACAGATTTGCAACCAGTATAGAACTTTCATCAATTGTTCCTAAGTAATTACTAAAAGAAGAATCTTTCACAATGGCAGCAAAAAGTTCGAAAAAAGTTCTAACTAAAGCACTTCTTCCTGATTCAACAATACTGAAAAGAGAATGAACATGAATCAGCAAAAGTATCACAAAAAAATTCGAACGTTGTTTTTCAATTGGTTGTTTCTTCAAGTTTTTAACAATCATATCAACATCCAAAATGTTATCACCAGGATCGTTTATTTCCGATTTCCCTCTAAGATATCCTATCAAATATTCCATCGTATTGTTTATATGTGCCATTCCATGAGTATAGAAATGTTTGGCTCCTTTTTGCTCATATAAATGAATGCAACTCAATGCAATGAAACATGATTTAGAAACCTCAAAGTCACAGTATTTCAAAGCTAGTTGAGGCCAAGGTGATGATGGATGTGCATCAAGAAGGGGAAGCAGCTTCTTGAAAAAATGTTTTAGCATCATATTCTCTTCAAAATCAGATATCGTGACATTATCTTCATTGATATCTGCAGTACCTTCTTTTTCAAAATCGTTCTCTAACAATTGTTCGTTCCCAATTGGTTCAATAGACGTTTTAAGATCGTTCAATTCATTGAAAAGTGGAAACGAATCAGGTTGATCTATTAAAGTTGGAAACATGTCTTGAAGTATGTGAAATTCTTGAATCAAAGATCCAAGTTGAGGATCAACTGCTGAGGAACCTTTAGATTCTTGGTTTTTAGATTTTGAATTTTGTTTAGAGTTAATATTATCTTCATTCCCTATTGGTTTGGGAGTTTCTGTGGTCTCATTATAGCTATTATCAGTCTCACTCTTTCTCCTTAGTGAAGTCGGCAATTCAATTTCTTTCCTTTTAGCCAAACTCTCTTTTAATCTAGGTCTACCTCTAAAACCATGGATCATCTCACCTTTATCGTTCAATGATATACCATTTTTCTTGTTTCTACTATCATCCACATCGAATGAAAGCTTGAGACCATATCCTTCACAGTCTCTACCAGTAGAAACACAATTCTCACACGCAGGTTTAGCCTCATCGCATTTTCTTCTTCTGTAAACATAATTGGTTAGCTTCTATAATTGTCAAGCTCAAGAAATTAAACTTACCTTTTCTTACATGTCCAACAACCTGTTCTGACTCTTTTGATCTTGCCCATTGTATGGAATGCAGCAGAATTGAAGTTCAACTAACGGTATATTCTTTCCTTATGAAAAGTTCAACTCTTCAAAAAAATTTAAATGCGCATTGTTTCTGTCACATAGATAAGGAAAAACTAAACGGACCAATCAAAAGTTGTCGCAAAAAAAATTAAAACGTGGAATTTGACTCAAAAACTAAAATAAAGTCAGGCTGTATTTACTATCACTCAATTATGAGGATTCCAGACCATGGTATTTCCCTTAGATGTTGTTCAATTGACTAACGCATTGCTAAAAATATAATCTGGAAATTTTATCCTATTATAGTAACTTTCCAAATATGGGTGTTTTCGCACTTTATTATTGGAATCGTTCTGCATGTCAGTAGTAGAACAGTAGTAAGAACGTTTCTGGAGTTGTCATTTACTTGAGATTAATCCAATACAACCACTAAAAGGTCACTACTTAGTTATCTTATATTAGCTACTGCTGTTTCTTTGTTCTGTTTTTCTTCTCTTTCCAATGTATCAGATTATCTGTTGTAATTAGTACTAGACAGTAGGCACCCGTTGGAGAAAAAATATATTGGACTCGCTGCTAGTACCGAAGTGGGTAGTGGATGAGTTATATAAGTACCCGAGATAATAAAGCATGTAACAAACTATACACCACTGGGCCCATATTACCTAAAGAAAGGTTTTTGAAAGGATGATATATAGTTCGAGTCCTAAATTCATAGGGCAACTTAATTTATCATCCTATATCTCAGACAAATGATAAACAACATGACAATGTACCAAATAGCCAGTTAACTTTCAGTATCTCATATCAAGATTCGATCCGACTGGATCAAACACTTCATAATTAAGATTAGGTAGGTATTTGAATGATAGTAAGCTTTACCAGGCAGTTCTATTTTAAACAATTTGCACGTTTAAACCCTGGTTTAGGGTAATTTGGGGATATGATATTACCAGAATATCACGGCTTTATCATCTTTAACATCACCCAAACTTCAAGCAAGACGCTGCATTCACAACCGAATACATATCGTGTATTATTTCAGATAATTTCTCTGAAGTCTGGGTAATTAGGTTATAGCCAGCATTGCACGGGAGGATTGACGCAGCTAAAATGAATTGACTGGTCTGTATAATTTCATTCAACATTTTGTTTTCAGTGTTGCTTCAAGACGGCAGAGCTCTAATTTTATCAACCAGACTGTTTCATTTCTTTGTTCCTATAGTCTCAATCATTCAGCACAATGGCCAACGGTATCAGAGGTGTAGCCAAAATCTCATTTGAATGACTTTCTGTCTTTAATCTTCGCGTGTGTTTGTTTTATTTCGCTTTTTTGTGGTTTTGGTTTTGTGGTTTGTGTTTGTTTTTGTTTTGTTTTATTTTTGTTTATGTTTTGACTTGCAAGTAGTGAGTTTATTATTTTGATTTTATCATGATCGACCAATGAACATCATAGAAAGCTTAGAATAATGAGCATACTCAATGGTCGAATTAAATATACCAGCAGTTCTCTTGACTTAGTTACAAGAACCTTTTGACAAATGTTAAACGACGCTTATGGAAAGGTGATAGTTAGATCAGCTCTATTGCAGGGCATACACGCGTCCAAATGTAGTAAATGCGAGCTCTGGCCATCTTTAGTCCTGTGTTATTCCTTAAGTTGATGATACACCCTTTGACTTTCCCACTAACCACACAATAATTCCTCGAAAGAAGTCCCAAAAAGCGCAAATCTTGGGTAATCAGCATTTCCAAACATTCCTGAGGTTAGTATTGGGGACCAAGAGTATCATATATGATGGTATATGGCTACCGCCCAAGATATGTCATTGAAACATGAGATAGAAGCTCTGTTGTGGTTTTGGAAAAAGGGGGAAAGTGAAGATTAACTTTTTTTTTGTTTTTGTGCCACCACGAATTTACTTAACAAATTGTTGTACCCACGTTTACTCATAGTGACAGCAAGAAGCTTCAAACAAAGCGCTTAGGTGCAAAACATCCATTGAGTCTACTTAAAGTTTACGAATCACTGCAATTTTGAACCTAGGTCTTAATCCGGTCTAACTTGTCTCTATTGATCCAGATTCTTCCCTCAATTGAGAGAAAAACTGGTATCTCCGCCGGCGTTTACATTGTCTTTGTGACACAAAAACAAACAAAACCAAAACAAAACAAAACAATTAATGTAAACAGGTTACAGCAACTCATCTCGATACTTCGGCGTTTGCAAAGTCGGATCTCATTAGAATTGACAGCACAGGTATCTGATGCGATGGGGTTCATGATGCACTCCACTGACCAGAAAGGATATCTCCTACTGTATTTCTCGATTTTCAATTGGTATTTCTTGTCGTATCAGAGGTTAATAATTATGGATCTGTAGTCCACTGAAAGAGATTCAGTATACTAAGGGCGCAGAATAGAAAGTTATCAACGCAATTGTTTTTTATACGCTATTAAGTTCTTTACATGAGCGGTAACTGTGATTACAAGCTAGATAAATTAGTAATGTGAACTCTGTTTCTATGGTTACCAAGCTGTTGTTGTTATGAAATTGTCTTTGTGTAACACACATTTGTTTGTTTGTTTACTTTGAAACTTTGGACCACAAAAACAAGAAAAATATAAAGGTATTTGAAAGTTTCCCACATTTTCTTCCTTTAACAATTTTCCAATTTATCAGGTTACCCCAGAACTTCAAGGCGGTTCGCCCCTCAAGAGGTCTCAGAAGTCAGGTTAAGACAACGATACCAACTACAAGTTATGAGATGCTGCTTTGGTGCTTTTGGTGTTAGATGTATTGAGATTTTTGATAGTTGTTTATCTAGTTGGTGGTGGTATTCCAAGTTTGGCGGCAAGCTCTAGAGGTATTATCAGACGTTGAGACCAGTTGAATATTACTCTATATTTTTCCAGAACAGCTCCAATCCACTCCACTCCAGCAACCAGCCCCGTTTTGATATCGAGATCTTTCTTGTCTATTTCGATCTATCGATTTTTTTTTTGCCAATTTTTGACTGAACATTCCAGGAGCTTGGTCGTTTACCTGAGATTGATCCAATGCAACCACTCAGCTTCCGGTTGGGGATAACACTGGGGAATGGCGATGATGGTAACTGCTTCTTGTTACTGTCAGCTTGCTTTGTTTGTTTTGTTCATGATTGGTGGTGACTTTACATTCTGGAGCTTGGTCGTTTACCTGAGATTGATCCAATGCAACCACTCAACTTCCGGTTGGGGATAACACTGGGGAATGACATTGACGGTACAGATTAGCTACCTGTTACTAGTATCAGCTTGTTCTGTTTGTTCTGTTCACCTTCTCTTTCCAAAGTATCTGATTTTCTGTTGTAGGCAGTAGTTTTAGTAGTCATTGTAACGTAGACAGTAAGAATTGTAAGTTGTAGGGCTGGGGATGAATGTAGCTGTCGACCGTGTAGTATTACTTGTAGTGGACTGCCTAGTACCTTCTAGGTAGTTTGCTGCTAGTACCGTACTATGTAGAGGATAGAATATATGATTTAGTTAATCTGTATATGTGTATACGTGAATAAACTGACAGGATGTACAACTAACGTGTAAATAATGTTGCATGGTTGAATAGAGTAAATGTTGTGGGTCTGCACAATCAATGTACAACTTGAATCATAAATATCATACAATAATGTAAAAACTCACACTAATATTTCATATCTCCAAGTAAAATAGCTAATTAAGGCCAGGGTTTATCAGTAGCTAGCATGAAAATAGGCCAAACGGCCACTTAACACTCAATATCCCATATTATCACTTGATCCCACTAGATCAGACACCCCAGAACCAAAACAAAGCATCGAAAAATGACAATAAGTTGATTTTTACTAGATAATTTGAGCATTCTCAATTATTTTGACTTTCCAACCTTTGATTTGAGCCACTTTGGGCAACATTATAGCACCAAAAATACTAGTCTATCAACAAATTTGCAACTCAACTATATTTGCAACTCAATATGTTCCACTTCACAGCATTTATTTCAAGTAATTCCTCAAAAATTTCAAAAATTTCTGAAAATCAACAACAACCATCGATTGAGGGACCCAATACATTTATAATAGAAACAGTAGCTCTGTATAATTGATTTAAACCTATTTACTCAATAGACTGTTGTAAATTTCCGATTTGAGATGATAAAACTTGAGTTTGAAGTATTTGTTTAGCTTTCACTGACAGTAACTGAGGCTTTTTCTTTGTTTTCCATGGCCTCAACAATACAGTACAGCACCCAGAGATATCAGCAATGTAGTTTCAATCATGATTGAGTGATTTTTGGATAATTATCTTCATGTTTTTGTGCTTTTGTGTTTTTGTGTTTTTGTGTTTTTGTGTTTCGGTGGTTTGTTTTGATGTTTTTGTGGTTTTGTGGTTTGTTTTGATTAGTTCTGTTTGTTTTGATAAAGTTTGTGGTTTGTTTGGTTTGGTTTTGTGGTTTGTTTTGACTTATGCTAGGTTACAGCAGAGTACCAAGTATAAACCCTGTACAATTGGTCTATCTTGGATGCTTTATCATTCGACCTCCTCTTTCTCTGTTAACTCTGCTTTTCTATCATTTCTTTTGATTTGGTCAGTTTTATGTTCTAACCAGGCTTAGTGTTCTGCGGATCGTGACATTTGGATGAATATCTGGTCAAGCTTGGACTAATGACGTATATGAGTACCTGATCAAGGTATTAACCTTGTTCTTGAAGTTTCAGGAAGAAGTCAGAGCCAATTAAGGTGCAAAACGCACTCAAACTGTTGGTTTTGCTGAGACCAGGAGTAGTCAATGTGGTTTCTGGACACCTACCTTCTTTTCAAGTCACTGCAATTGCTGGTACGCTCCCTGGTAAATCCTTCCCAAGTCGTACAAACATTCGTCAAAGGGGAGAACGACGTAGTTGAACAAAAATTCATGTAAACACTTGGAAATCAGCAGTTCCAAACATCCCTGAGGTCTGTATTGTGTGAAGAGTGTATCATATATGATGGTATGTCGTTACCGCCCAAGAGATACCATTGGAAGAAGGGGTGCTGGCTGTGTTGTGGTTTTGAAAACAAGGAAGAAGTGGCAAAGATTCAAGTTTTTTTGTTTTTGTGCCACCGCGAATTATTTTACCCCACCTTTGTTTGCGCGATTAATAACAATAACAGTAATGACGAAAATATCAGAACTATGTAACTTCTAGAACTCCTCGTTTGTTTTCTATTCTGTTCTAGATCATCCATATTCTCCTTAGCATGTATAGTTCACTGTTCGCAGTCACAACTTCCTGAAGGTTGCCCTAACTGGCTCCACGTGACATTTACCCTAAGTCCATTCAATTGTTACAGAAAAAAAGAATAATAGGTTTGAAACAGGGTATAATAACATGAGCAGTTAATACCTGGCGGCTAGTGTTACCAAGTAAAAAAGAGCTACTCAGAGAGCATTACACTTTTGTAAGAGTGTGAAGGGCACGAATCCTGCCTACAGCCGCCAAAGGACTGGCACCGCGTTTCATTACGATACTACTAACTGAATACTAGTGTAAAATCAGGTTCATCTATGAGTTCAAAAAACAGCGACTGATTTGCCAAAGAAATGTGGGAGATAATTTGCCGCTGAATTGTTTTTGTGGCAGTAATTCATGCTGTTTAAAGCTTTACACGTTTGTAGCACAAAGAGAAACAACAAAATGAATACCTGGCGGCTAGCTATGAGGTAAAAAAACAGCGAGATCGTTTTGCCAAAGAAAAGTGGGAGAAAACTTGCAAGTGAGCGTGCCGCTGAGCTGGTTTTGCGGTCGAAACTTTAATTGGATTTGTCCAAACTTTATTCACATGTCTGCACACACTTTGAAGACAAACCACGGAGACAATCCTAAACAATGGAGATAAAAGATGAATTTTTCAAACAATATAGCAACATAGATAGCAGACGACAAACAGGTGTCTTACTCGTTGGGCTCAGATTCAGGGAGTAACATCTGCTAAACTTGGATCAGATATGATATGTGGGAATTGGAAGATCTGCGATTTAACCGCCCAATAATTTGAACTCACTGTAAAAAATGAAACCTTATTAACAGTAAATGCCTAGCCGCCGACTTTTAAATAATAAATGTGCCTGTAGAAGAGGGGAACGCCCAACAAATGGGTCTTTGACAGCTTGGCATCATATTTTTCAGGAGTTGGGACACAAAGACGAAAAAATATAAAAGGAGAAGGAAATCCCAAAAATTTCCTCTCTTCTTCTTTTTTTATTTTCCCACATTTGACAGTCACATCGAAGCGATCAGCCTGCTCGAAGCTTGAAATGATGAAACACTCGTTGTAAAAGTGATTATTGGCTGCTGAGGTTAGATTGATGATGAACACTTCCATGGTTGGTCAGTTGGTTATGTTTATTCAGCGCTTGTTGTTTGTTTGGTGTTTGATTTCATGGTCCAGATTTAGTATTTTGTTGGTGACGAGAGATCTTGATGAGTCTAGTTCAGGGTATATTACACACTTCAATACTTTGCGATTCGATGACTTCTAGCTGGTTTGTTATTCCCATTATTGTGTTGGATATTGACTGTATTGGTGTTTGAGGATGTTCTGATAACTTGTCGACCTTTTCCATACTATGCTGGTACTGCTTCTTTTCTTTGATCTTGATGTTATTTCAAGTACTTCTTGTTTCTTTGGAGGTCGT